>VMDO01001008.1:143656-237463 GCA_007922755.1 Pedetes capensis
TTTTTTTTTTTTTTTTTTTTTTTTTTTTTTTTTTTTTTTTTTTTTTTTTTTTTTTTTTTTTTTTATCTTTTTGAGACAGGGTCTCGCTAAATTATTCAGACTGCCTCTGGTCTCGAGATTACGATCCTCCTACCTCTGCCTCCTGAGTCACCAGGATTACAGGCATGCGCCACCATGGCTGGCTACGGTTTAACTTCTTTCATCCAATCTTTATACTTTTTAATTTTCTTTTCTTGCCTTATTACATTGGCCAGGATCTCTAGTACATTGTTGAAATAAGTGGTAGTGATCATCCTTATCTCATTCACAAAGACAGGGAAAGAGATTCTGATTGTCACCACTAAATATAATAGCTCAAAGGTTTTAAAATGGGTATTCTTTATTGCATTAATAAAAATCAATTCCTCATTTGCTGAGAGATTTTTGAAGCCTTCTAGTTGCTTTTGTTTTACCTTTATTGAATTGGTTGTTATTTTTTCTTTTTTACTCTGTTTAAGGTTATAAATTCATTGATCTTTCTGTAATTAAATCAGCTGTATAGGAATACTTGGTGATGATGTGTTAGCCTTTACATTACTATATTTGATTAGCTAATATTTTATTTAGGCTTATAATTTTCCTTTGATATATCTTTGTCAGGGATCGGTATTCATGCTATTCTGACCTCACTAAATAAATTAGGGCATGTTCCCCCCTTTCTCTTTTCTCTGGAACAGTTTTAAGATATTTGTATTATTTCTTCCATAAATTCTTAGGAAAATGTTAATCTAGATCTGGACTTTTTTAAAGAGAATTTTAAAATTATTGATGTATTCTTTATGTGTTGGAAAATTATTTCTATTCACCTATCAGTTTTGGCTTTTTTTTTTTTCCCCCCCGGTACTGGAGGCTGAACCCAGGGCCTCATGCTTGCATGCTCTGCAAGTGCTGGACCACTGAGCTGCACCCCCAGTCCAATTTTTTTTTTTTTACTTTTTGAGACTGAGTCTCACTAAATTACACAGACTGCCTGTGGTCTTGAACTTGTGATCCTCCTGCCTCTGCCTCCCAAGCCGCTGGGATTACAGGCATGCGCCACCGCGCCCGGCCAGTTTTGGCATTTTTAAAATAAGGAATCTGTTCATTTCACATAAGTTGTCAGTTTTATTGACATGAAGTGTGTAATATTTTTATCATACTTTTTATGTCTTTAGGATTTATAGTGATGTACCTTTTCTATTTTTTAGTTTTTTTTTTTTAAGTTAATTTATTTCTTTATTTATTGAGACAAAATCTTTCTGTGTAGCTCAGGTTGTTGGCATGGAACTCATTATGTAGACCAGGATGGCCTCAAACATGAGTCAGTCTTCCTGCATCAGCCTCCTCGGTGCTGGTATTACAGACATGTGGCACAATACCTGGCTTCCTTTTCTATTCCTTTTATAATAATCAATCTTGCTAGGAGTTATCAACTCAAAAAGGACTGGATTTTGGCTTTGATTTTCCTGTTGTATGTCTGCTTTCTGTTCCTAATCTGTTAATAATTTCTTCTTCCTGCTTACTAACTTATTTTTATTGTTGTTGTTTAACTTTCTGTTCATTTTCTGGTTCTGTAACATGGAGGCTTAGGTTGGCAGTGTAGCTCAGTGGTAGAGTGCTTGCCTAGCTTGCACAAGACTCTGATTTAGAACCCCAGCACCACAAATAAATAAATACATAAAATAAAGCCATTTCAAGCTGTGTATTTCATTCCAAAATTCCCTTTTAACCTGGCTTTGGCTACAGCTCCCATGTTTTGATAATGTATTTTTGTTGAGATTCAGTTCAGTCTACTTTCCTAAATTCCATTGTAATTTACTTGTTGGCCTGTGGGGCATTCAGAAATATATTACTAAATTTCCAAACTTTTGGGGACTTTGTAGTTATCTGTTGGTTTATAGTTTAATTTTACTGTCATTGCAGAACATACTATGTGATTTCAGTCTTTTGAAATTTCATGAGACTTAATCATTGCTTCTAAAATGATCTTCTTAGCATTTTCATTTATTTTTTAGAAGGAGGGTCAATTTAGGTAACCTAGCCCTATTGGTGGTGGGAGTCTCTACTAGGGCTTTTCAATTAACTTTTTTTCATGAAGAAGTTAATGAAATGATTGGTCTGTGAATTTTTAAAAATAATATAGCTGGTTTTACCTTAAGTCAGTACAGAAAGGAAATTGTAGTTTTGGAGTACAGGGTTTAATTTTTTCATCAAGTTCAAGAGTAGCATCTAAGAGCTTAAAAAAGGCAGTAATCTAGCATGATCTTGGTCATTTTGTTGACTTTTTCCTTTGTATATGTATATTCATATGTATGCTCTCCAAGCATATTATGTCTCTAAGACATTAATCCATCTCAAAGCCTGTTTTGCTTTGTGTATAAACTATTGAACTGTTCTCATCATCTCATTTTCTCACTAGTACCTTGTCCATACTCAAGCAGTCCCTACATAGCTTGCAGTTTGGATAGTTATTCGTGGACACATATGTGGACTTTCATGTATTATTGCATTCTAAAGAATAGTCAGCTTGGTCCTTAGAGTTCCTTTTAGAATGATGATCATTCATTATTCCAGTAAGAACCTGTACTTTCATTCAAACATTTGCTATTCTGAAAATATTCTGGTACCTTCTAGGATGTATAATGCATGAAAAAAAAATTTTATATATAACCATGTACCTGTGGTCTCTTACAAATAGTCCCTCAAGTAAAATGAAGCAGGGACAGTTTGTTTACTAGTTTTGAAAATGAATCCATTCAGCAATCATATTCTTATTCTATGTGAGATTGTACACTAGGTAAGACTACCAACCCATGAATCAACAGGACCTTAATTAATTTTTGTGAATGGGAAAATTCATGTGTCCAGTAGGAGAGCATGGTGCTGACACTGAATTTCATAGAAAATGACAGGTGAGATGTGAGAGAGGAAAGCAGTGACGACTGATCTTAGGACTGAGAAGCATGAAAGACAAAAGGTCAGGTGACTGTGCAGCTGGATTACAGGGAATGTGTGTGTAGAGGTAGGCCGGGGGGAAAAAACGCCTGGAGGCAGGATAGGGCCATATGTTGCATAAAGCCTATAGCTGGAAGTCTGATTATGAGACTGAGAATGCCTGAGACTTCATGGCTTGCTTTGGAAATAATTTTAAGTAACAATTATAGTTTAGAATAGTTTTGGTTCCTTTTAACAGTGAGATTTCTGCTATGTTGCTCACATACCAAACAGGAGTTTCTTAGCATCTTTTTAAATTGTTTATTTGTTTTCTGATTTGTTTTATGGTGCTGAGGATTGAACCCATGGCCTCACATGTGCTAGGCAAGCTCCACCACTGAGATATCTTCCCAGTCCAATTTGTTTTCTGAGATAGTTTTGCTGTGTTGCCCAGGCTGGTTTCAAACTCCAGGGCTTCAGCAGTTTTCTCACCTCAGCCTCTTGAGTCTAGAACTGTAGGCACGCATCAACTACGCCTGGCTTCTGAATACCCTTTGTTTCCCTTTCCTAACACATGGTCTAGTTATGTAGCCCAGGTTGTCCTCAAACTCATGATCTTCCTCCAACTCAGCCTCCTGGGTGCTGGATTTATGTAGGTAATGTGCCATCACAACTAATCTCACTGTCTTTTTAATGCTAGCTAATTCCTGAGCGCTTGGTTTCTTGTTTACCTTGGGGGCAGGAGGAAACGACTGTACTCAGCTGGTTCTTGTTTGTGTGCTAGCTCATGCTTCATATGTTTTCCTTGGTCTCTTAGGCTGCACATGGTCCGCCTGATGCTGTTGGAGCGGTTACTGCAGACCTTGCCCCAGTTACGAAATGTTGGAGGTGTCCGGGCCATCCCATACATGCAGGTATCCCTCAGTTCTTCTAGATCTACCACATCTCAGTTGGGCTGTCCTGAAGCAGTGCACATCTCTTCCAGAGGACCCAGAAACCTTGGAAGGACAAAGTGCAATTTTCAGCTGCAAGTTTCCACTCTTCAGGTTATAGATATGAAGGCTAAGGGTCAGAGAATTTCTTTTGAAATATGTACGATCATCTAGCTAGTTTTTTGTTGTTGTGGGTTCTTTTTTTTCCCCCCTTCAATAATGAGAGTTAAGCCCAGGGCCTCACCATGCAACGTAAGTGTCTGCCATTGAGCTGTACTCCAGCCCCTGTTTGAGACAGGGTCTTGAACTCAAGATCTTCCTGCCTCACCTCCCAAGTAGCTGGAGTTATAAGACTCCACCACAGGGCCTGGCTCACATAGTTTTTAATAGAGCCAAGAGTAAAAGCTTATTTCAGAGACTTTGAACGTTTTTTGTCTCTCTCTGTTTTAAGTATTAGAATGTACTCTAATAACTGTTCTTCCACTAGCTGGCTTGCTTGGAGATAAAATTGTTCTTTAATTCTTAGCTCACCAAACTGCTTTAGCTCAAGCCACTTTGATTGGATATAGTATAGGTTAGTCAATTAGTTCTTAAACTTTTTGCAAAACCTTTTCAGTATTGCCAGGAATGGCATATGTCAAAATTTTGAGTTTTCTGACTCTGGATACTTATGCTTGGGAAAAACCTGGAATTTAGAATACTTTAATGCATTACAGGTATGACTGACAGAGAAATCAACAAGATTAAGATGTCTTCATAAATATCTATAGGTTTAGGGTCATTCTTTAGAAAACGGGCCCTCATGTTTTCTTTCTCTTTCTCTGCCTTCCAGGTCATCCTGATGCTTACTACAGATCTGGATGGGGAAGATGAGAAAGACAAGGGCGCCCTGGACAACCTACTCTCCCAGCTCATCGCTGAACTGGGCATGGATAAAAAGGTAACCCTGGAGAATCATGCTGTGTGGACAGCAGGGATTGGCTGAGATACTATGTCAGGTTCTTACTCATCTCCTAGAGGAGCTTCACTTACTTTCAGGGGTAGCCAGCCACTGAGGATCCCAGTTCTGTGATTCAACACAGTGCATTCAGTGCTTGCCTTGGCCCAGACATACTTTTGGATCCTGAGCACAAATGACAAATAAGACAAAGTTTCTGCTCTCAAGGGCTTGTGTAGTGCAGTGAAGTAAAAACATTAAATTAGTTGTTTGCATTTTACTGTTGCCTCCTGAGGGTAGCCATCTCTAGGTACCCCACGTATAGTCCACAAGTACATTGAGCTTGGTTTGTCTCTGATTCCACCCAAGAAACATTTAGGGCAGATAGGCTTGAGGGAATCTTGGTCACAGGATACCTCAAGCTTAAAGTAAGCATAGGCGTCTGGGCTGCTTCTGCCTGCAGGATGTCTCCAAGAAGAACGAACGCAGTGCCCTCAATGAAGTCCATCTGGTAGTAATGAGACTCTTAAGTGTCTTCATGTCCCGCACCAAATCCGGATCCAAGTCTTCTATATGTGAGGTATTTTTACCTTGAGTTTATGGGCTTGGGGAAAAGTAAGAGGATTGTCTGGTTGGTGCAGGGCTGAGGGCAGAGGTGACAGTCCTCTGTTTAAGGTAAGGCTATTGTCGCCTGAGGGGCGTCAGAGTCTAAGCTGTCATCTCTTCAAGAGCAGAACTTCCACCTTTCTCAGAATCCCTTCCAAGTCCTGGTCTTTACCAACAATCCCTCCAATGGAGGGGCTAAAGGGTTCGGAAGTTCCATTATTGAAAAGCAAGTGCCTGTTCTGCAAGGCACAGGGTGGCTAAGAGGATTCCCCTAGTGTCTGTTGCTATAAGGTATGGTAATAAAGCAGAAAGAAAGCAAAGTGTGTGTGGTGAAAGGAGATTAGCACAAAGCGGAGAAGGTAGAAATTGAGGCTGAACTGCATCCAATCTTAATGAGCTTATGAGCTGTGGGGTTTGCTAGGATTTGCAGGGCTCTCCTAATGGTCTTATTTACAGTAGCTTTTCTCCTACTTTTTATGCACGGGATCACTCACTCCATCTCCTTTGGAAGCTGGTTCTATGGAAAAGCCCCTCCTGGGAAGTTGAAGTTGCTAAGAAGTGCCTATAGTGGAAAGTTTTCTTACTCATTCTTCAAATGGGCTTCTTTTCTCATTGCCCAAGGGGAAAAAGAAAACTGAGCTCCTCCAGGGGGAAAAGTTATCTAATCCTTGCCTTCTGGGCACATGGGTATAGAGAGGTTAGTCTGAGAACTGGTATTTGTTTTCTCTTACTTAAGGTTGTTAGAAGAGTTGGGGGAAATGTTTGAACTATTTGGGAAACTTTTAATGCTAGAGACTAATTAACTCATTCTATAACAGCTAATTCTGAGACTGTCATGAGTGGATTTTCTACCTCTTAACACCTAATCAGATTTCATAGTTTTTATAAGACATTCTTGCCTTCTCTGTGTGTATTTTCTCCCTTCCAGTCATCTTCCCTCATCTCTAGTGCCACAGCAGCAGCCCTGCTGAGCTCAGGGGCTGTGGACTATTGCCTGCATGTTCTCAAGTCACTGTTGGAGTATTGGAAGAGCCAGCAGAACGATGAGGAGCCCGTGGCTACCAGCCAGTTGCTGAAACCACATACGACATCATCCCCACCCGATATGAGCCCGTTCTTTCTCCGCCAGTACGTGAAGGTGAGTTCTTTCCCTGGCCACAGGAGTCCTGTTGGCCCTCCTCCAGAGCACTGTGCTTCATGCCAGAGCTCCGAGGGGCGAGCTGCAAGAGGGAGCCAGATTCATTGGTGGGTTTTGATCTCAACATGATGTAGTGAATCACCACTTCTCCCAACCTTTTCCACTGGGATTTCGTTTCCTGCCTTTTGTAAACCTGAGCAAGCAAGTGAATCAGTCATCTCTTTCCACATTAAGCTCCTAAGATGAGGATGTACAAGATGATGCCAGCAGCGGGGGGTTATGTCCTTGTATATATGTCACGTATTCCCCCTGCTGTCCTCAGAGGCCCTTCAAACATGCTAGTTGAGCTGGGCTTTCTGAACAAATGAGCCCACTAACAAATCCCACCCAGTGATGTGGCATGAGGCATAGAAAAATCCTGTCTAACCTCGGTTTCTGTCCCAGGAGAGCAAGGGTACAAGACGTACTTGCTTCATAGTTTTGGTGGGGGCACTGAAGGAGGTCATGGCTGTAACGAACTTAGCACAGTGCCTAGCACATCCCACGATTTCATAAATGGTAATTGCTAATTGTTACCAGTTATAGTCCCTTTGAATCTGTGTAGTGGAGCCAGATGGGTCTGACCAGCTGTGTTTCTGTTGCCTACCCTGAGTGGCTTCCAATAGGCAGAGACATGACAGGCATAAAGTGTGAATTTAATCATGTCCCTTTTTTTTTTCTTAATAACTCTTGAGTAGTTTTTCATAATTTTCAGGTCAAAGAGTCCTTTGAGGATCTATCTACCTGCTTAACTCTGTAGCTTTATAACCTGCAATTCCCCTGCCGGCAACCCTAGCTGTCTGAGTTTCCCCCAATGGGGCGTGTACTCGCTGTCTCTTCTGGAGGTCTTTCCTTTCCCTCTTTATCCCTTTCTTCTGCCATCTCATTAATTCCTAGCCATGTCTTGAGACCCACCTAAAATACTGGGTCCTTTGGAAAGACTTCCCTGCTGTCAAGTTTCCCAGAATGCCAGAGTATCTAGGATACATTCACCTGTCTTCCCCTCCAAACTGTCAGCAGATACGTGTGTGTGTGTGTGTATTTTTTAACTATTTTTGCCTTGTTTCTTTTCTTTTCCTCTCTCTCTCTCTCTCTCTCTCTCTCTCTCTCTCTCTCTCTCTCTCTCTCTTCTTCTTTCTCACTATTTTTGCTTGATGTAGAACCAGTAAGTACCTGGGGATTGAATATCTGAGACATATTGTGCCCCACACTCCTGCAGATCCTTTCCATGGGGACACACTGCATGCAAGATACCTGTTCTTCCACTGTCCTCAGATCTCAGTACCCCTACCTGTTTGTTTGGTGTGAATCCGGGAATCTTGACTAACCTTAGTGATTCTGGCCTGCTTGCTTTGCTTAAATAATTGTTGTAAGAGGACTTTGGGACCTAGAGACTGGAATACTTTCTCATAGAAAGTCAGAAATCTTTACCCACTACCGATTTTTAAATTTTTTTTGCCAGGGTAGCCTTCATTTTTGTATAGGTAGGTTACAATCAATCCAGTGACCAAAAGCCACTGAAAGAAACGTCAGCACTTTTAAAGGCAGTGTGCTCTCTCCACTGTCACCATTACATGAAGTGAGGTGCCCCAACAAAAGCTTGGAGTCTTGTGGGTTTGTAAGCCGAATTGTCAGTCAGTGATGGTTCTGGCTTGGAAAGGTGCCCTACACCACCTATAACACACAGAGTGCCTACTGAGCAATATGACAGCCGTTTTCCTGCTCGTGGTCATGGAACACTGGCAAGCAAGGGTTTTCACACAGATATTCTTCTCCAGGGTCATGCTGCTGATGTGTTTGAGGCATATACTCAGCTTCTCACAGAGATGGTACTGAGGCTTCCGTACCAAATCAAAAAGATCGCCGACACCAGTTCTCGAATCCCACCTCCGGTCTTCGATCACTCGTGGTTCTACTTCCTCTCTGAGGTGAGCAAAGGCCTGAGCAGTGTGCTGCTCCAGGAGAAGACACACCTGTGTCACTTTTGTGGCTCACGTTCTTCCTAATCCTCACTCCGTGTCCCCTAGCAGAGGCCTCACCCTTGCTTGCATCACGGTCTCACCCTGCTGGAATCTGCTGTGTGGTGAGAACTGGGAGGTGTGCCTCCGTGCTGCTGTTTGCTCCAGTCCTTGACTCTGTATGTCTAACTGCCCTCCGGGTGAGGGTGGGTGAGTTCAGTTATTCAGGTTCTGTCTGGAAGACAGCACACTGGTTACTTTCCCGGAGAGATTTAGTATAGGGCATTGGTAAAACAGCTCATTAAGAACCAAGAAGGCAGAAGAGGAGCACTGGTAACACAAAGATCCCCACCAGCAGTGCTTGTATGAAGAAGATAGACCCACGCGCCTGGGCCACAGCTCTCTGAGGAGGAGGAACTGTTATGAGATAGGACATACAGATCTGGGGGACACTGAACAAAGCCGCTGATGAGAGATGATTGTCGCTGTTCTGTGAAGGCTGTTGCTAGAACTGCCAGCAGCAAGAGGGAGGAGGCTGTGTCTCCTGCCTCCAGCTCCCCTTTGGCAGCAGCTAAGAACAGGGGGGCCAGTTGGCAAAATGGCAGTGCGGGAAACTTGATTCTGGGCCCAGCATCATAGGAGAGTATGGTGGTGTGGGCTTAGAGTCAAGAGACGATAGCTTAATGAGCATAGTGACCTGGGATCAAGTCTGTGAAGAATAATCTCCTATGACCATTTTGCATTGTACAGCCACGCCCCTCTGGCCTGTTCCCAAGCTTTCTTACCTATAGAAGTGATTCGGAATGCTTTTTTTCCTTCTATTTTCACTTTGTGGGCTTGTATGGAGGCCAGCTTCCTTGTACATTCCTAACTATTTGAGGAAGAGGAGCATGAATATTATGATTCCTTTTTTCTTTTTAGATCTTTTCTCCCTGTGCTTTTCTTTGTTCTGGTCCCTTTGTTGTTGTTGTTAGGTGCCATGGAGTCGATATCCAACTTATAGCGACCCTCACAGGGTTTTCAATGGCTGTTTCAGGATTGCCTTGGGAGTGGGTTGCCAGGTCTTTCTCCCATTTTTGCAGTGTTGGGAATTGAACTCAGGACCTCAGAGACTGCAGCACAGTGCTCTACCAACTGAGCTAAATCCCAGCCCATTCTGGTCCCTTTAAGGAATGCTTAAGCTTCTCAAAGGCCATCTTGGCTGGGAGGAAGTACAGTGGCCCTTGGTATCCATGTATTCTGTATCCATAGATTGAACCAACTGGATCAAAATTGTTTATTTGAAAAATTACATCTATACCAAATATTTGCAGACTGTTGTTGTTGTTGTTAGGTGCTGTCAAGTCGGTATCCGACTCATAGCGACCCTCTGTACAACAGGGGAAACACTATTGTCAGTGCTTCTCTGCTGTTCATAGGGTTTTCAATGGCAGATTGATTTTTGGGAGGGGGTTACCAGGTCCTTCTCCCAAGCCTACACCTTCTGGTGTTCCCAGGTGGTCTCCCATCCAGGTACTAACCAGGCCCCACCCTGCTTAGCTTCCAAGATCTGACGGGATCGGATGCCACAGGGCTACAGCTGCAGGCTTATTTTTCTTGTTATTATTCCCTAAACAATACATCATAACAAATTTAAAAAGTGTATACCTTAGATTAGGTATCATAAGTAATCTAGAGATTATATTTCAATTCTGCAGAGGATATGTGTAAATTATATGAAAATATGGTACCATTTTATGGGAGAAGGATGTGGCAATCTGCTCGTGAAGCAATCCCAAAATGATCAGCCATTGAAAACCCTATGAATAGCAGAGAAGCACTGAAAATAGTGTTGGGCATAGCACAGTGTCAGGGAGTGCTTCATTCTGTTGTAATAGGGTCACTATGAATTTGATCCTGACTCAACAGCACCTAATAACAACATACCATTTTATATATCTGAGACTTGAACATCGATGGATTTTGGTGCCTGTGGGAGTCCTAGAACCAATCCCCTGTGGATGACTGTCACTTAGTTTATGTTTGTCACCAGTTGTTAACAACAATTTATTAAAAACCAGAGTGCTAGAGTCATAGTTGGTGCAGGTACAGTCCCAGAGTCATTGACTGCATGTTATTTCTCTCTCAAGTACCTAATGATCCAGCAGACTCCATTTGTGCGCCGTCAAGTCCGCAAACTTCTGCTTTTCATCTGTGGATCAAAGGAGAAGTACCGCCAGCTCCGGGACTTGCACACCCTGGACTCCCACGTGCGTGGGATCAAGAAGCTGCTGGAGGAGCAGGGGATATTCCTCCGAGCCAGTGTGGTCACAGCCAGTTCAGGCTCTGCCTTGCAGTATGACACACTTATCAGCCTGGTACGAGGATTGGGAAGTGGTAGGGTGGGGGAGGGCATGTGTGAAGCTCAGCCAAATAGGTAATCGGTGCAGCAGAATAGTGCTTTTAAATATGTAAGGAATGTCCTGGCCAGAGTTAAGCTCCAGGTAAATCCTTAATGCTTGAGTGGGTACTGTACCTTGTGCCTTAGTGAGTAGCCTGCAGTTTCCCTGAACACAGGCGCTGTGTGGTGGGGAGCAGAAAACAGGTGGGTTTCAGTGTGCTGCAGTCCTATGTGGGCCCTGCTTCCAGGTTCACCAGCCATGCCAGCAGACACTTGCCCTGCACAGAAGACCATAGTCTGGGCTTTGTGGTCCCAAGCTAAGATGACAGCCACTCAAGGCAGCAGGTGTGGTGCTTATAAGGGCTGTGTGGTTAAGTTGTTCTTTTCCTCTGATTGTTTCCCTTTCAGATGGAGCACCTAAAAGCCTGTGCGGAGATTGCCGCCCAGAGAACCATCAACTGGCAGAAATTCTGCATCAAAGATGACTGTAAGCAATCCATCTTTTGCTTGCTATTCATTCAATTAGGAACTGTCTATTGATGCCTGCTCTGTGCTAAGCACTGAACTAGATGCTGGAGATATAGCTGTGAACAACATATGGAGATAGAATTCGACCTAGTAAAGAAGACAGTTAAAAACTTAAGAGTGATAAGGGCTGATAGTCAAAATTTAGGGTGTTATGGGAGCACAGAATTGGAGTGTCTGATTCTAGGTAGTGGGAGTAAAGCTGGATAGGAGCAGAGGAATGTAGAAAATCTCTTATTCAAAGAAGTAGGGGCTGGATCCAGTCTGTCTGTAGTTGTCTTAATCCCTTGAGGTCTTTCCGCTCGCTTCCAGCAATATCTAGCAGAGAGCGCCTCGAGAAGAAAGCTGGTGGGAATAGGGCAGTCACAGCTGTGTGGCAGTTACCCTGTAAGTAGTTCAGTCACCTCAGAACTTCCCCACCTCTCTATTTACAGCTGTCCTGTACTTCCTCCTTCAAGTGAGTTTCCTAGTGGACGAGGGGGTGTCGCCAGTGCTGCTGCAGCTGCTCTCCTGTGCTCTGTGTGGCAGCAAAGTGCTTGCTGCCCTGGCAGCCTCCACGGTGTCCTCTAGTGCAACTTCTTCCTCAGCCCCCGTGGCTGCCAGTTCTGGACAAGCCACTGCACAGTCCAAGTCTTCCACTAAAAAGAGCAAGAAAGAAGAAAAGGAAAAGGAGAAAGACGGTAAAAGTTACCCTCTGGTCTTGGTGATCAGGATGACACGTTTAACTCTCTCTTAGAGCATATGATTTATTCTGAAATTCTGAAAGATCGTTTATCTTGTATTTTCCAAGTGTTCTCTGGTGTCTACTTTTTGTCTCATTTTCAGTTGTAGTGAGGATGATACCTTAAACAACTGTGTGACTTCCTAGACCAAGAGGCAGTAATAGGGAAGCCTAAAGTGCACTGAACATTTTTAGTAGGCCACGCTGCCTTGTCTGTGAAATATTGAATAATAACTCTTGCTCGGTGGCATGGTTGTCAGAGTTAAGTGAAATGCTACTTAATCAACTGTGAGTGCTCTGTGAATGTCAGCTCTTTTAACTCTCCCCTTACCTTCAGCTTCTCTGCTTTTCATGGTCCTTGGAGATCTGAGACAGGTGATATGTGGTTGGGAGCAATGGAGGTGGTTTGTATACTTAGTAATTATTTAGACATCTCTGAACAGCTCTGTAGTAGTGTTGGCTGTTTCAGGTAGCAAGTTTTTGAAAGGAAATTCTTCCACTTTAACTGTATTTGTTCAGTGCTAGGCTTATTTGGGCACATTATCCTATGCTTTTTGAGGGCGTTAATTTATGTGTCATTTGGGCCCAGTAAAGAACTGAAAATTATTTTGCATATTATAATCATTTAATAAAAACTTTCAGAAATGGACAGAATTCTTTCCTTTCCATCTGGTAGCATGGCTGGGCCCCTATGTGACTTTTCCCTACTCTTTAGTTCACATTCCCACCCTGATCTTGCAGGTGAGAGCTCAGGCAGCCAAGAGGACCAGCTATGCACAGCTCTGGTGAACCAGCTGAACAAATTTGCAGATAAGGAAACCCTGATCCAGTTTTTGCGTTGCTTCCTGTTGGAGTCCAATTCTTCCTCGGTGCGCTGGCAGGCCCACTGTCTAACGCTGCATATCTACAGGTAGCTCTGGGGCTTGGTTTGGCAGAGAGGCATAGGTGTGGGCCCACCGTGTATGATGTAGTTGTACTTTGCTTTTATGTCACATTCTTGGTCACAGTGCCAGTGTTTACACTAGCTTAAATCTTCATGAGCATTAGAGCAATGCTTCCTTGAGCTATCTGCTTCTTAACTATTAAGCTGATGTCATAGGCAGGAGACCATTTTCTGCTCAGAAGGCAATGTTTATGAGTGTAAAATGACCAGGCTTGACTCTGTCAGCTAAAGAAAGCTCATTTTCTGCTCTGAGGTAAAGTTGGATGATGGGACTAGACCACCTCATAGACAGTACGTGACTGTGGTACATGTGTTAGGATTGACTGTCAGGAGCCACAATACTGGTCTAGCTTAACCCATAGTTGTGGGGAAATAGACAGATGCACAGAAACAGTTCTTGGGCTTTGGTCATAAGTAAAGGTGCCTAAGGGTTTTCCTCAACTTGCTGACATGAGCGGTCATTTACTTACAGAAACTCCAGCAAATCTCAGCAAGAGCTCCTGCTAGATCTGATGTGGTCCATCTGGCCAGAACTCCCAGCTTACGGTCGTAAGGCTGCCCAGTTTGTGGACCTACTGGGATATTTCTCCTTGAAAACTCCACAGACAGAGAAGAAGGTAATGGCTGCCCTATGGTCAGAGAGGCTAAATTGCCATACTGAACTTTTTTTCTGTTGCGTTCAGAACATCATGGCCAATGTAGACAGGGTTTCCATATGAAATCTCTTTAGAATATATCTAGTTTTGTGTTTTTAAAAAATGTTTCCATTGTACGTATCGTGTGGACAACCTATGCTAGTGTGTGCAGTCCGAGTTTGGCATAGCCAGGATAAGGAGGTCAAGTTACTTGGGAAGAGAAAGTGCTCCTCATTGTACCAGGAGCAATAATTATGTGCCAAAAATGTTTCTGCAGTTAGGTAACCATTTCATAACTTCTTCGTAATAATCAAGATTTGTGCCGGGCGCAGTGGTGCACGCCTGTAATCCCAGCAGCTAGGGAGGTGGAGGCGGGAGGATCGCAAGTTCGAGACCAGAGGCAGTCTGTGTAACTTAGCAAGACCCTGTTTCAAAAAGTAAAAAAAAAAAATGGGCTGGGGGTGCAGCTCAGTGGTCTAGCACTTGCATAGCATGCAGGCTGGAGGCTCTGGGTTCAACCCCCAGTTCCACAAAAAAAAAAAAGAATCAGATTTGTCTTCCTCTACAGGATCTGAAAAGAGACCTTATCCTGAGACTGGAAACTTTTAAAGTAGATGTGATCCATTAAACCATTGGGAGTTAGGCCCAGCTTTGTATGATTATAAACGGGGACTGAGAAGTCTAGTACTTGTCGGGTAGTCTTCAGGCAGAAAGTTGAAGGCAAAAGTCTTATCCAATAATACTTGGGCTTTTCCTAATGCTGTGATGCACACCTATAATGCCAGCAACCTGGGAGGCTGAGGCAGGAGGATCATGAGTTTGAGACCAGAGACAGCCTGTGCAACTTAGCAATACCCTGTTTCAAAATAATAAAAAAATAGAAGAGGGGTGGAGGAGCCATTTCAGTGGTAGAGCACTAGAATGCACCAGGCCTTGGGTTCAATCTACTAGTACAGCAAAAACATAAAAATAAACAAACAAAAAAACCCCAAAACTTGGCCTTTAACCAAAGGATTTCTTTACTGAATTCTATTTCAGTTGAAGGAGTATTCACAGAAGGCTGTGGAGATTCTACGGACTCAAAACCATATTCTCACCAACCATCCCAACTCCAACATTTACAAGTGAGCTTCATTTTGCAATTTAGCAAGACCTTGTCTTAAACAGTAAGAAAGGAGCTGGGGGTGTAGCTCAGTGGTGGAGCGCTTGTCTAGCATGGGCAAGGTCCTGGTTTCAACCCCCAAGTAGTGTCAAAAAAAAAAAAAGGACATTCCTTAAATTTATGGTTTTATTTCTTTGGCTTAATAGTGACTTTTTTAAAAGCAGCTTTATTGAGGTATAATTTACATGCTACAAAATTTACCTATTTTAAACATGTCATTCAATGTTTTTATTGTTTTTTAGTAAATTTAGTTCTGACTCTTCTGAGTCAGATTTTAATACATTTTAGGATTCCACTCAACATCAGCTCAGAAATAGGAAGTATCTGAGAGCAAGTAGTTAAATTTCCTTCTGGTGACTGCTTTATTTGCTTTACTTATGTTCTTACCGGTGATGGGGTGCTTACTTTGGGGGATATCGATCATTGCTTTGTCGTGGCTTTGTAAAGCTCATGTTTCCTAAAATGAAAATTTTCTGATGCCAAAACTGGTTTCTTCTTAGCACCTTATCTGGCTTAGTGGAGTTTGATGGCTATTACCTGGAGAGTGATCCTTGCCTGGTGTGTAACAATCCAGAAGTGCCATTTTGTGTAAGTAACATCTTGAACACAAGAGTCCTAAGGCTTACAGGCCCAGCGGATTTCCCGTTTCCAGACATTAGTTGTCATGGCGTAGATACTCCTCTCCAAATGGTTGGGTGCCAACCATGTGGATTCTTGTCTGCCACATTTGCTACCTGGAGTAGAAACTTCTTTTATGAATTAAGGGTGGGCTGTGTTGATGAACTTTGAAGAAGGCAGAATGGGCTGTGAGCCTTGAACCAATGTTGTGTCTTTGTGTACTCTTGTATTTAGTATATCAAGCTGTCTTCCATTAAAGTGGACACGAGGTACACCACCACCCAGCAAGTTGTGAAGCTCATTGGCAGTCACACCATCAGCAAAGTGACTGTGAAAATTGGGGACCTGAAGCGGACCAAGATGGTGCGGACTATCAACCTATATTATAACAACCGAACTGTGCAGGCCATCGTGGAGTTGAAAAACAAGTATGGGCTTTTCTGACTTGGGACTGAGGAATAGGTTTATAGGGCTTAACACTAGTTACTGGCTTTGAGTCCTGGAAGAGGGCAAAGCAGCATAGCCCCAGAGGCTAATATGTCCTTTTAGTCATACCACTTATGACTGAGAGCCAAAAATGAAGCAGAAGTTCCTGAGGATGTTGACAATGGTTGTTTTAAATTAGTCCAGTGGCTCCTAGGGGGCTGTGGAAGCTCCTCACCAGCCTGCCTAGGGCAGGGTCACAGACAAGGGGACCTCCAGGTTCTCATGCCCACTTTAACTACAGCAGTTCTAGTCTTAGGGAAAACTTTCAGTAGTGGAAGTAGTCACTATTTCTTGCATCAAGACAGCCAGGCTCTTACTCACAGAGCAGGAAGTATTTCTCAAGAGTCTTCCCTAGTGCACATTTGTTCCACTTCTGCTTGTGTCTGCCTTCCATGTCTCCCCATGTTGGGTCTTCATAGCCCCTGTACCCCAGTGTCTGGGTTAGGGCATGTCACATATGAGCCCATAGAGGCACTAGCTAGGTGATCATGTCAACTTCTGCAGAGATGAAGCTCTTTTTTATTTGAGTCTCAGGCATTGTTGGTGGACTGTGGGGTTGCTACCTGCACATTAAGACTTGCAGTGCCAAGCCAAGTGCAGTAGCACACACCTGTAAACCCAGCGACTCAGGAAGTAGAGGCAGGAGGAACACAGGTTTGAGGCCAGAGCCTGTGTAATTTAATGAGACCTTGTCTCAAGATGAAAAATCTTTAAAAATGGGCTGGGGGCACAGCCCAGTGGTAGACCCCTTGCAAAATGTGTGAGGCCCTGGGTTTAAACCCCTAAATAAAAGGCTTTCAATGCTTTTTTCAGTGGTGGTGCATGCCTATAATGGCAGGAGCTCAGGAGACTGAGGCAGGAGGATCGTGAGTTCAAGGCCAAAGGCAGCCTGTACAATTTAGCATGACCCAGTCATAAAATAAATAAAAATTCAGGGTTGGGATGCAGCTCGGTGGTGGAGTGCTTCCCTAACATGCAGTAGTCCCTGGGGTCAACCCCTCTACTACTGCAACAACAGTAACAACAACAAAAGACAAACAATGGTATTCTGAGCACAGAAGGGGACTATTACTATTATTCCCCAAAGCAGAGTGAAGCTCATGTGCCTCATTAACAAATGCCCCAGACCTCCTCCTAAAGGAAATATTTTCTTCTGTGGGAAGCAGAGTTAACATTGGTAACCTGAAAGGAGTCACTGCCTGTTAGGATGACCGGCTTTCCTCCAGAGAAGGTTGGTTTGATTTTCTGTCATGTTGAGTCAGCACAACTACTGGTGGACTATGTGATCCACCTCTCAGCTCCACCACTAGCTCTGTAGTCTTGAAGAATTTACTTAGCTTTGGTACCTGTAACTGTAAAATAGAGGTAAGTATCCACTTTTAGGGTTAAGTGAAATAATATGTGTAAGGTGCTGGGAACAGGCTAGCACATGGTAAGTACTCAATAAATTGTACCTCTCTTTGTGTTAATGTAATCACCCCTACGTTATGATGTGGCTTTTCTCTTTAGACTTGAATTAGCACTTAGTTATGTCTGATAATGTTTTTTGCCTCTTGAAAACAGCCTAGCTTTATCCTTCCAGGACAGTCTTCAAGATGGGAACTCCAGGGGTGTCATTATATCTCTTCGGGTTATAGGCTTTAGTATGGCATAGTTTCAGAGTAATGTCTTCCTTTTATATGCTCTTTCGGGAATGTCAAAAGTTACAGCAATTTAAAGTACTCAGACGTGGTATCCTTTTTTTATAAAGAAAATGCAGTGGAAAATTTTTAAATTAATTTGCCATATTTCTTTAGAGTAACCACTTAATTGCTTTAGAAAAATACATTAGGCCATCTTTCTTTATCTCATGAAACCCTCATCACTGAGGGTTCAGTGAGAGGCTCTCAGACTCCCCGTTCCTCTTTCTGATGCTGTCTCTCCTAGGCCAGCTCGCTGGCACAAAGCCAAGAAAGTTCAGCTGACACCTGGGCAGACAGAGGTGAAGATAGATCTGCCGCTGCCCATAGTAGCCTCCAACCTGATGATTGAATTTGCCGACTTCTATGAAAACTACCAGGCCTCTACAGAGACCCTGCAGTGCCCACGCTGTAGTGCCTCTGTCCCTGCCAACCCTGGGGTCTGTGGCAACTGTGGGGAGAATGTGTACCAGTGTCACAAGTGCAGGTAAGTCAGTGCTTGTCCCCCAGGCCAGGATCAGGCCTGTTCCTTGTATTTTTCTATGACAGTCAGGGAGGAAAGTTTTAGTGTCAGCCTCACTGTGTAGAGGATTAGGGGAACATTAGAGAGAAGGAGGGAGGGTGGCAGAGGTGTGGTGTGCATGTGTGTGTTTGCTCTGGTCCGTCTAGTGAGGTGAAGCTGGGTGGAGGGGGGTCCCTATGTGTAGTTCTAGGTCTTCCTTCCTGGTTACTTGGTTGTTTATGTCTCTCTCATTTACTGGTTATTGTATCTTCAGTTACTGCTATGGTTTTCAGGTTATAATTGGGGCACAATCCCTCTCCTCAGTCACCCCCACGCCCCAAACCTCTGCTCCCCCACTAATGCGAACATTTTGATTCTTCAGATCCATCAACTACGATGAAAAGGATCCCTTCCTCTGCAACGCCTGTGGCTTCTGTAAATATGCTCGCTTTGACTTCATGCTCTATGCTAAGCCTTGTTGTGCAGTAGATCCCATTGAGAATGAAGAAGACCGGAAGAAGGTAAGGGCAGATCTAGCCTAGCCCTAGGGCAGTGGCTTTGACCTGAACTTGGGGCAGAGCTGGTGCAGTGCAGTGTGCTTTTCCTTCTAGCTCAAGTCTTTCACAGCCCAGCAAATAAAGGGGCTCAGGACAAATGGGAAAGTAATGGGCCTCAGGGCCCAGCTTTTGAGTGGGATGAAATAATGTCCTATGGTCTCCTGGACTCATGGTTTGCATAGGAGTTGGGAGAAGTGTTTTATGGTACTGAAACAAGAGTATCTCAAGTTGCAGCTAACTTCAGATTTAGAAAGACAGAAAGGCAGATGATGTGTCCTACATTTGTTCCACAGACAGCTTCAACTGAGGCCGTTGATTGTCCCACAGCATTAGCTTGCCTAGGGGCTGATTCCTAGCTAGCATAATGTGATAGGTCTTGACCAGGCCTATAATCCTAGCAATTTGGGAGGTGGGCAGGAGGATCACAAGTTTGAAGCCAAAGGTGGCTTATATAACTTAGTAAAACCCTGTCTCAAGATAAAAAATTTAAAAATGGGCTGGGCATGCAGCCCCGTGGTAGAGCAGTTGCACAGTATGTGCAAGGCCCTGAGTTCAACCCCCAAGTACTGCAAAATAACAACAACAATAAGTAAACAAAACAAAAAAACCATGGTAGGTCTGGATAGGGAAGTGAAAAGGAGAGACTTGTTGAGATAAGAACAGAACATTTAACTTTGGAGTCAAAAGCACAAGAGTACCATTCCAGCTTTGCCCTTAATACTTGTGTGACCTGGCATAAATTATGTTTTAGCATTGTATTTTATTGTATCCTACACATGTACATTGTATGTTAATAACATGCCACCTCAAAGAATTATTGTGAAGAAGAGAGATAATGTATGAAACACTGTGCCTGACCTATAGGAAACATTTCAGTAAATGGTTAGCAATTTGGGTTACTCAGGGAAAGTCATGCTAAAAAGCCTTCACACCGGTCCCTGTCTCTTCCTGTCTAGGCTGTTTCCAACATCAACACACTTTTGGACAAAGCCGATCGAGTGTATCATCAGCTGATGGGACATCGGCCACAGCTGGAGAATTTGCTCTGCAAAGTGAATGAGGCAGCTCCAGAAAAGCCGCAGGTGATCCCAAACTCGGGGGTCATTTAGAGAGGGCTTTGGTCGTGATCACAAGATTGCCCTAGGTGAGATGCATCTGAGGGTGGAAATCTGACTGGAACCCTTGGCATTGTAGGAAGACTCTGGAACGGCAGGGGGCATCAGCTCTACTTCAGCCAGTGTGAATCGCTACATCCTGCAGTTGGCTCAGGAGTACTGTGGAGACTGCAAGAATTCGTTTGACGAACTCTCCAAAATCATCCAGGTAGAGAAATGGGAGCGCCTTCGGGAGTGTTTTGTCGCAGTGTTGTCCGTACTTGTTTTCAGGGCAGTCCTGTTGTTCCCTGCTAGCAGTTCATTTCCAGGTATTCTTGTGTTGGACCTGCCCACTCCAGCTAATAGGGCAGGCAGAATGGCTGTACCAAACAGTACCTCCTGCACCAAGGTTTCTGTCCACTTGTCACCTGAGTATGTGCTAGAAAACAGCGTAATGGTGAGGGGAGCTGAGCAGATGTCTGTTTTTCTTGGACATTAACAGATCTTTGTTTAGTAGAGGGGTTACTGTCTGAAGAAAACAGGTGCCAAGATTCTGTTCCATCTTTTTCTGATTTCCCATGTTTGCAGGCTGGAGGGTCAGGGCCCCATAGCTGCCGTCAGCCATGACAGGCCACGTACCTGTTAGCATTCCAGACCTGATCTCCGTGGGTAGGGTGCTGGCCATAGGCAGGGGAGCCTCATACAAGAAGAGCATCCAGTCAACTTGCCTTGCAGTATCGTTGGTGTGCCATCTTTGCTAAATAGACATAGGGTTCTGGCCCTTTGTTTTTTTTGTTGTTGTTTGGTTGGTTGTGTTTTGTTTTTGTTTTTTAAGAGAGAGGTTGCTGTATAGTACAGGCTGGCCGGGAACTCATGATCTTCCTGCCTCTGCCTCCCAAGTGTTGGAATTACTGGCATGTGCCGCCATCCCTGACTTTGATCCTTTGTTCTTTAAAAGACAGTGTTGCATGGGAGTCCAGAACATGAGGCTGTATTCAGAGTGTGATCTCTGGCTCCACCCCTTATATTAGACAAGCCAACCATTCCGTTCTTCAAAGCTTTCTCCTCTGTGAAATGCCAATAACATATCTAACTGGTTCGGTTAGTGAGTAGTGAAATTATGTGGTACATGTAATTTCTACTACCTTCTTATTTTAATTGTCAGTTTCTTTGTTTTTTGTCTTTTCATTCTTAGAAAGTCTTTGCTTCACGCAAAGAGTTGTTGGAATATGACCTCCAGCAGAGGGAAGCGGCCACCAAGTCATCCCGGACCTCCGTGCAGCCCACGTTCACTGCCAGCCAGTACCGCGCCTTATCTGTCCTAGGCTGTGGCCACACCTCCTCCACCAAGTGCTATGGCTGTGCCTCTGCTGTCACGGAGCATTGTATCACACTACTCCGGGCCTTGGCCACCAATCCAGCCCTGAGGCACATCCTTGTGTCCCAGGGCCTTATCCGGGAACTCTTCGATTATAATCTTCGTCGAGGGGCTGCGGCCATGCGGGAGGAAGTCCGCCAGCTTATGTGCCTCCTTACTCGGTTAGAGCCTGCTCCATGATTGTGGGCCTAGTAATTCCTGCTAACGCTGGGGTTGGTGGCAACAGCGACTCTGGGACTTTGCACTAGAAGGTGCAAAGAATTACGCTTCTTATCACCAGATGGGTTAGGTAGTTTATCACTGAGGAATTGTGGGAAGATATCCAGGGTGTAGGTAGGTGAACTCGGGAAGCATTGAAACTCAAGCTTCCTTGTGGATGGTCTATTTGCCTTACATTTTTTGGTTCCAGTGATGTCCTGAGGAAACTTTCTGAGTCTTGTTGAGGGAGCATACGGGAATGAAGAGACACTTAGACTCAAGGAACGTCACATGAAAGAAGGCAGTGGCGGAGGGGGGCTAAGGGAATGAGAGCTCAGACTCTGGAGCAGAAAGAACCAGGCTCAGGATCTAGTACCTGGTGCCAAGTGCCTTGTGCCTTGGACAAGTTCCTTAATTTTTGTGAGCCTCTGTGTTCCTCATCGGGAAAATACCAGTAGGAGCAAGTACCTTGAAAGCTGTGGTGAGGATGGATGAAATAATTCAGTAAACAGAAACTCACATCGTTGAGTACTTAGGAAGTACCAGATAATTTTGCCTAGAGTTTTTTGTGGATCATTTACTATGTGGCATAAATTCTGGAACATATTAAGCCCTCGATAAATACTACTATGTTAGTTTTCCTCTTGCTTAACAACTATTTGCGTAACATCACTTGAAAGGCCAGGCACTGTTCTGGACTCTGGGGATGCTGTGGTAAGAGAAGTAAAGTTGGTGCCCTTATGTGGCCTATATTCTAGAGGGGGAGAATAGGAATAAACTAATAATCACATATATAATGTCAGAAGACAAAATTGAGGGAAAAATAAAGCAGAAGCAGGGATGGTGACCCTACTTGCAGGGGTTTGATGTGTTGGACCAGGTGGTTGAGGACTTCTCTGAGGGGGAGACACTTGAGCAGAGTTCTGCACCAAGGAAGGGAGCAGCCGTGCCATCCCCTGCAGCTAGTGGAGAGGCTGAGACTTAGGCATGTGCTGGGGGTCCTAGGGGTGACACTGGAGCAAGAGCAGAATGCAGTCCAGGAAGAAGGGGAGAAAGGAAGAAAGAGGTGGTCAGACACTAGGAAGGAACAAATCCTGTAGGGTCTTCTAGGCTGTGGAAGGACTTCGGGTATTATTCTGCTTATTTCGGGAAGCAAAAGAGTGACATGATAAAGTGCATTTTTTTGGATGTTAGTAATCATGGCAACATTATTAGGAAGCAGCATGGAGAAGCAGTGGGAGCTGTGTAGGAAACAACAAGAGGGTGGTTGGAGAGGATGAGGGGCGTCGTGACCCACACTGAGAGGGAGCTTGTAGTATTTGGAGGCAGTGCCAGCCAGGTGCACCAGCGGCTCCTGGGGGCCCTGCCGCCTGAGGTGTGGAGCCAGGCGCTGGTGCTGATCTTCCCTCGGTTAGAATCTGCTCTCAGGAAAGGTGACTGCGATGTGCCTGTTTTTGTCGCAGACCAGAGTGTGTAAGGCCCAAGCTGAGTTCTTGCCCCCGGAGGGAAAGTAGAAAGTTTTGGGCCAGGTCGCCCTAGCCATCAGTTCATTTTCTCTGGGCTCCCAGGTGGAAAGGAGGGGCACAACCAATGGTGAATACTAGTATCCGTTTCTCTGCCTCCCCAGAGACAACCCTGAAGCCACCCAGCAAATGAATGACCTGATCATTGGCAAAGTCTCCACAGCCCTGAAGGGCCACTGGGCCAATCCTGACCTGGTGAGCAGGCCAGCTGTCCCATCCAACCCTCCCTCCACATTCCTTCTGTGTCGCCTGCCTCCCCTAGGACTGGAGCAGTAGGTTGGCAGTGCTCACGTCTTGAGTGGTGCCTGGGCAGAGCCCACAGCACTGGGTCTGCACCTCTTCTTGCCTCTAATTTAGCCACCTGTGACCAGACCACTCATTAGGGGTCCCCAGAGTGGAGCAGGGCCCTACCCCAGTCCTTGTTCTGACTCTTCAGACCCCTCTTGACCCCCGTGTCTTCCGCTGGCTTCCAGGCGAGTAGCCTGCAGTACGAGATGCTGTTGCTGACCGACTCCATCTCGAAGGAGGACAGCTGCTGGGAGCTCCGCTTACGCTGTGGTGAGCACGGGGGATGTCTGGGGAGGGCTTCTCTGAGAGCTGAAAGGAAGCTCCAGGGTACAGTCTTGGCACTGAACGGGCAGAGGTGGAGGGGAAAGGACACTCGGGCAACCTCACTGGGGCAGGTGGCATGTGTCTGGTGATTGTGACTGTCCATTCCTAGCCCTCAGCCTTTTCCTCATGGCTGTGAACATTAAGACTCCTGTGGTTGTTGAGAACATCACCCTCATGTGCCTGCGGATCTTGCAGAAGCTGATTAAACCCCCTGCTCCAACCAGCAAGAAGAACAAGGTACTGGGCAAAGGAGGGACTCCGAGCACCGTGCTGCGCCGCCTCCAGGTCCACTCGCTGGTGGGGTGGGGTGGGGGCACCAGGCTGCTTTCTCTTTAGCTCAGCAGAGATGTGTTGGGATATTTGAGAAGGAAGTTTAGAGTAAAATAAACTTGAAAATACGAAAGCCTAGAGCATAGTCCTTTGAAAGACTACATCAAATGCCTTGCAGCACCGGAGAGCATTGTCTTTTCTTGCCCCTGTGCCTTTGTACGTGTGCTGTTGTGCATTGGTGGAAATCGTAGGCCCTAAAGTAGACTTGAGTACTAATCTCAGCTCTTCTATTTACTAGCATTGTGACCTTAGGCCAGTTACTTATGATCCTCAGTTTCCCTGACTATAAAATACAAAATGGTCTCACCTTGAAGTATTGTCAAAAATTATTTAATGAGCTCCTTGAATCTAAGGATTGTCTTACTAATTTTTTATATGTGGTACCTAGTGTGGTATCTAGCATTTAATAGCCATTCAATAAATCATTATTAAGTGAATAAATAAAGCTAAGTTTTTGTTCTGAAGTAATTATAGCTGAGCCACAGACTGACTTGCTTGGACAGCTTAGAGAATATGTAAGCCATAATTCTTTCTCTTGGCCATGCCTGAGGCTATCTGCTTCCAACCTGCCCTGGCTGGTCCTTGGGCCATTCGGATTCCTGCTCCATCTGGACAGGCTATGCCTTGGTGGGAAGAGGCTTCCTGGCTGAAGACTGCTTTGTGAGTGCTGTGCACTCGGGGTATGGTTGGAGAGGCTGGGCATCGAACAGTTTCTCTGGTTCCTTGTCCTGGTCTGCTCCAGCAGTCCTCAATAAGGCCGGACTGGAGCACCTCTTTCCTTCCCCTCAGCAAAGGGTTATCTTCCCAGAACCGAGGCCCAGCAATAACACCAGTCCTTGATTGAAAAGAGGAGCCCCATCTCCCACCTGTCATTTCTCCACCTTGTGAGGCAAAAGGAGATTTTCACAGAATTACTTAACTCACTCAGCACAGAGGCCCAGTTTTAACCTCGAGAACCTCAGCAGCGGTTCCCAGCGTACACCTCACAGACCCCTAGGTCTTCCCAAGACCTTCAGGGACTCTGCTGACAAAGCTGTTGTCACAGTTATCCTAAGGCACTCTTTATCCACTTCGCTCTATTGATGTTTGGTGGTGCACAGTGTTTCATGTTGGGTGAGACTGCTGAGGCCCCAGCCTGAGGAGGTGCCTCTGCCACACCCCAGGTCACCCGCTGTCCTGACCAACAGTGCTTGTAGGCTTGTGAGATGTGATAGCTGAGCCCTGCTTTTTTGGAGGAATCACACTTGTGCTTGAAGGAATGACTTATGGGCATGTTGTGGCTGGTCTGATCTTGGGTATTTGGCAGATATTTTTCTTCAAAAATGAATGGAGTAAGCCTGCTACTTTAAAACGAATTAGGAGCTGAGGGTGTAGCTCAGTGGTAGAACGCTTGTTTAGCATGCATGGAACCCTGGGTTCATTTCCAGCACTGCAATAAAGCAAAAAGAAAAAGAAAGGAAAAAAGAATTGGCCTAACTCCAACAACTAGTATTTTCCAAATGACCAATGCATTTTATAATATCACATATGGGTAAGAGATGAAGTTTAATATAACCAAATGTGAAAAACTTACTAGCATGTTTCAGAGTCCATGTTATGGCTAATCTTTTTTTTTTTTCCCCCCCAGTACTGGGGGTTGAACCCAGGGCCTTACACTTGCATGCTTTGCAAGTGTTGGACCACTGAGCTGCATGTCCAGCCCATTTTTTAACTATTTTTTTTTTTGAGACAGGGTCTCGTTAAATTACGCAGACCGCCTCTGGTCTTGAACTTGCGATCCTCCTGTCTCTGCCTCCCCAGCCTTTGGGATTACAGGCATGCGCCACCACACCCGGCTGTTATGGCTAATCTTTAAGAACTTGTAATCTGCTGAATTTTCATGTAGTATCAAAAAATCCACAATTAATTTTAAAAAATTAAAATATTCTTCCTTATTGCAACTGTGTATCTGTGTAAGGGCAGCTGTTTTTTGTATGTTGTTGTTGTTAGGTGCCGTCAAGTCAGTGTCCGATTCATGGCAACCTTACGTACAACAGATGAAACACTATTGTCAGTGCTTCTCTGCTATTCATAGGGTTTTCAATGGCAGATTGCTTTTGGGGGGTGGGTTGCTGGGTCCTCCCAAGCCTACAGCACCTAGTGTTCCCAAGTGGTCTCCCATCCAAGTACTAACCAGGCCCAACCCTGCTTAGCTTCCGAGATGTAACGGGATTGGACGCCACAATGGTACGGCTGTAGGCATTTTTCATGTACTTCAACCAGAATAATGAATCAAAACAGTTTGAACACAGAGGCAGATATGAGAATCTAGCCATTTTATTTAGGCAGTCATTAAATGATGATCAAAGTGTAAAACAGTGCTACTCTTCAAGTAATTTTGTTTTGGAAAAGATAAATGTTAATTATCAAGTAATGGATTTATTCTTATTTTTAAGTAAATCATTTTAGGAATTTTTCAGTTTTCTTTTTTGAATATAATAAACACTGATAGGTAGAACTGTACAAACAGAAGCTCTTTGGAGTCTTCAGTGAGTTTTGAAGAGTGTAAGAACAATATCTTGAGGCGAGAAAGTTTGAGAATCACCCATGTCCAGTGTGGTCTGGGCTCTCTGCTGTGCAGGCTGGAAGCTGCAGTTCAGCCTTGGGAAGGGAATTAGTGTGTGTGACTATAGGACTGCCAATAGGAAGCCAGCCAGATGTACCTTGTCCTGTGCTGTGAGAACCCATAACCTTAAGCTCAGCATGGAGATGCCCTTGCTATGCTGGATCAAGGTGGTTTAACAGGACTGCGTTTTTGAGCGCGGAAGATACGCAAGTTACTGCTCCTAATCGTCTTATGTTGCATGTCGCTCCAGGGTTGCTGGAAGTATTCTGTTGGAGCTGGGGCTCAGGTGTGCTGGCGAGCACTCTCACTTGCTCTGCTTGCCTCCTCCAGGATGTCCCTGTCGAGGCCCTCACCACAGTGAAGCCATACTGCAACGAGATCCACGCCCAGGCTCAGCTGTGGCTCAAGAGAGATCCCAAGGCATCCTATGAAGCCTGGAAAAAGTGTCTTCCTATTAGAGGTGAGTCTGTCTCTTCAAGGCCCGGGGAGACGCCTCCTCCTGCCCCTCTCCTGTGTTCCCATCGCTGCCTTGTCATCACCATTCCATACTACCCTTGGCCTTGCAGGTATAGATGGCAACGGGAAGTCCCCCAGCAAGACAGAGCTCCGCCATCTCTATTTAACCGAAAAGTACGTGTGGAGGTGGAAACAGTTCCTAAGCCGCCGGGGGAAAAGGACCACCCCCCTGGACCTGAAGCTGGGGCATAACAACTGGCTGCGGCAGGTGAGGGGCCATTCCCTAGGTCCCCAGCAGGGTGTTGCTGGGCCTCGCCACATGTCTGCTCTGCTTTCTCCCCACCCACCTTGCTATTGTTGCTTCCTTTTGAATCATAGAGGTTCTTGGTTGCAGCCACCAGCACAGGGATTGGCCAAAACGGATCTTTCCTTTTGCTCTCTTGTCAAGTCCTTGCACTCTTTGCTCAGATACCCCTCTCCCCCACCACAAAGGAACAAAACCTGTGCTCTGCTTTCATCCTTCTCTCTTTTATGTCTACTGTTCTTCCTTCCTCTTCTTCCTAGCCAAGGGTTAAGGGATTCAAGTCATTGTGTCTTGTCCTTTGCTAAATGGGAGGTGCTGGGTTTACATTAAATGAAAGTATTCCAGTTACAGGTGTCCCCCAGAAGAGAATTCTCAAGGTCTTCGCTAAGTGAAATGCCATGTTCTGCAGATCACTTGGTGTAGAAGTCTCCATGAAGAAGGGAATTTACTTAGCAGCCTCTTTCTTGGTCTGCAGCAGCCGGATGCTGTGTTAACTGGTCACTTGGACCTTTAGTCCTTTCTTAGAGATGTTGCCAGAGTTTTTCTGGCAGGGTGGGGTTGTCTGCCCTGCTGGGGGCCTGGTAAGCCATTGTGTCCACTGAGCTGGGCCTTCTCTCCTTCCTCACGTCCCGCAGGTACTCTTCACTCCAGCAACACAAGCTGCACGGCAGGCCGCCTGTACCATCGTGGAAGCTCTGGCCACCATCCCCAGCCGCAAGCAACAGGTCCTCGATCTCCTCACCAGGTACCCTTTGCGGGTGAGGAGGGAGGTTGGACTTCATCCAAAGTCTTTCCTACGTTCCCAAGGGAATCTGCAGGGTGGGGTTGGGAGCCACACCTGTGTGGCATGTGGCCTTCTCATTCCCTACCACAGAAACCACAGCATTAAAAAGCTGCACTCTAGTGAGAGCAGTGGTAAAGCAGCAGGAGCTAATAGTTTTGGTGATCTTCTGAGCACATAAAGGTCTGGTGTGCATGGTCTTATATAATGCTCAGACATTGAGCGCCAAGACATGAAAGCCTAGTCTATGGTAGCCAATATCCCTGGTGCTCAGAATTCCTCCAGTGTGGGCAGTTTGTGACTTCTTAGATGCCCTCTCTCTGCCTCTAGAAGGAAGAGGCACAGCAGAAAATATGGAGGAGGGAACTGTTGGGGCTCTTAGCACCATTAGGCTCTCCAGGAATGTCCTGTCTCTCAATGGCAGTTACTTGGATGAGCTGAGCATAGCTGGGGAATGTGCCGCGGAGTACCTGGCTCTCTACCAGAAGCTCATCACCTCGGCTCACTGGAAAGTCTACCTGGCCGCCCGGGGAGTACTGCCCTATGTGGGGAATCTCATCACCAAGGTATCCTGGTATTTCACTCCCTCCCCTAACTCTCCTTTCATGGGACTTCAGTAGAAGCCGCCAAGTTCTTTTTAGCTGAGAAGAAATACTTACTAAAAAGATTAAGACTTTATCATAGCTGTCTCATGGCTGAGGCAGTCTGTTGGGGGCATGCAGGCTGGTTCTAGGCCTTGAGCAGTCCCTCCTCAGCACTGCAGCTGTCTGTGCCATCTTAGAAAGGCATTCTGCGGGGGTTACAGTAGGCAGGCATGACTTCTGGGTGCCTTTACTTGGTGTTGCAAGCTCCTGGTATGGGGGGTGGGGCTGGATCCTTGCCAACATTGTCATACTGTGCTTGTCATCCTGTTTAGGAAATAGCCCGCTTGCTGGCCCTGGAGGAGGCTACCCTGAGTACTGACCTGCAGCAGGGCTATGCCCTCAAAAGTCTCACAGGTAGAGAGCCACCTGGTCCTTCCCTTACGGCATCCAGGGTATGTTTTTAAGGCCCAAACCCTGAGTTCCTGGCTGCTGGTTGACTCTTCCCTCTTCATATTGACCATAGTGCAGATAGTGCACTTCTGCATTTTTTCTTCATTGAGGGATCTGCACTTTTGGGCTCTTCTTTACTATGGATCAGTTTGCTCTAATAAGCACCTGCTCTGGCTCATGCCCAAAGATAGGCATTCCCTGCTTTTCAAGTTGCTCATAATGTTTTGATGACAGAGGCCTTCTTTGCTTATGTTCTCATTCAGAGCTCTTGCAGTAACTTTTTCCTGTGCCCACAGGCCTTCTCTCCTCCTTTGTTGAGGTGGAATCCATCAAAAGGCACTTTAAAAGTCGCTTGGTGGGTACGGTGCTGAATGGATACCTGTGTTTGCGGAAGCTGGTGGTACAAAGGACCAAGCTGATTGATGAGACCCAGGACATGCTGCTGGAGATGCTGGAGGACATGACCACAGGTAGCCCTGCCCAGCAGCCTGGAGCCCAGGCTTGCATAACCCTCCTGGGCTGGTGATGTGTGTGAATCTGATGTCCCCAAGTGCCATAGAGCCAGAGGACAGGTAGCACATTTAAGAATGACAGCCCAGTTCTCAAGAGCACTGGTTCTTAGAGTTGTAAATCCTCGAGTTAGGCTTGGTCAATTTGGACATTTTATGATGAGGTCATAAAGCAGGAAGGGGTCGAGGATATTTTTTGGTTTTATGTTTTTGGGGTACTGCGGGCATTGAATTCAGGACCTCGTGCATGCTAGGCAAGTGCTCTCCCACTGAACGGTGCTCCCAGTACCACCCCTTTTTTTATTTTTGAGACAGTCCACTAAGTTGTGCAGGCTGCCTCTGGCCTCAAACTTGTGATCTTGCTGCCTCAGCCTCCCATGGAGCTGAGATTATAGGTATGCATCACAGCAGCTGGGTGGAGTGTCTTTAATCAGTCTGGAAAATTCTGATCTATCATTGAGTTCTTATAGTTCTAGGTTTTATAATTTCTTGGTCTTTATTCATGTCTTATCCCTTTATTATCTTTAATCATACTAAGCATAATTGTGCCTGATCATTCTAATGTTTGAAGCACTAAAGGATCCAACTCTACTGTTATTTGGGTTCTTATATGACACCTTCAACCTTGTTACGTTTTATGATTTTATGTGCCCTCATGTTTCTGAGGCTTATTGTAGAAATTCCTTAGGACCCTGTTAAGGATGGATTTCTTCAGACAAGATTTATAACTGCTTCTGTGAGGCATTGCATGGCTCTGCCATTCCATCACTCTGCTGTCTAGAGCTCTGCCATCTCAGGGCCCTGCCATTCTAGGTATCTGCTGTCCCAGTGCTCTGCTCTCCAGAGCTACCTTCAAAGGAGGGAATAGCTTATTGTAAGTTCTCAGAGGAGATTTGTTCCCCTTATTCAATGCTTTTTTCTTCTTCTTCTTCTTCTTTTTTTTTTTTTTTTGGCAGTACTAGTGGATTGAACCTGGGGTCTCGCTCATGCTAGGCAAGTGGTGTACCACTGACCCACACCCCCATTTCCTCTTTCAGTTTTGAGGTATAGTCTTGGTAAGTTGCGCAGGCTGCTTCTGGTCTCGAAGTTGCCATCCTCTTGCCTCAGCCTCCCGAGTGGATGGAGTGTGCCACAGCACCCAGTAATGAATGCGATGTTCTAAGAGAAGACAATCTGCTTTCAGTTATTTGGTTGGAGGAAAGGGGCAGTTACTTCTAGTTGACCTTTATACCCAACAGTATAGCTCTGCTGAGGTGCGAGGCGTGTGTCTGCTTGTGTGTGTGTTTCCTCCTAGGTGTGTGGAAGGTGTTTCCTCCTGGGAGCCCTACCTCAGTAGATTTAGGACTTTGCATCTGGCTCTCAGATCCTAGTGGGTCATGGAAACCAAAGCTTAAGGCAAAACCTGCTTTAGTGCTAATGCTTCTTTCCCTGAGTTGCTGATTTCTCTAAATTCAGGCTTCTGATTCTTCTTGGCAAATATAGCAATTCACTGATAGATTTTTATTCAATGTTGTAAATTATTTTTTAAGTGGTGGGAAGTAAGGAGTTAGGTTAAGGAACCTCATCTACCTTATTGCCCAGAATGGAAGTCCCTCTCATGCCATTTCCACCATGCCATGCTGAAACAGTTGGTGGTCTTGCTGGTGCAACCCTTCTGAAGCCTGTATTTCTCCCCCATCATGAGGCTTGAAATTATCTCTTTTGCTAATAGAGTGCAATGTACCTAATGTTTTAGAAAAATCTTTATAACTTCTGTTTGATTTGACTGGAACACAATTAAGATTACTAGTGAACTTTTTTTATTTGTTTATTTTATTTTGTTTTGTTTTTGAGAGCCTGTTTTGGCAAGGGCATAATAAGTTGGATAAGGTATAATCCTTCCTGAGGAGGTTGTGTACTCACAGAGAGCAGGACATGTACATAGCTAACTATGATGCAGTATGTTTACTTGGGTGTAAAGGATTTCTCCTTGAATATGGTCTGAGTATAAAATCAATCACACCAAGTTTCCAGCTGAACTACTGATACTGCTGTGTAGAGCATTCAAGGTCTTACTGACAGAGTCAGTCAACAAGGGCACTTATTTTAAAGTCTCATCTCAGTTCATGTGGGTGGTGTTCTACCCCAACTAACTTGGCCTCTTTGATTTCTGGCAGGTACAGAATCAGAAACAAAGGCCTTCATGGCTGTGTGCATTGAGACAGCCAAGCGCTACAATCTGGATGACTACCGGACTCCTGTCTTCATCTTTGAGAGGCTGTGCAGCATCATTTATCCAGTAAGCAATTCAGTGCTCCCTACAGCCCTCACATGTCAGCATGAGCCATTTTGCCATGAAACGTTTCTTGACCAACTATGGACCAGTCAATCAACATTTTAGGAAGATCCATTGACAAAACAGATGCAACCTCATAATTTTCCTGTTCTCAATGATGGGAAGTCCAGTGATCTTCCTTGGTTTTACTTCCTATATTCACGGTCAAGATTAGGTCTTTTTAAAAATTATATCTAAGCTCCCATTGCCAAAATCTTGTTGCTTATCAACCCAACATTCTATGGAAGTAGTTTTGTGCTAGAGCAAGGATGTCTAACCTTTTGACTTCCTTGGGCCACATCAAGTAAAGAGAAATTGTCTTGGGCGGTACATAAACTATATAATATAGTTAGTGAATGTACATAACAGGGGGAGGGTCACAAAGTAAATAAACCCTAAAAAACAATGATGTTAAAAGATATGTATGTGTAGATATTTTTTTTTTTTTTTTTTTTTTTTGGCGGTACTTGGGGTTGAACCTAGGGCCTCATGCTTTCATGCTCTGCAAGTGCTGGACCACTGAGCTGCACCCTCAGCCCATTTTTTTACTTTTTGAGACAGGGTCTCGCTAAGTTATGCAGACTGCCTCTGGTCTGGAACTTGCGATCCTCCTGCCTCCACCTCCCGAGCTGCTGGGATTACAGGCGTGCACCACCATGCCCGGCTTGATATTAAAGGATTTTTGTGAGGCTGCATTACTAGCTGTCCTTTGCCACATGCAGCCAGTGGGCTGTGGGCTGGACATGCCTGAGCAAGACTATAAAGGCATTGTCATTCTTCCTTTTTCCTCCCTCCTTATTTTATGTAGCGTGTATTTCTTTTTTTCCTATTCTGAGCTGTGTGGTCCAAATCCCCCTCTTGCTGTTGAGAAAGGATGGAAACAGTGTTATCCTGTTACCGATGAGCAGTCACTGGGATAGGCTTACCTTAGAGTTATGTCCTGTAGAGAAATCCTCTTCTTGACTTCAGGTCACCAGTGACAGTTATCTGCCCTCCGATTGGTCAGCATTATACGAGATGAGCACATGTTGCTCCGTGTTTGCTTGTTAGGCTTTTTCTCCTGGTCCCACCTTGAACTTCAGAGAAGTGCTCGGTATTTCGGGCTACTTGGATTACAGCTGGCCATTTTGAATAGCCGCTAAGCTTCCTGCCCTTTTTATCTCTAATGTGTAAGGGATGATGCCATGTTTCCCTTGCAGTATCCACAGAACAAGGCAGCTGCCTGTGCTGTCCCTTCTGATGTGTCCTTTTCTCTGTGCTTTAGGAGGAGAATGAAGTCACTGAGTTTTTTGTGACCCTGGAGAAGGATCCCCAGCAAGAGGACTTCTTACAGGGCAGGATGCCTGGGAATCCGTATAGCAGCAATGAGCCTGGCATCGGGCCACTTATGAGGGACATAAAGAATAAGATTTGCCAGGACTGTGACTTGGTGGCTCTCCTGGAGGATGACAGTGGCATGGAGGTAAGGAGCATAGGACAGGGCTGCTGGTATTTGGAGTGTTGGCTGGGATCAAATCCAGTGCTTCTACTTAGCAGCTGAATAACCCAGGCAGATAGCTTGCTTCAGCCTCCTCGTCTCTACATTGGAATTAACGAATCCCATCTTCCTGCCTTACCTGTGTTAAGGTTAACTACCTGTGGAGGGCTCTGCTCAGTGTCTGGATGGAATAAGCAAGTGGTTAATGGCTGTTGGTGGGAGTGGTGGTAGGTTTTTATTGTTGCTTATGGCAGATTTTTGAGAGATTCAAAGTTAATGGAGCTCTTAGCATCTGAGATGTTAGCCTGTGTGCGGGATTATGGCCTCAATGTCTGATGCCTTTCAGCAGACAACCCCTAGGATCTAGCATTCTGATACATGTGGTGAAAGGAAAGAGGGCTTTTTCTGGTGCTGAGCCTGGAATGGGCTCAAGATGGGAGAAAATCCTCAACATGGGTTTTTAAGCTGGAGTCCATGGTTGGGTTAAGGGTATTTTTCCCTGAAATTGTGCACAAAATGCTATGTGCATTTTTCTTTTTTTAGAGCAAGAGTATTGATAGGCCCATGACAAATGAAAATTATGAATGATGAGCCACTGCCATAAAGCATCCTTTGATCTTGAAACTTACTTGCCCTACGATTATTTGGTGTAACAACCTCGTCTACTTTTCTGTTCAGCTTTTAGTGAACAATAAAATTATTAGTTTGGACCTTCCTGTGGCTGAGGTTTACAAGAAAGTCTGGTGTACCACGAATGAGGTATGTGATTGTCTTCCTCCTTGCAGGCGTGGGTGTCCTTTTCTGACTTATGCAAACTTGTACCAGGAGGGGCCATTGTTAATCATCACTTACCTACCTTGTAGCAGCATTTAGCAGCATTACTCCCTGTATTTGTGAATGAATGGAGAAAACCCATCATCATCTTAACCACCTTTGGAGGCATCTGATTAACGAAAATCTAAGAACATCAAGAAAGCACAAGCATTTTCCGTGTGTACACAACATAGCCTGGCCCATGCATGTTCTTGAACCCTTAAGATTCCAGGCCACGTGGTAGTTTCTGAGCTTGTACCTTTTCCTTTTTTAAAAATTTATGTTTTATATTTTATTGATTTATTTCTTTGCAGTACTGGGGAGTTGAACCAGGGGCCTCACACATGCTTTTTGCAAGTGCTCAGCCATTGAGCTGTATCCGCAGCCCATTTTTCATTTTGTATTTTGACACAAGGTCTCACTAAATTATGCAGGCTGCCTCTGGCCTCTAACTTGCAGTTCACCTGCCTCTGCCTCCTGAGTGGCTGGGATTAAAGGTGTGGGCCCCCATGCAGGGCAGCTTGTACCTTTTCATATAGGCATGCCCTCTGCAATTTACTCTCAGCTTTTATGGGCACATTCGTTTATCAGAATATTTTCCCAGTAGCATCATTCCTATTCGACTACTTTAGGAGTTGAGACACCATCAGGCAACTATTCTTGAGGAAGGAAAGAGGGAAGTAAAGGAAACACAGTGCTCTGGTCCTTTTGACCCTTCCATACGTTTTGTCCATGTAGGGATGTCTTAGACATTCCACTTCTCCTTTCCTTCTTTTGTTAATCTCATTCTCTTCTTTCCTCCCTTCTTGGTCCTTTCCTTCTCCTCCATTTCTGTTTTCAGTCCTTCCCTTCTCTTGTCTGTTGGGGGTCTTCAGTACGTGAATCAAATATGTAACTTATTAAAGCAAACTTGTATACCAGTGAAGCACAGCAACCTTTTTAATACTTAGTCCCAGATACTTCTGTGGAGTCGAAGAAAATAAAAGGGCAATCCATTATTTATACATTTTAGCCTTTAATTTGCCACACATTTTTGTCTCCTGTCTGTTCTCCCACTGTGCTGGAAATTCTTGCTCCTGTTTCCCGTTAGTCTACAGCCAGTTGGATAGATGTAGCACTGTTGACAGAGGAATAGGCAGAACACTGTCGCAGTGATTGCACCTTGCCACTGTCTTATTAGCATCCCTGATGCACATAAAAAATTAAGACCAGGCATCTTTGGCCACCTTGTAAATGGTAGTAGTGAACCAAAGAACACATGTGGACATCTCCCCTTTTGAACCCTGAAACAAAATAGAAGTTGAGAATGATTAGCTCCTTGCACCAGTGTGCTGAGTACACTGAGGAGTTTGTGATAACGTTTCATCTGGGCCTTCCACTCCCTATCCCTGCTTTGCTTTGCTTTTCCTTTGCTCATCTCTTTAGCCGCTTTTCTGCATCTCTGTCGGCCTGTTATCTATAGTTGTTCTGATGAGTCTCCTCTGGGCTTCTGTAGCTGGAGACCTTGTAGAACTGGCATTTCTGACAGGCTGCCTCCCTCTGGGACGACTCCTCAAGCTGAGCATAGGCCTGGAGGCAGGAAGCTGGAATTGGGGTGGTACCAACTCTCTACTTAATCCCCAGGGAGTGACATTGAGCCCTGACTTCTCAGCTCTGAACTGAGACTGACACCTGTGCTGGGGTGCCTAGCACAGTGCCTGGCACCACATGGACTCTCCCAGGGGATCCTTCCTATTCTTCCCAGTCAGGCTGTGGGTGTTGGCATGGAGAAATTTGAATGAACCCTCTGCTTGTTTGGTGATTTGAAGACCTCAGTCTCTCCATGGATAGAGACTGCTGTATTCTCTTCTCTTTGTGTTTCCTGAGACTTGAATCACAGCCCTTCGATTTAAATGAGCTTATTTGTCCTGTTCTTTAGGTGATGGTCCCCAGGGGTTATAGTTTCTCCTCCTGAGCAAGACTCAGGCTTGGAATTAGACCTGCACTTGTAGCTGGATAACTTTGAACAAGCTGTTGAACCTTGCTTAAGAGGATAATATAAAGGGCTTAATTAGTATAGTACCTAGCACAGAGTGAAATACTCAATAAGTAGTTATTAGAGTTATTACATAATGTTTTAATGAAATAGAATGGGGTAGAGTTTGTAAAGTGGTTCACATGGGTGCCTGTCCGGTAATAGACACTGACTAAAATTAGCTTCCTTTCTCCTAGGGAATTGCTGTGCATTTGGACTCTGGGCGATGTTATGGTTTAGGCCTTCTAGAAAAAGAGAGGCTCTTACCAAGACGTTAAGCAAGACCAGGTGTCGAGTCTTTTATATTTTTCTGGGCCTATTTATACATACCTTTCTCCAACTTTTTCTGCACAGGGAGAGCCCATGAGGATTGTTTATCGGATGCGGGGCCTGCTTGGTGATGCCACGGAGGAGTTCATTGAGTCCCTGGACTCGACTACAGGTACCACCCTCCCACACATGGTGCTGCATGTTGGACTTTGGGTTTGGGACCAGTGAGCAATCATGTCCTGGGACTTGGGTATTGTCAGCAAGTACTTTTTTGTATTCTGCGGCAGAATTGTGGGGGATTGCCTTTCCAACCAAGGAAAAATACAGGCATCCGTGGCCCTAGTCAGACACTTGTAAGGGTTGAACACAGTCACACTTTTAGGGGAAAAGGCAACTAGCAATAAACTTGAGTTCAAACTTTAATTTCTTTCTTTTTCCATTGGTAGTAGTAGTTGTTTGTTTTTTCCTATTTGAACAAATAATTTTGATTGACTCAAACCTTAAGAAAAGTACCTACTGGGAGTGAGATCATGGAGTTTAGAGCCCAATATTGAGCCTCTTATTAGCTACCTCATTTTTAGAGATAGAGAAGAAGGCCATCGACTCTCATCCTTGAAGAGGGCTTCCTACTTCATTCTGGGCACTCTGTTTTATTCCCGTCTTCACCTTCTCCTCTGTTCCCCTTGGTTTTCCTTTTCCTCCAGACGAAGAAGAAGATGAAGAAGAAGTATATAAGATGGCTGGTGTGATGGCCCAGTGTGGGGGCCTGGAGTGCATGCTTAACAGACTGGCAGGGATCAAAGATTTTAAGCAGGGTCGCCACCTTCTAACTGTGAGTTGGGGGCAGGAAGGTGGGAGGACCAGACTTTCTGTACTAGGAGAGACCCATATGGCACAAAACTGTGGCATGGTGCCACTTAACCCTAGAGGGCAGCATGGTGCCATGGATCAGTACAAGGCAGTGAATGACCTGGCAGTTCCCCAAACCCTATACACCTCAGGCTCCTCACTCCTGTCTTCCTGGCCCATGTCACCAAAAAAAACACTGTGATGGCATCCTTCTCCAGAAACTCTTCAGTCACCTGAGGGACCGCTTTCTGATTGTCTAGCCCCAAATAACTGTACATCTGTCAATCATTATCTTATTGCTTTGTAAATCAATTTTATTTTATTTTTTTTAGTGGTACTGAGGGGCTAAACCCAGGGCCTCACACATATTTCACAAGTACTCTGCCACTGAGCTGTACCCTCCACCCCTTTTTTATTTTTTATCTTGAGACAGGGTCTTGCTAAGTTATGCAGGCTGGCTCTGGCCTCAACTTATGATCCTTCTGCCTCTGCCTCCCAAGTCACTGGGATTACAGGCATGTGCCACTGTGCCCAGTTTAGGTCTGCCAAGTTCTCTCAACCATGGTGTGGTCTTTTTTGTTTGTTTACTTGTTTATTTTTGGTGGTAACGGGGATTGAACTCAGGGCCTTGTGCCTTGTAGGCAAGTGCTTTACCACTGAGCTACATTCCCAGCTGGATTTTATAATGTCACTTATTTCTCATGTTATAGAATTTTATTTAGGGTTCATCCAACTTTCTCATTAGTCAGAATTGGAGGATTCCAGAGGCACTACAAACATTTCACTGCTATTTCTACCACCAGGATATATGAGAATAAATATTATTGGGTCTGTGTTAATGGCCTATCTTGTTCTCAGCTCCCACAGGCCATGAGCTTTGGGATCATTCTGTTCACTGCTAGTTCACTGCTGGAATTTTCCCAGGACAGTGGGACATCCCCTATTCCATTAGGAACTGGTGTCACTGCCATAGTTTAGCAATGGCAATCACTGGAGAATGTTCCCATTTTAGATGCCAGTCTAGTATGAGAGCCCAGCCACCTTACCATGTCCCTTATGGGCCACTTCTCCCTCCTGTCCCTGCATTTCAGGAAGAGAATTCCTGATTAGCTAGGATCCCTCTTAGACACTCTTTCTTGCTGGACCACATACCTTACACTTGTGGATGGTCTCACGGGTGTCGACTGGCTTCTCTTGTCAGGTGCTGCTAAAGTTGTTCAGTTATTGCGTGAAGGTGAAAGTGAACCGGCAGCAGCTCGTCAAGCTGGAAATGAACACTTTGAACGTTATGCTGGGGACACTAAACTTGGTAATAACCATGGTCTACAGATGACGAAGAGGGAGCCTGGGTGGCAGTTCTGGGTGAGAGGGACATCTCAGCCCTGGCCCCGGTCCTTTAGCTGGGCTTCTCTTCCTGCTGGCTCTTGCCCATGCTGCTGCCATGGCACCCAGATCTTCCTCATCCCTCTCCTGACTACAGGTCAGAAATGAGAGGAGGGCAATCCTTAAAATGGACCTGATTCCACATCTGTGGGACAGTAGGACCCTCTTCCCTTGGGATAGTGGAGAAAGAGACCTGGAGTGTCACATTTACGTGGTCCTCAAAACCCCACACTTGTCTCCTCAGAGCATGCACACACGTGCCCCACACACATTCTCTGGGCCTTATAGCCATAGAGGTCAGCGTGGCTCCTTCCTGAGGGCAAACTGGTCTTCTTTCCCTCCAGGCGCTAGTAGCTGAGCAGGAGAGCAAGGACAGCGGGGGTGCAGCTGTGGCTGAGCAGGTGCTTAGCATCATGGAGATCATTCTAGATGAGTCCAATGCAGAGCCTCTGAGTGAGGACAAGGTGAGTGGTGCCCACTCCCTCCACCATGCAGACACCAGGAACTAGCAGGAGGCTTGTCTGGAACTAGCCTGCTCAACCAGGAACGACTGAAGTCTTAGGAATGGCCAGAGTCAACTAGTGGTGACATCATTGCACTGGAGCCTGAAATCTGTGGATTTGGAGGGAACAAAGCTGCTGAGGATGTGTTTTCACTCCAAAGCTGCTCATTAGTGGAATCCAGGCATGTCCTAGCGGACAGGCAGGGGCTTTAGTTCATCCTTCGTTTCACAGTTGAGGAAAGTTGAAGGCTGAGAAGAGAACTGAGCTGTTCAGTGTCAGGCAGCTGGTTGTGGTGGAGCCAGGCCCGTCTTCAGCCTCCATTTCAATCTCTGTCCAGTGGCTGCACTCGTAACTTCCTCCCTCTTATTGATGCTGGTGATTTGGCCAGACCTGTGCCCAGACTAACATTCAGCAGTCTCCATTCTCTTGGCATGGTGGGAGGTTATATTGGTATATTTTGATCACCTGAGACTATTAAGAGAGCCAGCACAGAAACTTGAACGAATTTATCAAGGAAAACTCATCCTGTGTATTAGTGCCCAGGAAGTGCTGAGGAAGTACTTCTGTGTCTGCTGGGAGTGGCTGCCTTTGAGGTTTCTGACTTTGCCTTTGAGGTTTCTGACTTTCGTCTTCTCTGTTACAGGGCAACCTCCTCCTCACTGGTGACAAGGATCAACTTGTGATGCTCTTGGACCAGATCAATAGTACCTTTGTCCGTTCCAATCCTAGCGTGCTCCAGGGCCTGCTTCGCATCATCCCATACCTCTCCTTTGGAGAGGTGGAGAAAATGCAGATCCTGGTGGAGCGGTTCAAGCCATACTGCAACTTTGACAAGTATGTGACCGGAATTTCCTATGGCTAAGTGAGAGTCCCTACAAAAACTCTGAGCTAGTTCTTTGAGGCTAAGGAAGTATTACCTGGTCTCTGTTAGATTTTTGTTAACCTATTCTGACATTTAAGGGACTCAGTCTAAAGCCTGGCATGGTGGCGTAATCCATGCAACTTAGGAGGCTAAGGCAGGAGGAGCCTAGAGGCAGCCTATGGAACTTAACTCGTTATTGTTGTTGTTATTGTTAGGTGCCATCAAGTTGTGTCCAACTTATAGCAACCCTATATATAACAGAACGAAACAGTCTCTAACTCTTTGCCAGGCATACGATCTTTTTTACGTTTAAGCCCATTGCCGACACTGTGGCAATCCATCTAGTTGAGGATCTTCCTTTTGTTTGTTGACCTGCCACTCTCCCAAACGTGATGTTCTTCTCCAGGGATTGGTCCCTCCTGACTACATGTCCAAAATACATAAGGCACAGTCTAGCCATCCTTACTTCCAAGGAGCACTCTGGCTGCACTTCTTCTAGGATGGATCTGTTGGTTCTTTTGGCAGTCCATGTTATATTCAACATCCATCTCTAGCACCATAATTCAAAAGCATCAATTCTTCTGTCTTCCTTATTCAATGTCCAGCTTTCACAACCATATGATGTGACTGAAAATATCATGGCATGAGTCAGGCACACCTTTGTCTTCAGTGTGACATCTTTACTTGTCAATCTGTCTCAAATAATTAGTAAAACGTAGGTTGGGAGTGCAGCCCAGTGGTAGAGCACTTGCAAAGCATGTGTGAAGCCCAGGGTTCAACCTCCCAGTACCACAAGAAAGGGATAAGGGGCACAGTCTAGTGAGAGAGGCAATAATTGAATTATATTGCGTTAAGGTAGCAGCTGGCCAGGCAGAAAAGGTGAAGTGTCTGGCAAGATGGGAAGGAGCATGAGAAGGAGGAGGGAACTGAGTGTATGCAAGCCTGAGAATGCAAAAGGGCTATGCAGGTCTGAGTACACAGCAGGGAATAGGGAAAGTGGCAGGAGCCAGGTCTCCGGGTCTTTATGTCACCATAAGGAGTAGAGACTGGATCCTGCAGGTGGTTGACGATTACTGAGAGTGAGGCGATCCGTTTGTGTTGTGCCTTCACAGCTGCGGACTCTTTGCTCTCTCCTAGGTATGACGAAGACCACAGTGGCGATGATAAAGTCTTCCTGGACTGTTTCTGCAAAATAGCAGCCGGCATTAAGAACAACAGCAACGGGCATCAGCTGAAGGATCTGATCCTCCAAAAGGGAATCACCCAGAATGCACTGGACTACATGAAAAAGCACATCCCGAGTGCCAAGAAGTAGGACTCTGGTCTCCCTCCCCATCCATTGCCTTCTCCACCATCCTCTTGGCTCGGGGCTTTGTTTGTCCTCTTTGCCCTCCTTCAGGCTTCCCCCCCCCCTTCTGTGAACTTTCTGGGTGACCCCTTATTCACTGCAGAGTCCTTGGGACTATGGGAGAAGGATGGCAGCCTTCAGCCTTCTCTCTGGCTCACCAGCTGGGCTGGGTGGCTCTTAGTGATTTTTTATGGTACTCTGGGAGGGTCATGTTTAAACAAGCACCAGGAGTCTAAACAAGCCAGAGTCCAAAACTGGTTTCTAGGTGCTAACATGCCGCCTTCTGTTTTGCAGTTTGGATGCTGACATCTGGAAAAAATTTTTATCTCGCCCAGCCCTGCCATTTATCTTGAGGCTTCTTCGGGGGCTGGCCATCCAGCACCCTGCCACCCAGGTGAGTGGCTGGCATGCATGCCAGCCTCACTCTGTAGACAGGACATGCAGCAGATGGAAGCCCTATATTCTCTCCTGCCTACCCTGACTGAAGGACTATATCTTCCAGTTTTCACACTGTCAGATGTGATGCCAAGAGTAGAAGAGGCCCCAGGGTCATCTAGTTCTCTGTGTGCAGAGAAGATAAGTTGCATTGGTGATTTCCTATCCACCCATCTTAAGTGGGGCTTCATTATCACATGAGTCAGCTGTGCAGCAGTTGTACTGGGAGAGTTGTGGCTGGCCAGACTGTAAAACGGTATGGATTTCTGGCCACAATCATTGGGGCATTTATAACACCATCACCACCATTTTCTGTTCTGGCTCAGGCAGCTGACAGCTTTGTGCTAAGGGAGTGCTGTCATCCCCCTCCACAGCCCATTCCTGATCTCTCTCCACTCATCTGAGGTGTCTCTGTACCCCTCACAAATCCTGACTGCTGACCCAGGGCTGGATTTGTTTTTCAGACTCTTAACTTTAGATAATTCTAGTTTCATAACGCAGGTCTTAAAAAGAGATCGTATGGGCCCTTTACCCAGTCTCCTCCAAAGGTGACATCTTGCAAAACTGTAGCACGCATTGCAACCAGCACTGACGGTGTGTACCGTGAAGGTGCAGGACCTGCCACAAGGATCCCCCTCGCTGCTGTTTTATAGCCTCATTCACTTCCCCCTGCGCCCCTGCCAACCACTGATCTATATTCTCTGTTTCCATAATTTTTTCATTCTAAAAAAATGTTACATAAGTGGAGTTAGATAGCATGTAACCTTTCTGGGTTGTTTTTTCATTCAACATAATTTTTTGGAGGTTCATCCAGGCTGTTGCGTGTGTCAGTACGTGTTCCTTTCCACTCCTGAGTAGTGCTTTGTGTTATGGGATGTTCTCTTCCTTTCAACCGTCCACTCACTAAAGGACAACTGGATGATGTCCAGTTTGGAGCGATTAATTATTAAGCTCCTCTGAACATTTAGGTGCAGATTTTTTTTTTTTTTTTTTTTTTTAAATTTTGTAAATGTAAGTTTTCAGTTTCTGGGGTAAATGCTCAGAAATATAGTTGCTCAGTTGTATGGTAGTTGCAAGTGTAGTTTTAAAGGAAACTGCCAAACTATTTTCTGGGGCAACTGTCCCATTTTATGCTTCCACTAGCAATATATGAGTGACCCAGTTTCTCTGCATCTTTATCAGTATTTGGTTGCTCTTTTTAATTTTTAGCCATACTGATGGCTATGCAGTGATGGCTCACTGTGGTTTCCGTATGTTTCCCTATTGGTTAATGATGTTGAGCACCTTTTCATGTGCTTCATCTGTGCTTCTCCAGTGAAAATTCTCCTCATGTATCTTGCCTATTTTCTAAGTGCTTAATGTTTTTGATGTTCAGGTTTCTTTCTTTCTTTTTTTTTTCCCCCAGTAGTGGGGGTTGAACCCAGGGCCTCGTGCCTACATGCTTTGCAAGTGCTGGACCACTGAGCTGCACCCCCAGCCCTTTTTTTTTTTTTTTTTTTTTGAGACAGGGTTTTGCTAAATTATGCAGACTGCCTCTGGTCTCAATCTTGCAATCCTCCTGCCTCTGCGTCCCAAGCTGCTGGGATTACAGGCGTGTGCCACCACGCGTGGCTGATGTTCAGTTTTGAGAGACCTTTTAAGGATATTTTCCCTGTTAATTATGTTCTACATTGCAAGTAATTCTGCGTTCTTATTTGGCAATCTGAGAACTAACTCTGAAACTGTGATAACTTGCTCACAGTAAAGATTATTCCAGTTTCTTACTCAAGTCTCTGTTGTTCTAAATTTTGTTTGGCTCAATAGAGACAGCCATAATTAGTATATCTTTATAGAGCTAATTTTTCCTAATAAGAGTCTTCACACATATTGTTTCCATATCCTTGTAACAACTCTATTTTGCATAGGAATAAATCAAGGAACAGAGTCGTTGTGTGACCCAAGGCAACACAGGGAGCTTAGCACCCAAGTCAGCTGATTTCCCAGATGACTCGTACCTGTGATACTGAAGTGTTTTCTTTAGAGTAGGTCCTGTCTATCTACTGGATCTTCGGCATTCACCCTTCTCTCCACTCATTTTTCTTTCAACACGTTTATTGAGCACCTCTCGTGTCTGATGCCAGGGCTAGGCTGAGGAGACAGTAAGGAACAGGAAGTCCCAGTCTGGACCCACTGGGAGCCTACTCTCTGGTGAGAGATAGAGCCTAGTCTATAGTAATCACTGAGCAGAGGACAAAGGAAAGAGGATTTGTAAGAAGAGAGTGTGGCATCTGCAAAGTCTTAGGGGCAAAGGAACTTGAAGCATTCTTTCCAACTGAAGCACTGGGTGTGGCCACAGTTGGGTGTGGGAGGTATGGCCTGGTGGGAGCTGGCGGGGGTCCAGAGCACAGTCTCCAGTGAGCAGAGGGTGGGTTTCCTCTGCAGGCAGGACCCCTGGCTGCTTTACAGAAAAGGGAGGAAGAAGACGTGGTTGCCTTTCATCATGATCAAGGTGTCTAAAGTGGCAGCTTGAGCTAATCAGTGACTAGACTCACCAGAGAGCTGGGAAGTAGAATACCTGATCTGGAGATTGACCGCACACAGGGTGAAGAAGAGGGGAGTCTCAAACTCTACCTGGTCTCTGGATCAGGTGCCAAGCTGAATGGAGGAGATGGAGGACACAGGGGATCTGAGGGTGTGGGGAGGAGAGTCATGAGCAGGTCGTACAGATGTGTAGTCTGTCCTTCCCACCACAGTGTGCACTTAGTGAGGCCAGGGGCTTGCTTCCCCCAGCACCTCACTCACTGCTTCACACACGCATGCTCCTGTGCACGCTCATGCACACAGTGCGCCCTGGGGTGTCGATGTGGGAGTGCCGTGGAAAGCTTCAATAGGATTTGAAATATGGACTCAGCATTTAGGAGCACGCGAGGTGACATGTAATTTTGCTGAGGTACAAATTTGGAGTGAGAATAGATTTATGAGGTAGTGATCTGAGTGCTGACCTTTCACATTGCCAGTTGGCTTTGTTGTTTTCAGTTTATTGTCATATATGAGGTAATTGCCGCCAATCACTTGTGACAGAGTGGTAGGGATTTCGGCGACGCTGTGATGCTGCCCAGTGCGTTCACCTGGAGGGCTTTTGGGATGACACTTGTCCTTTGACTCCCACTTCTGATAGTGTGGCGCCATGGTGCAGTGACTTCCAGCTTTGCCAGGCACAGGGGTTTTATGTGCTGTTTTAAGGTTTTCCTCACCTGGATTCCACATGCAGGAGTTACACCTCTAGTATCCCAGCTTGAGAAAACTGTGCGCCTAGGTTTGGTGGACCTAGAGGGCTTCCAGATGTGGAGCTTCAAGCGACCCCTCGTGCATGCTGGGGCCTGCTCTGCCTGGTGAGCAGGCTTCCCAGGCCCCTGAGGGGCTGCTGCTTCTCTTACCAAGACAGGGCCATCTGCTGCCCCTTTTCACTTCCAGCGTGCTGGGTGCTTTACACGGGTTACCTGATGTTTCGTCTTCCCAGCAACCCTGGCATTATGCCCATTATATGTGGGAATACTGGCAGAGCCAGACCCCCTACCATTTGTCTCGTCTCTTTAAGTGTCAAGTCCCAGGCTTTGGTTCAGCTGAGCAGATGCTGGGAGATTGTGCACAGGAGCTGGTTTTCTAAGCCTTTGAGCTTGTCTCCATAACGGGGCACGTGAGTCTCTCTGGTCTCTTCTTGCCAGGTTCTGATTGGAACCGACTCCATCACAAACCTGCATAAACTGGAGCAGGTGTCCAGTGACGAGGGCATTGGGACCCTGGCAGAGAACCTGCTGGAGGCACTGCGGGAGCACCCTGATGTGAACAAAAAGATCGACGCAGCCCGCAGGGAGACCCGGGCAGAGAAGAAGCGCATGGCCATGGCCATGAGGCAGAAGGCCCTGGGCACTCTGGGCATGACGGTAAAGCCAGCTCCGGAGTCTCCGCTGGGAAAGAGGGGATGGCCATGGCAGCCTTCTGTTCTTTGGAACAGAGCTGTGGTGGTGAATGTGAGGGCTGGAGAAAAGGGCAGCAGGAATCGGGCATGCTGGGCACCCTGTTATTCCACCACACAGTTGGGACTTGGACGATCAGCTTGGCAAGTTTATAAAAAACAGTGACAATGGAAATAGTAACTGTTGTGTATCAAGAGTGTGCTGTGTGCCAGGCATTGTGCAGGCACCTTACTCAAGGTTTTATTTAAGTCCTCCTGTGGGTCTGTGGGATGATACTGTTACACCCATTTTCCAGATAAACAAACTGACAGGTGAAGTAAATAAGCCAAGGCACTTGTAAGTGGTCACCAGGAGTTTTCGCCGTCCCACCTTAGAGGAAGCAGTATCCTTGGGAGAACCTTGACCCAACAAGCATGCTTGAGTATCAGCAATTTGACGCTCCCATGGGAACAGAAACAGTCAGAACACAGCAGCCCTTGGCAGCTGAGACTTGGCATTGCTGGCACAAAGAAAGGAGGCCTTTTGGTGGCAAGTGGCATCGTGCCACATTCCCACTGGATGTTTTCCTCTGCTTCGGTGCTTCCTGTAGGAGGGGGAGAATACTAGAAGAATCCAGGTCTTTCCCCTCATTAGAAAGCAACGGAAGGGCTTCCCTCGCCATGTGGCATTCCTGGTGTGTTCCTGAGTGTCCCCCAGCCAGGGTGAGGGGGTACGTGGGACTCTCCCTCTGACACACAGCCTGCGTTCCCCTGCAGACAAACGAAAAGGGCCAGGTGGTGACCAAGACGGCGCTGCTGAAGCAGATGGAGGAGCTGATTGAGGAGCCGGGCCTCACGTGCTGCATCTGCAGGGAGGGCTACAAGTTCCAGGTACGGAACCAGCAGGTTCCAGCCACCGCAGAGCATCAGGCTTCAGTGGCACCATTGCCAGGCACTGACCCTCTCCCTCAGGCCATTTCGTACTTCCGTAGGCTGGAGTAAAAGCTTGTTTGTGAGGGGACTGAGAGAAGGGCCAGCTGCCCTCATTCCAGGCAGGAGGGCAGATAGCTCTGAGCGCTGCTGTCACCCACAGAGAGCACCCCCTGGAGTTGCACAGAATGCCCGGCATCAGGCACAGAGCTGTAGGTCCACGGGGCAACCGTGTCTTTACACCTACAAAAGGCCCCCGTGTACTATAAGAAAACAGGGCACATGACAAAGCCAGAATTCCAGCTGAGGTCACTCTGACCCCAGACCTGAACGTTTCAGAACACGCCATACCATACTGCTTCTATTCAGGATGGTTGGATGAGGTCAGAAACCCCACTCTCTAGGCACCTCCCAGGTAGGTCACACCTGGATCCAACGCAGCCAGTGACCTGTTTGCTCCCACCAGGGCTAGAAGAGGCCTCTTGCTCTTTAGCTGATTTACTCTTTGCACCCAGGCTGTGGAAGGGCAAGGGCACTTGTTGGTCTCCCCACAGTGCAGTCTCCTTGAGCTGCCCCAAAAGCTTTTAAAGAGCCGTGACTTATCAACCAGGTACTACATGCTGCCTTTCCAGGTAGATGAAGCTCCGAGAGTGGTCAGGCTTGGATCTCTCTTGCTGTTGGCCACTCCTATACCCTCTTCGCTGGGATGTGCTCACTCAGGTGGTTACCCTTAGCTGAGGTGCCAACCTTCACCCACTGTTTTGATTTGATTTTTATTGCTATACCAGAAGCCATGACTCTGAATAGTTTATTAAAAAAAAACAGTTATTTTGCTTGCAGTTCTGAAGTCCAAGCACATGATGCCGAAATCTGCTGGGTTTCTAGTAACGACTTCATGGCCAAAGGGCAAGCAGGCACCTGTGGAAGAGAGGCACACATGAGGGAGATAGCCAGGAGAGGTGCTAGGCACACTTACAGACCCTCCACCCCGCCTTGAGAGAACCATGATAGTCCTGTCCTGACTGCTTCCCTGCCGGAAGCCACCTGAGTCCACTGCTCAGTTCTCCGTTTCCCTTGCCTTCTCCCACAGCCTGAGACACAGAGTTTCTCCAGCCCTCCCCTCCTGTTTGTGTTGTCTTTGCAGCCCACAAAGGTCCTGGGCATTTACACCTTCACTAAGCGGGTAGCCTTGGAGGAGATGGAGAACAAGCCCCGGAAGCAGCAGGGCTACAGCACCGTTTCCCACTTCAACATTGTACACTACGACTGTCACCTAGCTGCCGTCAGGTAGGCACCGGCTCTCACCGAGGGACTCCCCTCGCCCTATAAGTGCTTCAGCTCTGGACCTGTGTCACTTCAGAGGAGTAGGCCACTTGCTCAAGCTCCGGGGCTGGCAGTCTCTGAGCAGTAGTTCGTTCTGCCTTAAATCGCACAGACCCACGAACTGCTCTTGCCATATTAGGAGAGTGTTTGGCTTTTGCCCACAGCTGGTGGAACCGTTCTTCCTTACCGGAATTACGGAAGCCAGCAGGTACCGGATGCAGGTACAAATGCTTAATTCTTTTCCATAGGGTCGGGATGTGGCTGAGCATATGTACTTGGTGTTAGCAAACCTGCTCCTCTACCCACTCCCCCAGGTGCCTGGGTGCCAGATTAATTCCAGTATTCACGTGTCCCTGCCCTCCTCCCCATCCAGGTTGGCTCGGGGCCGGGAAGAGTGGGAAAGCGCCGCCCTGCAGAACGCCAACACTAAGTGCAATGGGCTCCTTCCGGTCTGGGGTCCCCACGTCCCTGAATCAGCTTTTGCCACTTGCTTGGCAAGGTGAGTGTTGAGCATTTCCCATGGCAGAAAGGAGAGCATTCCTGGGGAGAAGGGGAAAGGTCAGCTATCGGCCCTGTCCCTGTTGACACCGTTTCCTGGTTCCTTCATTGATCATCCGTGTCTGCCTGCGCTTATTGACCTGGGAGCTGTCCGAAGCAGAGGGGCGGAAGGGGCTTACTGAAGTGATGACCTAGCAGGGCCCACCTGCAGTGAGAGTAGCCAATGCCCTCAGCTTCTGGGGTACCTGGTAAAGTTCCTCATTAGTTGCACACGCTCCTCCTTTTTCCATCTTAGGACATAAGACTCAGGACCCCAGGTCCTTAAGGCCAGTGTTCCCTAGAGTTCACGCCTATGTTCTGTGGCTCTGATGTTTAACTAGTGAAAGCAGCTTAGTGACAGAAGGGATGTCAGGCTCCTTTCAATCGCTTCCTGTTCTTACAAATCCAGATTGGAGCAGCTAAAGCTTCTGTGAATTCCTCATGTCTTGGCAGTACCTTATTTATAGAATGATGATTCCTCCCCAAATTCTGTGTTAAAGCCCGGGGATGGAAAGGTCCTTCCCATAGACCAGGCACCCTGCAGTGGTAATGATGGAAGTCACAAGGGCAAGATATTTCAGTGCTCACTATGAGCTGCATAGCTGCTGCAGTTGAAATTGGGACACAGGTTAGTCGCTTCCTAGATGTCCCTTATTAATGAGAGAGGGCCCAGCTAGATGGGGGTATGTATGGACTTAGAAAAATCTTCTTTGGAGTTTGAGGAGATGTTCTTACGGATGGCTCACCCCGTCAGAATGGGTAAGTTCCACCTTGTTCCCCTAAAATGTGTCATGATATGTTCTATGACATCTGTCCATTGAGAAATGGCCCCCAGCAGTGGTGGGTTCCCGTCTACACATGGAGAGTGTGACATGCAGTCATGGCAGAAGTGAAAATGTCCCCTGGTCTTGCCTTCCTGATGGCCCCAGACCTTGTCCTCCGCTCTCCCTTTGGTTTTCTGTCCATTTGTTAATCTTTGCAGTCACCGGGCAGGTTCTGCCTCTCCACCTGGGCTCCCACCAGGTCCTCACTTCCACTTCAGAGTTTGCTGTTTCCTCCTAGGCACAACACTTACCTCCAGGAGTGTACAGGACAGCGGGAGCCCACGTACCAGCTCAACATCCACGACATGAAACTGCTCTTCCTGCGGTTCGCCATGGAGCAGTCATTCAGCGCGGACACCGGCGGGGGTGGCCGGGAGAGCAACATCCACCTGATCCCCTACATCATTCACACTGTGCTTTACGTCCTGAACACGTCAGTACCCCGTAGCCCAATGGGTGGCACCTTGATTGACCCACCCCACCCCACCCCTGTCCCTCTGCCCAACAAGATCCTCAGCTTTTGCCTCACCTCCCTGATTAGTTCCAGAGCAAATGTCTGACCAAGGGAGCCTTTACTGAGGTAGAAGTGTTAATCTCTGGCGTTTTCAGATTGTAAGGAATAAGGTAATGAGCAAGACTTCCTTTCCAGAGCTGTCCTGTTAAGGGCTGTATTCTTGCACTGGTGCTTTGTCCAGAAGGGAGCAGGCAGTGGGAGAAGCTGCTGCTTCTACTCTCAAAAGTATGTTCTTGCACAGGGGGGCCATAGAAGAGAGTCACAACATGCCATTAGTCAGGGGCACAAGGGCTATCACAGGTATAGGCTCCGTGGACCTGAGGCCTCACTTCCTGCATGGAACACTGGGTTTGTTGTCCTGGGCTCACTCCAGTGAGTAATGCTTCTGGCAAGTGCTAAAGGGAGTGTTGACAATAATCTGAGAAAGTCACTGAGAAAGAAGGAAGCCAGGAAAGAAACAGATGTGTTTTTATCTGTGTGCACACTGTGAAGCAGTAGGCAAAACCTCAGAGTATAATTTTAAAGAAGCACTTGGGGCAGAGAAGATTCTTCCATTCCATTCCAGATTTTAGAAGCAAGTGAAGAGATTTCCTATATCTTCTTCTTCTTGTTAGGTGCCATCGAATCGGGTGTCCGACTCACAGTGACCCTATGTACAACCAGTGAAACACTATTGTCGTGCTTCTCTGGTATTCGTAGGGTTTTCAGTGGCTGATATTTTTTTGGGAGTGGGTTGTGAGGTCCTTCTCCCAAGCCTATAGCATCTGGTGTTCCTAGGTGATCTCCTGTCCATGTACTGATCAGGCTTGACCCTTCTTAGCTTCCAAGATCAGACGCCACAGTGGTACTGCTGCAGGCTCATTCCTATACCTTAGCTCTTGAGTGTTATTTGGAAGGGTGAGGATTTGCAGGCTCTGGTGGGCAGAGCTTGGGCAGCCTGTGGAAAGGCTGTGCACAGTCCGTCCACGGCAGCCGCCAAGCCATTGAGGCACCAGGACAGTTGGCCCTTGTCCTTTTTCTTGTCAACAATGTTGTTTTCTCCTTCCTCTTCTTTCCCTGTGAGATAAAAGGCTGACCTTGGGACTGCAGGCTTCATTGTTAAGATCCCAGGGCAAGGATCCATCAGAGCATATTACATCATCTCCCAAACTCCTGGGCTGTCAGAAGAGAGTTGCCTGGCATCGCTGATGGCACAGACATTCCCACTGTCCAGACCCTGCTTCAGGCCCGGGCAGTGCTAATTACTGGTGTTCTCAGGGCCCCAGCAGAGGCCATGGCTTTTGCAGAGACATGCCTGTTGGCAGCCATGAGGCAGAGTGGACTGCTCTGTTCCCTAGGGAGAGAAGCAGACCCAGGGAGAATCCACTTCCTGTGGTTTATCCAGCTGGGGTGGAGCTGGTAACAACAGGTGTCACCATGTTCTCCATGGCCAACATTTGACACTCATGCTCAAGTGCCAGAATTGGGGGGAACTGGCTCTGTCACGGCGACCTTGGGCAGGCAGAGGCTGATCCATCAGTTTCTGCTGATCAGCCACAGACTGCTTTCCTCACTAGCTGTTTGACTTTGGTGTGAGCCTAGTCATAGAGGGCTGGGTAAGTTTGCCACACCGTGGCCACCATAAGCCAGAGCAGAGCCTGATCAGGTCCTTAAGTGTCAAGAAGCCTCAGACTCTTCATGGGGCTGGGAGAGCTGGTCATGTCCCCTGTCTGTTCCATTTTGCAGGGAGGAAGAGGAAGCCAGGTATCCTGCGCCTTCCCCTCCTGTGTCCCCACAGCCCAGTGGCTGCAGCAGTGCCATCTGCAGACCTGGGACCTGGGGTTCTCACAGCTGCTAGTGTTTTGTGTTTGTTTTCCCCCCACGGAATTATGTTAGGGCATCCCCATTCATAGCATCAGAGCATCACCTGGGTTCTAAGGAGACAGTAGAGCTGGAAATACCTCATGAGAAAGGACTTGAGTGGTCTTGTAGTGCCGCGTCCGTGACCACTTGTCAGAACATCATCACCAGGAGGGAAGGGGAGTTAACCATAGACAGGTCCTAGAGCCAAGCTGCCAGGTTCTTGGCCCAGTTCTTACCCTGGCATGGGGGACGAGGTACTTAGCTCCCATGCACTGTGACTTTTCTGTACAGCTGGGACAGTGGAAGCACCTGTCTCACAGGATTCCTATGAGGATTAAATGAGGTAATCCCGGCGGAGCAATGAGAGCAGTTCTGGCGTTCAGGTTTGCTGTGCTCATCACTGTCTGCAGTTTAGGCAAGTGAGAGGGAGCAGCAGCGCCTGCTGGGAGAGGCGTCTGACGAGGGAGAGAGGGTACAGGTCATGAGAACACAAGGCCAGATAGGGAGCCTAGGAGCCACATACACATTCTGTGCCACCACTGAACGATAATGGGGCTATGTGGAGAAGAGAAGGAGTCAGGCTTTGGACTGTCGTTGGGGTCTCCATGGTCACATTTTGGCTCTGTCACTTATTGGCTTGGGCATTTTGGGCAAGTCACTTCACTTCTCTGGGCCCTGCAGCAGGGCATTCCAAAGCCACGGGGTGTTAGGAATTGTGTCAAGCTGATGTGGGGCCAGGGAGATGCCACGAAGAAGGGTGCAGGAGGGCAGAGGCTTGGATTGCCAGAGAGGGGCAGTAGGGTGGGGAGAAGCGTCAGCCATGCTGGTGTTCAGCAAACTCAGAAAGAAGACAGCGCATTGAGCTAGGGCCCCCTCTGGTCTGGGCAGCGCCTGCCTCTTCTCTGTTTACACCAGGCTCCTTTTCTTCCAGAACCCGAGCAACCTCCCGAGAGGAGAAGAACCTACAGGGCTTCCTGGAGCAGCCCAAGGAGAAGTGGGTAGAGAGTGCCTTTGAAGTGGACGGGCCCCACTACTTCACGGTCCTGGCCCTGCACGTGCTGCCCCCTGAGCAGTGGAAAGCCTTGCGCCTGGACATTCTGCGGAGGCTGCTGGTGACCTCGCAGGCCCGGGCCGTGGCTCCAGGGGGGGCCAGCAGGTGAGTGCCTGCTGCAAGGAGCTGCTGCCGGGCTTCTGTCTTCCTGGTGTTTGAGAGCCGCCCAGTCCACAGGTTCCAGGTGAAGCCGTGCTCTTTTGACACAGCAGGTGACACTGACAGTGTGTCAGGCTAACAGTTTAGGCTCATGGCTGGCAGTTGTCTGGTCCCCTCTGGGTTTTGTTTTCAGCTACTGGAAAGTTGGAGTCCATTTTACCTGCTGCAGAAAATTCTTAGCGGAAGCCAGTGGGCACTAAGGGGCACAGCTAGTGAGGAGGTGGTTAGGGTTGGCGGGGGCTGACCTCCTTAACCAGGTTTTCTAGCTCTTGATGGCTTTGGCATAAACTAGAGAAGTTTCAGCATGGCTGTAGTTAGGGATTTTCTGTTCTAATAACTGCAGTCTTATCCTCCCATGCATCCTGTGTTTCATGAACCGATTTCCTTCTCGCCCTGCTCTCCGTTTCATGAGACACTTCCCAAGGAGGGAGGCTCGGGGCAGGAAGGAAGTGGTCCTTGTTTTCCTGACTTGGTCCTGTAGTTTAGGTCAGCTGGGAGGTGCCCTGAGAGAAACAACTGCAAACCAACCCCGCGCCCCAGGCTTTTGAGATGACTGCCGTGGGCACTGTGCACAGACTGGCCTCTGGCTCCTAGCAGTCCCTGCACTGTGGGGTGTGTTGTGATAGCTTGCCCCGCTTCATTTCTGGAAGGTCTGTACCCGCAGTCCTGCTTAGGGTCCAAGGAGTCATTTCCACATGCATAGGCCAATAGGGAGGGGAGCTTTCAGGCCTGTGACAGTGACACCCCAGATGGAACAGCCTGGGGCTCAGCTGGCACACCTGCTGCCTCCACTTCTGTCAGCTCTGCCGTTGAGCATTGCCTGTTTGTAGGCACTGCCCATCCCCAGAGGGACCAGTTTGGGGCCACTGCCAGCCTAGGAATGGAAGTGAATGGGTCTCCTTAGGTTCTTATGTAACCCCCGTTTCAGATGTATCATTTCTGATGTTTCCCAAGAGCCTGAGCATTAATAGTTAACTAGCTGCTCGAGGTCAGACATTAGATCTTGAGAATGTGAACTGGTTAATAAGTCAGACTTGTACAGCATCCATTGCAAACAGTAGCCATTTACTAGGCTCAGGCTGTCTGTGACAGGTGTGAAATCTGAGCCCACCCAAGCTGTGCTGCTTTCAAGTAGAAGAGTAGAGTTCATTTCTGTCCCAGGCAGTAAGGAAAAGCTGATTTGATCACAGCTTACTTAGGAAATCCAGGGTGAGTTGCATTTGTGCTTGCCATTTTCTCTGTAGCAGTTTAGTCACCTTCACTAATTAGCCTTAAATAATTAAGTTGGGCAGGGTCACCCAAGATTCCTGTTTACCAAAGCGAGGCTGTCACAGAGAGGGCCAAGCCTGGCAGCAGTCTGGGGCTGTGAACCCACTGCTGGCAAAACAGACTAGAAGAGGTGCCGAGGGCCTGCCCAGGACTGGGACACTGTTGGAGGAGAGACTATGGCTGGAAGGGCATTTGGATGGTGTCATTCCTGGTGGGGGCAGAGGATCGCAGCAGGCTTTGGCCTAGGTCGTATACATTTTGGGGTGGGAGGCAGTAGCAGAGACATAAAAGCTCAAGAGAAGCTAATGACGTCTGCATGTTTTACATTCCAAAGAAAGATTTCTCCTCTGCTAGGAACTTGCAGGTAGTTAAGCCCAGAACTTGTTTAGGCTTCCATCAGAGCCTTATCTGGGGTCTTCTCTGTTGAGACTCAGGTACAGACAAATGGACAGTTGTCCTCACCTGCAGGCCTGCCTTATAATGCTATTCACTGAGGCTGTGGCAGCCCAGTGTGATAAGGGGAAATGTGGGTGCTTTGGAAGCTCCCATGTGGAGAGATGCTATAGGCAGTGTATTTTAGCAGACAGGAAACTGTCTCATTTTACTATTTTACCTGGCTTTTGTAGGTCAAGCATCCATTGCAGGCATGTCTTAGCCCAGGACAGCTCATAATGTGGTCCCACAAAATCTTTTAACATCATGTGTTTTTTTAACATTTATTTTTTTGTGTGTGAATCTCCCCTTACTATGTATGTGCACTAACGATATTATACAATGTAAGTATGGCCCAAGGCAATTCCCCTTTAGTTGATGTGGCCAGAAGGTTGGACACTCCTGATCTACTGCGTGTGCAGGTGTGGCTGTCCTGTCCCCTGCTAGGCTGTCCATTCACTTGGGGCTCATAGTACATATCTGTGCCTGTCTTGTTATGACTCTCATATACGTACATGTATATATGGATTTTAACAATAAGGTGTGTGTTTAGTTAATGCTAAACATTGTAATATTGTTCCTTTAGTCATGAGACGTGTTCCAGTGTGTTTTGAGATGTGGAACAGTCCATGACAAGGATTCCTTTGGTCTTGCTTACTTGCTCCAGCTGTGATGGCTGTTTGCAGAAGACATCTCCTCCAGTCTAAGTGGTGGGAACCAAATCCTGGCACTGACACAGTGCTTAGTGTGCCGAGGGCTGTCTGGTTGGTCTGTGCTTCACAGAGGCTCTGGCTAGGGTGGTCATGCTTTAAACCGACAGTGTCTGCTGATGGCTGTGGGCCCTGTCAGAGGCCACCCCCAGTATTCCAAGGCACTGACTGGTCTTGAAGGCGGAACTGAATCACTGGATTAAGTGGAGGTGATGCTGGTTAGAAATGAAGGGGAGTGGTAAGCACCTCTGGGATTATCTCAGGATTTAGGAGGTGTTGAGCGGTTACATGCTCCATCCTAGACACCACTATTGCTCAACACCGGTTTTCTCCCAGCTTGCTGGTTTTCAGCAGCACATGTGGTTGACAAATTACCGTTTGGCTGGTTTGGGTGCTTTATTAGGCACGGTCACATCCAAGCGCTTGTGTGGAGCTTAACACAGAGCATGGGAATCCTTTGTGTTTAAGCCGGGAGCCTCTTGTTTGCCATGTTAACTTATGTCTCCCCCTGTTTGGAACATTGTGCTAGGACAGCTAGAGGAATTTCATAATAAATAAACCTCTGGGACCCTGGGCTTCAGAATGCTTTACCCACAGCAGCTTTATTCCCATGAAGATAGGCAGGTAGCCCAGCTTGTGAGGCATAGCTGATGCAGCTCCTCCCTTGGTCCCGGAGTGCTTTGCCCTGTCCTTGTGAATGTCCTGAGGAGCTCATGGGGAGCGTTTGATTTTCTTTTCCAGGCTGACAGACAAGGCCGTGAAGGACTATTCTGCTTATCGTTCTTCCCTTCTCTTTTGGGCCCTCGTCGATCTCATTTACACCATGTTTAAGGTAAGGGCGCGTCAGGGCCCAGCTGGCTTTGGCAAGAATGTGAGATGTTTATGGGCCCTGGCATCCGGAGGCTGCTCTTTGCTGGCTCAGGACTTTTTGCGCCTGAGAAACAGCTGGCCTCTATGGCAGGGGAGGGGTTTGTACTCTCAACCCAGACCTAGACATCCAGGCTGTCCGGCCGGGATTGCTCTCTCCTGTACTCTCAGGCCTGTAGCAAGAGCCAAGGGCACTTCTGCAGGGAGGGGCCTCCCCATGCAGCACCCCTGCTCTGGCCCTCTCTGTGTGGGTAAACCATGGCCCCATAGGAGTCTGATACACAAAATGCAGGTGTGAATGTGTGGGGAGGATAGAGCGCAGGCCTGTGGCAGAGCTCCAGGTTCAGCTGGCCTAGTGCAGAAGGGGGCCCTGTGAAGACGGACTTCAAGTCCTTGGATTCCGGAGGTAGAACCTGCTCTGCAGGGAATTTCTGATGGCTGCGGGGTGGGCTCCCTTCATGGGGCTGGAATGGCGTGACTGACCGGAGGCAGAGGGCCAGGCGCGTCAGTCATCTGTCCGGTCCTCTCTCCCACTGGTTCTTGTAGAAGGTGCCTACCAGTAACACGGAGGGCGGCTGGTCCTGCTCTCTGGCCGAGTACATCCGCCACAACGACATGCCCATCTACGAAGCTGCCGATAAAGCCCTGAAAACCTTCCAGGAGGAGTTCATGCCAGTGGAGACCTTCTCAGAGTTCTTCGATGCAGCTGGTCAGTGGAAAGGTTTTGTTTTTACGGCTGCTCCGTGAGGAAGCCACGTGGTTGCCTCAGTGGAGCTTGGCTGTAGCTTTATCTTCATGTAGCAGGAGAAACATAGGTACAGAGCACCTACCCCTGAATCCCCAGGAAAGGTGGGTGAACACCTAGCCACTGATGAGAGAGCGGCACCTCCAGCAGGCACGCGCTGGCTTTGTGCATGAGCTCAGTCCATCCGGCCTCCCTGGGGGAGCCAGCGAGTCTGCCTGTCCCCACTATTTAGGTGGGGGAACTGAGGCCAAGGGAACATGTCCAGGAAGTGGTAGAGCCCCTTTGGGATTCTGGCTTTTTGTGATAGTTCAGAAAATTAACACAAGAAAGGGAGCACACCTGTCTTCCTTCTGCCTTTTGGGGACAGAAACCTCATCTGTCATAGCTATCCCTAGAGAGACATGGAAGATTTTTACTTTGATTCTTTTTTTTTTTTTTTTTTTTTTTTTTTTTTTTTTTGTTAATATTTAAAAAGTTCCCTTTGTTGACAAATGTTTGTAGGATACCGAGTAATGCAGCATTTGCTTTTTCCATTGTGCAACTATTATATCACTTCGGTTACACTTTCATCATCTTAAAAAGTTTATGGAAACTTTCAATTAATATGTAGTAAAACTCATATGCATTTATGGGTTATGCTCCCCTCTTTTCCTCTTGTACTCATAAAGTTGCCTGATTTACATTAAGATCATCCTCTCCCCCTTTACCCCTTTACTGTTTCCCCTCCCCTTCACACCTACTACAACCTTCGCTTCCCTTTGCCAGTCCCGTCCCTCCTTATTTCCCTTCCTAGCTAAATCATTCATTTTTATATATTGGTTTATGCCTAGTTTTTTTCCTTTCTTTAAGATTTCGTCCCACATATAAGTGAGAACATAGGGTAGTTCTCTTTTTGAGCCTGTTTGTCACTTAAGATGATATTACTCTGATTCTCAAATAGGTGGGTGCAGAGAATATCTCTTGAGGGCACCCATAGTGCAACGCTTGGAACAGTTGGCACGTGAGGCAGCAGTTAACAAAATGAAGGTCATTCTGACTGCCTATGTCTGGCAGTCTTTAATAAATCCTCCATCCTAATTATAAACACTTTAAAATTTGTCTGGATTTTATATCCAAGCATCAAGTGACAAGGAGGTGACTTGGGCCCAGGCCTGGGAAAATCCACCTAGGATTACAGATTCGGTGCCCTGTCAGGTCACAGGTGCTGTTGTATCTCGGCCCTCCATCTGCGCCATCCTTACAAAGGGACAGATTCCTTGAGCCAGAATGGAGGTAACCCAACCTGCCAAGATCTTTTTTGTTGGCTTAGCTCACTGCTTCTGTTTTCTGATGTTCGTTGTGGGAATTATATAAACCGAAAAGGTACAGGAAAAAAATCCCCTCAGATCCCACTACCAAGAGAAAGTGTCTGTTAACATTTTCCCTTATCTTTTTATCTTCTGGGAACCAGACCTGCTACAGGTCTAGGATGATGTGCAGTGTGAATTCCTCCTCCTTCCCAGCCCAGCAACAACTGAGAATTTTTCCAAAAAGCTGTGAGGCCTCTTCATAGGGCATTCTTCATAGTGGCCCCAGTGGCAGCTCTGTCCCGGGAGTGGCACCTGTCGGCCTGGGGCCTACCTGGCTGTCTGGGTGGCCACCTGCACCCCGTGTCTCTGTCACTTCACCAGCTCCTCACAGCTCCCACCTGAACCTTTTCAGCTTAGACAGCACCATCATCCCTGAGCTCCCCAGAGAGCCCCATTCTAGAGCAGACAGCCTGCCTTGTTTGTCTCTGTGACTGAAAGTCAGAACCACTGAGAGGAGGAGGTGGGCCGGAGAGGAGGGGCTCGCCTCCCCTCAGGCCAGCATCGCCCCAGCTGGCCTGAGCTGGCCTGAGAGGAAGGCCAAGCCCTGGCAGCAGGCAGCCTCGGGCCTCCACTCCTAGGTCAGACTTTTACAGCATGACTTCATTACTTTGAGCTGTTAGAAACTTTCAGAACATCAGACACACCCTATTCAGGCGTCAGAACAGAAGCATCTTCCAGCGCTGCCCTCCACTAGCGTAGCTGCTTGGAGGTGACTTCATTTGGCTGTTGCCTGGTCTTTATGGTTAACAGCTTCACCTCTTTTCAACCTGAGGCCTCGGTGTCTCCTATGCCCTTTCTGGGGAGGGCCAGCCGGCCACAGACACTTGATGGAGATAACAAAGGGCTTCACTTAGTGAACCCCGCAGGCAGAGAGGTCTTCTACTGCCTTCCTCTTATAGCAGAGCACATGGAGCTTCAGAGCTCTGGCAGCTGGCTCAGGAACCTAGGGCTCGAGGTGGGATCGAAGTCCAGAAAAACCCCAGGGCCTTCTCCCTGCTCTGCCCCGACAGCCCTCAAGGCCAGTGGCACTCACCTTTCTTTGTTCCCAGCTCCCTCTAGGAAGACAGTGAAGGCTCGGGCTTGCAGCCTGTGCAGCCCCTGCCACTTTGTCCTCAGTGACAGCACGTGCCTCCAGTGTGGAACGTGACTGTCTCCCTAGTCCTTGCGGCTGTGTCAGAGCTTGTCAGGGCACAGCCTGTTCTCTGCGAGAAGGAGGCAGTTGTGACTCAGGGGGCCGCTCCCACCTTCCCTCTGCCACTGTGTTTTCCAGGTCTTCTATCAGAAATCGCCGATCCAGAGAGCTTCCTGAAGGACCTGCTGAACTCCGTCCCCTGACCCCCACTCCGGAGGCCGCGGGTGATGGACATCGAAGCTAGCTTGCCTTCCCACTCTGTTCTTCCCTCCTCGTGCGCTGATTGCCCCCACGGGACGCTGCATTACTGCCCTCCTCCCCTCCCTCAACTCTCTTGGGGTGGCTTGGGGTTTTTAGGCTTCCTGTTTTATCTCGTGTGTGTGGTGCACTAGCTATGAAGTTGTCTGTAACCCACGCCATCAAAGGACCTGTACATACCTAGGAGCCATGAATTGTCCGGGATGACTTAATACTTGAGTGTGCACATCTTGAGAAATAAACGAATGACTTAATACACATTGGAAAAGGAGGTGCTGACTGCTGCTTAGCGCGTGCTGGGGCCGGCCCAGGGATTTCGGGTGAACACAGCCCTGAAGATGGACCGATCAGAGCTGCCCTTTCTGGGGAGCCCGGCTGTCTCTCCAAGCAAGTTGGAGCACTGCATTTTTCCCCGAAAACCAAGCCCATGGCCTCGCTCTTAATTTGCTAGCCTTGGGAGCTGGAAGCCAAAGACTCTGGGACCTAGGGGTTCTCTAAGCCCTGGTTGAGGGCTGTGCGGAGCAGGCCCTGATCTTCCTCTGCCCCCGAGGCCATGGGGGCCTTTGACAATCTCTTGCTGGCTGCCGGTTGGGAATCCTTTGGTAGCTCCTCTTCAGGGCTGTCCCATGAAGGGAGGCCTGGCACAGACTGGGGACAAGAATAGCGAGAGGAGCTGCCGCTCACTCTGCCAGCCACTGGCACCTCCTCGGCCCCAGCCTCCCAGCAGCCCTGCCAGCAAGGGGGGCCTGTGAACCAACCCTGCCTGTCCCAGGCCCCAGTCAAGAGCTCTAAGTCGGCAGTTTCCTGCCTCTGAGGCGGGGTCCCGGACCCCAGACATGTTTCCGCACCTTCGTGGGGGGCTCCTTGGAGCCTCTCCCACGCTGGAGCCAAGGCCGATCCAGACCCAGTCTGGTGGGGAGGGAGAGCCTGTCTCCTGCACTTCCAGGGGCTGCTCCGCCTTTCCGTCTAAAGGTCCAGTCCATGTGGCTCCCTCCTCTGGCCAGACCATCTGGGCCCTTTTGGACGTCTTCCACAGCCAGGGCTTCATGCCACTCCCCCAGCGCCCCTGACGGACAGGGCAGCCACAAGCGGGCATGAGTGTCATGCCCGGCATTAGCCAGTGAGACAAAGGTGATTTGTGTCCGGGCCCAGCGAGGCCCTGGCAGGCCAGTGCATATGTGCCTGGGGACACGAGCACACTGGGGATGTGCTGGGAGGCATGGGCTTTTGGAGGGACCAGTGTGGCTCGGGACACAGTGCCACAGCAGTGAAGTCAGACCCCAGTTCCACTGCCTGATGCGCCTTTGCAGTCTCCTCGCCAGTGAAGGGGGAAGGGTGCTGTGTGGGGCTGGAAGATGACAAGGCGTGAGGTGACTCTCCTGCCCTGCTGGAGGGACACAAAGCCACCTCTTATCGTCAGTGAGTGTTCCTTCTGTCCCTTTAAATCCTGCCTTTCTCTTCTGTTCTGTTTTGCTTTTCGAGGATCTAAGCAACTTATAATACAATCTGGGGAGTGACGATAAATGGTGGCTGTCATGTAGTTTGCCTAAGGCTTGTCACCATCACCAGCCTAATATGTGTGTGTTGCGAATGGTCAGCTGCTCTTTGTTCTGATCTACTTTTTATGAAGTGGTGGTAAATACAGAAGTTCTTTTTCTTCTAAAGTCTCACCGTGGCAAAATAAAATAACACTCCTGTACGAGTCCTTATTCCGTCTCCTCCTTTTTTGTTATCATTTTTATTGTTTTTTAATGTTAATGGTGAGAGAAGATGGTAAGTTTTTCTTGGACGGTGTTAGACCTCAAACCTAATGGCCTTTACTATGGTCAGAAAGGAAGGGTTGGCTGTGGTCTGAGGCCAAGTACTCCTGGCCTTTTTTCTTTCTTTTATCTATGTTGTTCCCCCTTCCCCTCCCACTAGTCCCTTCTCCCTTCATGTGAGTCCACTTGTATTTTTTCAAACTTAGAAATATACAGGGGTGTGTGTGTGTGTGTGTGTGTGTGTGTGTGTGTGTGTTTCAAGTACATGTAGTTCCCGCAAATGAGTGAGAATATGTGGTATTTCTCTTGAGTCTGGGTTATTTTGCTAAAAATGATGATCTCTAGTTCCATCCATTTTCCTGCAAATGACATAATTTCATTCTTCTTGACTGCTGAATAATATTCCATTGTGTGTATATACCACATTTTAATCCAGTCATCTGTTGATGGACATCTGGGCTGATTCCATACCCTAATAATTGTGAAGAATGTTGCAATAAACATGGAGGTGCAGGTGTCCCTTTGGTAGGATGGTTTTCTTTGGGTATTTCCCTAGAAATGGTATAGCTGGATCAGTTCGTTCTATTTTTAGTTTTAGTTTCTATTTTTAGTTCTGAGGAACTTCCATTCTGTAAGTCTGGCTTTTTCTTTCACGAAGTTCCGTGTCTCCAGTGAGGTCTGCTGCATGTGTTCAGCAAAGAGGACAAAGACCTTAACTTTGGCTTCTCGACCTCCTGCTGTGAAGGCAGCAGGTCCTTTCCCTGTGTGAGTCTGCTGTGAGTCTGGTGACAGGTCTGAGAGACTGGTCTGGCTTGGTGGGTGGAGCTGCCCTCATGTCTTGGCCTGGCGGTGCGTCAACCAGAGCAGCCTTGTGTGGGGCAGTGGGGCCACAGGAGCTGGACTTACTCATAGATGCGGGCTTGCTGCTGCAGGCCACGCTGTGGTCACTGTCACACCTTGGACAACCGGTGTTGACATGGTGCCTTCCGAAGCTGCAGAGCCGTAGTCACCAAGACTCATCCCAGGGCGTCTCTGCCCCTGGGTTTCATGGTTATTCCTTGCAAAGGCCCCCGCCCCATGCACCTTGTGTCCATAGCCCCAGCTTTGCTTGAGCACGTGAGGGCACTTTCCACCCCAGGCTGTGGCATTGCCTGAGCAGGACCAGCAGCAGGTGTGGGGAGCTCATGGCCCCTCCTCATGGCCCCAGTCCCTGGCAGGAGCACTGCGGGACCCCAAATGCAAGGTCAGCCACTACCCCAACCTCAGCCAAGGGGCTGCTTTTCCCAGCACAGCCCTTGGCCTGATGGCAGCTGCCCTGTGGGCTGCTGAAGTCTGCTCAGCGGTGGGGCTGGGAGCAGGTGCTGGTCCTTCTCGAATCGCTCTACCCCTGGTGCTCTTGTCATTGTTGTCTGTCCTCCCTTTCCAACTTCAGTCCCCTACTGGAGGAGGGGGCACCCACCCCTCGCCTGCCCCCTCTCTCCAGGGCTGGGCTGGGCTCTGTGTTTCCTGCTTGCCTCAGCCCCGAGGTGGGCATGCTGTGCCTGCCTTCCAGGGGAGGCCAGAGCTGGGGGGAGGGGGTGGCTCAAAGCCCCCCATCTCACAGCCTCTGAGTGCTCTTCCCAGGCCTGCGTGAGTGTCTGCCGGTACCAGGCGCTGCGTGCACTGCCATGAGCCAGGCAGGCCCTGCCTCCCGGAGCTCGGGTTCCCAGGGTGTGTGGGGTGCAGCCTTGGGATGCCCTGCCACGGCTCCCTGGGGCTGTCTCCTTTCTTCTGCCTCACGTTCCCCAAGCACGGGGCCTCTTACTTGCCTGGGGCTGGGCTGTGGTGTCCCAGGCCACAAGAAGCCTTCGCAAGCTGGGGCCGTTCCCTACAGCGGCAGGGGTCAGCAGACAGGGACCAGGTGAGTGCCCAGGCTCAGCCCCGCTGACAGCCACCCTGCAGCGAGGCCAGGACCCAGTCAGCTGCCTCACCTTGGCCCCTAGGCCCTCTGCTGCTGGACAGGTCCGTCTCCAGTCAGCTGGGGAAGAAGAAGCAGAGCAGCACCCAGCCATGCAGCGGGTGGGGACCGCCTTTGCTGGCGCTCCACCTGCAGCGCCTCACCGGGCCCCTGCCACCATCGCCCGCGGCAGAGGCACAGAGTCTACCAGCTACCTGGGCTCTCGCCACTCGGGAGGGGAGAGACAAGACTGTCCAGATCAGTCCCTGGGAAGTGGCCACACTTAATGCTGGGGAGGCAGGGCCCATGGCGAGGGGGCCAAGGGTGACTTCGGAAGTGTAGCCCAGTGTTCCCTGCTGTCCTGTAGCCTGGGGCAGCCTCAGGGCCTCAGGGAGCGTGTTTCCCAAGGAAGCGGCTGTGGCCTGCACTGTGACTGCACGCCGTCTCCCTGCGGCAGAGGGTGCGTGGGGCGTGTGTTCCCGTGAGGATGCGCCAGCCCGGCCAGGCCTTCACTGTGACCGCCAGTGTCTCTGTGGCAACGTGTGAAGGGATGGCGCATGTCTGCGGTGAGAATCTTTAGGAGGCGCGGCAGGCACCATGTGCAGCTGCGCCCTGCGCGCACGTGCCCACGCCTGTGAGCCCGGCTCCGCGGCTTTGGTGATTGCTTGCTTGCTTGTATTTCTGTCTCTGCTGTGCTGCGTTTTCTGCCCCAAGGGAGCCCCTCCCTTCCTCCCCTGGCCCTGCCTGTGCTGCCAGCTCGCCCCGTGGCCTCCCTGACAAGCCTGGAGAAGCAGGACCCACGACCAGGCCTGTGCAGATGCAGGGCTGACCTCCTACCGCTCGCCCCGTTGCCACCGCCCTGCAGAGCGCCAGGCTGGCCTGGGAGGCCGGGGCTGCTGCTGTCGGCCCACGGTGGCCAGGCTTGGGCTCCTCCCCAGCTCACCCTGTGTCCCTTTGCTCTGATGCTTTTGCTCTAGGGCTGGGGACAGTGGGCACAGAGGACAAAGGCACTGCCTGGGGCCAAAACCCACAGTGCATTGCTCACCTCCCACCAGGCCTTCAGAGGTCCTGGCAGGTCGGGCTCAGGTGTGACCCGCAGGAGAGAGCGGGAGAAGCGATGTGTGGCTTGGAAGTGAGCTGGAGCTCTCACGGGAAAGTGGCGTTTGGAGGACGGAGTGTCCCCACCTCGCCTCTTCTGTCCCCATGGGCCTCTCAGACCTGTGCGGATCTCTACCCAGGGCCACCAAACAGCCAATGAACTTGAGCTGCTGCTGCTGCCCTCGGCTTCCTCCTGAGGGAGGCTGAGCTCCGCCCCCCTCCAGGAGCCTCCTGGGACAGGGGCAGGGAGGAGCAGAGACAAGTTCCCGGGACAGCCTAGGGCCACCAGCTCTGAGGGCAGCAGGGCCTGGGGTGGGCAGGGGGCAGTGGCAGGACCCATTCTCATCTGACTCCAAGTCCAGGGGTCAGAGAGAATCAGAACAGCCCAGGTGGCGAGTACAGCGTTAGCGCCGCAGCTGTGGCTGGGGACAGTGCCGTCCCAGGCATCCAGGCTCTGGGCACTGCTGGAGGGAAAAAGTCAGCAGCCTTGGGCTCCTTGCTCTTGGCGCTCTGTCCCTTAGACCCCTCTGCTTCCTTTGCCTGGTGACTTTGTCACCCATCCACGAGTGAGCCTGCCCCCCGGTGTGGCGTGGGTGCGAATTTAGTCAGGCGATCCCAGCTCCCAGTAGCTTTGGGAGCAAGGGCTTGGCCTGGCAGAGGGCAGGCAGGTAGGGTGATGTTTAACTGGCCTCCTGCTGGGAACAGTGCTGAGGGCTGGACTGCTTGCCACACCAGGCCCTGGGAACCAGCTATGGGCTGGGACAACAGGCACATCGACGGGTCCCTGTGGGTCCCAGTGCCAAGGCAAACAGGGCAGTTAAAAGGTGGCTTTTGTTTGGTGGGGCCTGAGCTGCAGGGGGCCCAGCCCCGGTCACATGGCTGCTTTCAGCTCCAGCCCTTTGTGTGGCAGGACTCTGCCCATGGGGACAGGTCACAGCCCTGTGGAGTGTGACCGCAGACAGCCAGACAATGCCACTCTGTTTCCTGCCCCAGCTCCAGAAGTCGTAGCCTATGGGCCGGTTCTTTTCACAGTGTTGCTTCCCTGGTGCCACCTGCTCCTGGTACCTCAAGAGGGAAATGACCCACAGAGGGGTCCTGGGCTACAGGTAACCAAACCATTGCCCTTCCTGTTGCCTCCCACTGGCTTCTGCCTCAGTGGTCCCTACCCCGGCGCCTGCTGGTGCAGGGCACATTCAGTAGCTGACAGGCATTTCCCTTAGGCCCGTGGCTCACCGTGGTATTCCCTATTACTTCTGTTAAGTGAGGGGCTCGGGGCTCAACAACAGGAGCCCTCATCCCAAGCAGGCCTCAGCCTGGGCTGTCAGAGGGCACATCTGAACTTCGGACTGGGACACCAACGTTTTTAGTATGAGCATCTCTCAAATGTTCATGGGACAACTTTTTAGTGTAAGCCTTTCCCAACGATATTTGGGGACAGATTATACTAATAGAATTAGTTAGCATTTCTCTGCAATCCCAGTGTCCCCGGGAAGGTTGGGTTTTTATTTGCCCAGTCTGGTAGTCTTAGCGGGGCTCACAGAGGAAGACCCTGCAGTCGTCCCCAATGTGGGGGGCCAGGGATGCAGCTGTCTCCTGCTTGGGAGCTGGGGGCAGCTTGGCATGTGGGGGGACCTTCCATGTTGATAGGCCTGGAGTTTGGGGGACAGGGCACTGAGAAGCTGGTGCAGAGGCCGCGAGGGGCCCTGACTATTGTGAGCAAGGGAGCAGATGCCAGAAGCCTTGGCTCAGCCCCTCGGCAGCAGCTGCCTCTTCCCAGGACTGTGCTGAGGGCCTGTGGGCCAGCTCCAGGTCTGGCCCCGCCTCCTCCCTCCAGCACCCCACTCTCCTGGGCCCTGGGGCCAGGGCTAGATGGCACAGTGCTTGGGGTCAGAGTCGGAGATCACATTTGGGTTCAGGGCTGGCTATGTGGCCAGAGACCAAGCCCTTCCTCTCTCTGGTCCTCAGATGCTTCATGTGTAAACTGAGCATGTCTCGTGGAGGCTCTGGGACAGGCATTTGGGTTATGAATGATTAGCTCTGGCAGGTACCATAACCCAGTGTGGCTTGGGTTCCATCTAAGGAAAACTCAGCCAGCAGCCGAGATCTTACAGGGAGGTAGGAGCCCATCACGGAGGCATCCAGGGAGAGGCCAGTCCCCTGGCCACGAGTCTCACACACCGCATGGCAGATGACGATGCTGAAGGTCATGTCTGGCTGGAAGGGCTGTGTGGCAGGTGGGGAGTTTGAGGGCTTTGGTATCAGTCCGAGGTTCTAATCCTGGCTATGTGGCCTGGATGAGGTGCTTCAGCCCTGCCACAGTTGCCCCTTGTAAAGGCAGCAGGCAGCCCTGCCTCGTGGGATCCATGTGACCATGGGCACACAGTGCCCAGCTATGCCCAGGCATGGAGTCCCGGGTTCTAGGAAGAGTCTCCCTGGCTGGGAAGTGAGGCCCAGTGCACAGGGCAGGGTGATGGGCAACAGTGGCCTGCAGGCTCCTCCAAGGACAGAGGGAGCCAGGGTTGACACAGCTCAAGAGACAGCCCACCACTGCCCCTGGCTCTGTGGTTTGAGATCCCCAGTGGCACATTGTGCTGCTCTGAGCACCTGCGCAGGGCTGTGCCCAGCCTCAGAGGGCTGTCGGCACCAGGCGGCCCCTGTGCGCAGTTTTCTCATCTTACCACCTCCTGGAGGGTGGAAGGGTCCCCAGCGATCTGCTCCTATCAATGGCTTTCAGAGACAGGGAAAATGAGGGCCAAGAGGGGCGGGCACTTGCACAAGCTCATGGGTGTCAGGCCCTGGGGACACACGGCGTCATCGGAAAGCTGGCGTAGGTGCTGTTTAGAGGAAGGCCCCGGGCCAGGCCAGGCAGCCGGGGCTTCCCAGGTGGCGGTAACCAGCCCTCTCCACGTTAGTTGGAGGCGTTTGACATCCACAGCCCGCGGTGGGGCCGGCCCTTATCATCCCCATCGGCAGGTGAGGAAACAGGCCTTCCCACCGGGCAGGAATGTGAGGCCGTGTCCACCTAAGGCTGCTGTCCACAAGCATCAATTTCTTTTTGCCCTTGTCCTGGGCCTCATCCTAGCCAGGGGGCCGGCCATGTGGCCAGGGACCAAGCCCTTCCTCTCTCTGGCCCTCAGAGTCTTCAGGTGTAAACTGAACGTGTCTCATTGAGGCTCTGGGACAAGGCATTTGGTTTTTTTTTTTTTTTTTTTTTACGGTACTGGGGATTGAACCCAGGGCCTCGCGCCTGCATGCTCTGCAAGTGCTGGACCTCTGAGCTGCACCCTTTTTGAGACAGGGTCTCGCTAATTTACGCAGACTGCCTCTGTTCTCGAACTTGCAATCCTCCTGCCTCTGCCTCCCTGGCCGCTGGGATTACAGGCGTGCGCCACCACGCCGGGCTGGCATTCAGGTTTTGAATGATTAGCCCTGGGAGGTCCCATAACCCAGTGTGGCTTGGGTCCCATCTAAGGAAAACTCAGCCAGCAGCTGAGATCCAAACAGGGAAGCAGTGTTTGGAGGTAGTGAGTCTCCCATCATGGGAGGCATCCAGGCACGGTTTTGCAAATACAGGGACTTGACTGGCCAGGCCTGTGGGCCAGATACGAGGAGCTCGCTGCTGTCCCAAGGCCGAGGCCAGCCTGCCTGCACGTGGGAGTCCAGTCCGGGAGGGCTCGCCATGCTGGGGAGGGCAGCCAGGCCCCCGCACGTGCTGGGCCGGCGCCCTGCTGCAGAGCCGCACCCCAGCCCTCAGCCTGCCTGCGCACAGCCTGCAGGTGCCTTCACGTTTCCAGTAGCTTGCAAGAAAAAACAGGGAACATGCTCCAGACACCATCTGCGGCACGCCAAGCCTGGAATACTTCCTTCCTGGCTCTTGATAGAAAAAGTCTGCCAAGCTCTGCTTCAGACAAAGCTCGGCCAAGGGAGGTGCAGTGGATTATGGAAGAGAGAGGCAAGCCTGGGGACACGGCCGGCCACCAGCAGCCTTTCTACAGGCCGCCCATGCCCTTCTCTCAGAGACCCCAGCGTAGGTGGGAGGAGACGGGCGTCGGGAGTCGGATGGACAAGGGCTCAAATTTGAGTTTTGCCTCCTGCTGGCTCTGTGGCCTTGGGCGAGTGAATTCACCTCTGGGTTCCTCTTATGTGGACTGGAGATGGTACCACCTTCCTCGAGGAGGTGCAAGAATTAATGATAATAACCCCCACAATAGCAGCGACTAGACAACCCGACTCGGGGCTCAGAGCATTTGATCTGAGCCACCTCAGCAGCCTTGTCATTGATGTTAGGTACCGTCGAGTTGGTATCTGACTCATAGTGACCCTAGGTACAACAGGGGAAACACTATTGTCAGTGCTTCTCTGCTGTTCATAGGGTTTTCAATGGCGGATTGATTTTTCGGAGTGGGTTGCCAGGTCAGTCTCCCAAGCCTACAGTATCTGGTGTTCCCAGGTGGTCTTCCGTCCAAATATTAATGAGCCCCGAGCCTCTTTGCTTCTGAGATCTGACAGGATCGGATGCCACAGGGCTATGGCTGCAGGCCTCAGCAGCCTTAGAAACCCTGTTTTCCAGATGGGAAAATGGAGCCATGAAAACTGTTAAAGACCTGTCCAAGGCCACCCGGGCAGCAAGTAGCTTTACTGGAAAGCAGCTGGTAAGCTCACTCCTGAGTTCACCCACAGCCACTTAGGGCGACAGTGCCCAGAGTCTGGCACAGGGAACCATAAACATGGTGGTGTTGCCGTGGGACAGTGGAGCAGTGGAGAGGCTGGCAGCTGCAAAGCCAGGAGACCCAGGCACACCAGCCTGGGGGGCCAAGAAACTGCCACTGACCAGTCCAGGGACAACATTGACACTGGAGTGGCTGGCCCAGGGGCTCTACAGGGAGCTGGGCCTTTGGAGGAGTCCGTGGGCTCTGCCCCAGGCTGGCTGCCCTCAGCGTCCCACAGGCCTGTCCCACTGAACCTACCAGAGGGGACGGGGCTCACCACAGCCTATGGCCTGCTGGGAAACCTCGGGAGCCCCCACAGGCCTCCCCTCACCGCTAACGGACCAGACACTGGCCTTCCACGGTCTCCATGCCTGGCCCTGTAGGGAGACGCTGGCTGATGGCAACAAACAGCCCTCGCTGGGGCAGGCAGGGGGCACCTGACCACCCAGACCTGCTGAGCAAGCGGAGGGCAGCGTCCGTGTCTGTGGGTCTGTCCCTCGGGCCACCAAGCCTCTCTGTCTCCCATCGCTCTTGCTGACAGAGTCACTCCTCGCACGCCGAGGCGCTCCAGACGCCTGGCCACACCTGGACCTTCTCCTGCCCTGTGGCTCAGCCTCGCGGCCTCTGCTTCTCCTAAAGCATGCCCCACCCCCTGCTAGGACTTCCTGGGGGGCCGGGCAATGATGCCAATGTGATTCCAGCCCAGGACCTGTCCCCAGCAGTCCTGGGGTGTGCGTGACAACTTCACACTCAGGCCCTTCCATTAGTACTTCGGATTAACTCTATTCAACACACTGAGCACCACCCAGGTGCCAGGTCCTGGGCTGCGGACACAGCAAGACACTGACCCCCCTCCCCCAGCCTGGCACAAGGCTGAGTGGGCCCTGGACGCCTGACCCAGGCTCTGAACGAGACTATCATGGCAGCCAGGGGCATCTTTCCCCAGTGAGCTCTGCCTTGCCTTTCTGAGGAGGATGGCAATGGCAATGACCGTGACGCTGAGGACAGTGACGATGGTGACATGTTTTTGGAGCACTCACTCTGTGCTGGGCCCACTGACGCCCATTACCTCATTTGCCTCCTCCATCCTCAAGGTAGGAATTACCTTTACTCCCGCTGGACCGAGGAGGAGACCGAGGGTCAGAGAAGGCAAGAAGTTTCTGAGGTCACCCGCCAGGGGAGTGGCAGGGCTGGAACGTAAGTCCAGGGCTGTCTGATGTCTTGGGCCCCTTTTTTGAATGGCTCATTTCAGAGCACGGACGGTCCCCTGAGGCCCTGGCTCTCAGCCTGCACCCCTGCACTGTTCTGGCCCCATGATCGCAGGCACCCTCTGGCTCTTGTGTCTCTTTGAGGTGCTGGGCTGCCCTCCCTGTCCAGCTCAGCAGCGAGCCTGTGTACACAGGCCAGTCCTGGAGAGGCTGCCCGCCTGACTGTATCCCCCGCACAAAGGCAGGAGGTTGAGAGCCTCCTGTTGAGAGCCTCAGGGTAGGAAGCCCACTGCCTGGGGATCAGGAGCGAGGCAGGGGACAGGCTGGGCCACCTCTGGGTCAGCTCAGTGAGGCAGAATCCTGGGTCAGGTCTAGGCCACCCAGGGGGCCAATGGCCTTGACAAATATCTGTGATGCAGAAACACAAGTGCCCTTGGGTCAGGAAATCATTGTCTCCCAGAGGAGCCCATTTGGATCTTGTTGGGAACAAGAGGGCAGGAGACGTGTCCTCAGTGCCCCGGACCCATGTGATGTGGGACACAGACGCCTGCTCCTCAGACCATCCCTGTCCAAAGCCCACAGTGATCTGCCTGCATGGGGAAGCGGAGAGGCCACCCTCAGCGGCTGCCTGGAGCTCAGCGAGATCGCCTTCCCTCCAGAGCTGCTGCCCAAGGGAAGCCCTGCCCTCCTGTAGGGCCACTGAGGCCAGATGTGGCCTGCGGACCCCGGCTCCTGAATGTTTGGAGCTGCTGCCAAGATTCTGATGTGCTGGGCGCTGTAGCGCACGCCTGTAATCCCAGCGGCTAGGGAGGTGGAGGCAGGAGGATCTTAAGTTCGAGACCAGAGGCAGTCTGCGTAACTGAGCGAGACCCTGTCTCAAAAAGTAAAAAAAAAAAAAAAAAAAAAGGGCTAGGGGTGCAGTTCAGTGGTCCAGCACTTGCAGAGCATACAAGCGAAAGGCCCTGAGTTCAACCCCCAGTACCCACCCCCCAAAAAAAGATTCTGATGTGATTCTGTCCTGGCCAGCCACCAGGGACCAGGGGTTCCCCTGCAGGCACATTGCCCTCAAGGCCTGTCCCCTGCTCCCCCCAGCAGGGGACATTGTGCTCCATCGAGTGAGCTGGCCTGTCCTCCAGCGTGATATGCCCACGCTCCCGGTCTGTCCCACCTCCCACCGAAGCTCCTTCCTCCTCCAGCCCCTCCCCACAGATCCTGGGCTCCAGACCCCTCCTTCCGGGACCTTCCATCCCCCCACGTGCTCTGCTTGCTCTTCCCTGGCCTCCTGTGGCCTCATTCCCCCATTTATAGATGGGCAAACTGAGGCCTGGGTTGGGCAACAGAGGGACGTCCTTGGCAGGGCTCGGCGGCTGGTGTCAGGAGGCGGCTGTGTCTTTTATTTCTTCACGCAGCGCTTGGTTGTCTTTTTATTCTTCCATTCTGGACACCCTTCCACCCCTTTCCCCAGCAATGACCTGTGAGGTGTCCTTGAGCTGCCTCCTCTGCCACTCGCCATGGTGACGGCTGGGTTAGGGCCAGGTGGACACACGGCAAGGGTGCTGGGCGCCGGCTGCCCGCCTCATGTCACCTGCCCACTTGGTTGAGGAGGGGACACTGGGCTGATTGGCAGCTTCCCGGGTCCTTCACTCCTGGCTTGTCTGCTGTCTCCTGGCATGGATGGGAAGTGGGCAGGTCTCTCATGATGTCCGCCCTGCAGGGACACAGCCACCCCAGCCGTGGGTTGGACGGGAGGGGTCTGGAGGCTCCGATGAAGGTGCCACGACCCAGCCACGGAGGGGGAGTGAGCAGGGAGGCTCTGGGGCCGAGTCCTGACAACCAGTGGCACCAGCAGGACCTCGGCAAATGGGGGCGTCGGAATGGCTGGGGCTGGATACCCCAGACAGGACGGACCAGGGCTGGGCATGAGGCCAAGTGTGGCTTGGATATGTTGGGGGGTTGAAAGTGAGCGGGGAGCACCAGACTCGCCCCCAGACTGGGGGACACCCAGAGCTGGCGCTCCTTCAATGCCGGTGTGAGGCCTACAGAGCTGAGCGGAGACGGAGGACCCAGGCCTGTCCGCTGCCTCCGTCCCCAGCCACAATCTCCACAGGGAGGTCTCGGTCTAGCGCCCGCTCTGGAAGGGGCTTCGCTGCCTCTTCCCGTCCACCTCCCCACCTCTCCCCTCCTCCATCCCATCCTCTTCCTCCCTCTCCTCATCTGCAGCCTGTGCCTCCCCCCTCCTCCGCCACACTCCGTCCTTCTGGAAGTCCTCCCCTCCTCCTCCCATCTTGTTTCTCTTCCTCTCCCCCTCCCCTCCTACACCTGGCCCTCACCTGCAGAGCCCAGGGCAGCCTGCCCTCCCTGTCCTGCCACTGTGACGCGCTTCTCCTTCGCCCTCCACACAGCTGGCTCCCAGGCCTTGTGGGAAGCGGGACGGGCCAGCCAGGGCCCTGAGGTCCTTGTCTCCTGGGGAATTTCTCCTGCCTGCACAGGGGAGTCTGTAGTCTTCCACACAGCTTGGGGGCTGGTTTCCATGAGACAGGAAGTCCCATCCTGAGGCCCTGCACCCAAAGCCCAGAGTCAAAGGCAGCTGAGTTTTAGGAGACACAGGAAGCAGAGAATTCACTCTGTGCCAAGGTGGGGTGAGGGCTGGGCAGGGCCCCCAGAAGGTGACAAGGCTGCCTGACCTGTGAGAAAGAGCTCCACCCGCAGCAGTCCTTCTGCCCCTCCATCAAGCACAGCCCTCTCCCACCACAGGGCCTTTGCTCATGCTGACTTCTGCCTGGAAACGCACTTTTCTCAGGTTCTCACAGCTCCTTCAGGCCACTTGGGCCTCACCTCACGTGTCACCCCGTCAAAGGGACCTTTCCAGGACATCTGTCCATATCACCCCCTTCCCTCTCTAGCCCCCTGCCTTGCTATTGTCCTGTGCTCCACAGTTGCTGTGTTGTCTGCTTAGGTGCCGACAGCTGGCCTCCCACAAACCCATGCCGCGGCACAGCTCAGCCGCAGCCTTCCTTGGCTTGGGCGCAATTATCTCTCTTTTTAATTAGGACAAATAAAAGCTATGTGTTTATGGTGCACCACCTGATGTTTTATGATCTGTGTACATTGTGGTTGGTGAAATCAAGCTCATTAACATACACATCACCTCACAGACTTACCTTTGTGTGTGGGGAAAGAACTCAAAATCTACTCCTAGCAACGTCCAAGTGCACAATACATTTTTATTAACTACCGTCCCATGTCATACAGTAGATCCCTTGACCTTATTGCTCTTATGTAATTGAACTTTGTCCTTTGACCAGCATCCCCTCCTCCCTTCCCCCCACCCCATTTCTTGTAACCATATTCTGGTCTTGGCCTCTGTGAGTTCCACTTTTTTAGCTGCCACATGTGGGAACAAGTGGTATTTTTCTTTGCCTGAATTTCTTTTCTTTTTTTAAAATTTTTTTTCTTTTTTCTTTTCTTTTCTTTTTTTTTCAGACAGGGTCTCACTTTGTAGCCCAAGTTGGCTTGGAACTCACTATGTAGGCCAGGCTGGCCTTGAACTTGCATCAGTCCTCCTGCGTCAGCCTCCTGAGTGCTGGGATTACAGGTGAGCGCCACCACACCCGGCTTGCCTGGCTTATTCCACTTAGCAGAGTGCCTTCCAGGTTTATCCACGTTGTTGCAAAGGACAGGATTTCCTTTTCTGAAGGCTGAATAGTTTTCCCCTGTGTATCCACCCTACTTCCCTTACCCATTTGTCCCTTGATGGACACCTAGGTTGATTCCACGCCTTGGCTACTGATTGTCAGGTAGAGCTGAGTCTGCCATGATTTGCTGTCTTTTGGAGAGCTGTCCAGAGGGGAGTTGCTGGCTCCTATGCCGGCTGTTTCTAGCGTTCTGAGCAGTAATATCTCCTCAGTACCAGACACCAAATTCCCCGAGATCCGCCACACAGGGACACCGCTCCGTCCCGCCATGCCCTTGGCAGTGAGGTGGGACCCTTGGGGGCCTCATTACCAGCAGCCTCACAGTGAGTGTCATCCTTGGCCTTTCCGGGACAAGCACCTTGGAGAAACTGAGGCAGCTCTCCACCCTTTTCTGTCCCCAGCCCCAGCTCCTAGACCTGGCTGGTAGGTGTCCCTACCCATGCAGCATGGTCTATGCAGACGGGATGTTGAAAGAGGTGAAGGGAAAGGAAGGGGGAAGGAGGCAGGGCTGGTGGGCCTCAGGGGTCCTCCGGGTCTTCATGCCTTGTTGTCTCCCAGCCAAACCTTAAACTGAAGGCACTCCAGGTCCCTGGCCCTGACACAGGAAGAAGGGCCGAGGTCCCGCTCTGGGGACCTCGTCTTGCCCCTCTCCTGAGCAGGTCACTGAGACACCTGTGTAGAATCTCGGGCCCCCTGGAGAACAGGAGGGGAGGTTCTGATGAGAAACAGCCGTCTTGTCTTACAGATGGGGAAACCGAGGCCCCAATGGGGTCCCAGCTCCATGAGTGGGGATGGGGCTGGCTGACACCCCAGGGACTGCCCCACAGGACCCTCTCTCCTGGGCGACCTCACCTCTCTCGGCTCCATGTGGCTCCCAGCCTCCAGCAGAGGCCTTTCGGGCAAGGCTTGTCCTTCCCCAGGGTCAGGGAGGGCCCTCAGGGCCAAGGTCCTCGTCCTCCCCCAGGGAGAGGGGCTGAGCACCCTTGGGAAGCACTGGGGACGGTGAGGAGCCCCCCAGGTTTCTGGGTGGGTGGAGGCCATGGAGCCCAGTGGAGGCCCTGCTTGGGGGAGTTGCTCTGCCTTCAGGAAGCATCGCACACCCTGTCGGGGCCAAGACTCAGTTTCCCCTCTATGGAATGGAGTGGATGGGGTGGCCGTTCCCACCGCAGGGAGCGGCGTCCCCAGGCAGGGCCAGCCGAGACGCTCAGCGCTGAGCTCAGCTCGGGCTGACTCACGGCAGGCACCTCTCCCAGGCCCCGCCAAGTCGCCTGGCTTCCCTGGGGCTCCCACGAGGCCGGGCTGTGGCTGGGTCCCATACACGTGCGGGGCTGCTGAGTGTGCCGGGCCGCCCGTGACCAGGCCCGAGCAGGTGAGCGCATTCCGGCGGGGACACCGCCCTCACCCCCGCAGCCTTGGCACGGGCGCCTGCTGACTATAGAGTTTTGCCCTTCTCTGGGCCTGGCTTCCCCCTGCAAGGCGAGGAGGGGCTGGGGGCCCAGAGAGGAGACATTTGTCCTGGATGCTGGTGGGATTCACGGGGACACTGAGGCCAAGGAGGGCTGAGCCCAGAAAATGCACAGGCTCAGCCCAGGGGTGCGGGTCCCAGGTGAAGGGAGAGGGGCCGGGCTTCCAGGAAGAGAGGGTGTGGGCACCAAACCGCGCACTGGTGTCTGCCCAGGCTGGGAGTTCTGAAGGGCGGGGGTGGCACAGTCTGGTCCCTTCCCGTGTGATCTGGAGCCACACACCTGGGGGGTTTCAGGAGGGACTCGACTCCGGGGTGACATGAGCCCTTCCGAGCCAGACCCTCCCCTGAAAGAGGAAAGCAGGCTGGTGAGGGGTGCTGGGCAGCCAGGCTTCTGCCCCTGACACCAGCTGTTTGTTTGTTTGTTTGTTTGTTTGGTAGTACTGGGGGTTGAACCCAGGGCCTCGCGCTTGCATGCTCTGCAAGTGCTGGACCACTGAGCTTCACCCCCAGCCCATTTTTTACTTTTTGAGACAGGGTCTCGTTAAGTTACACAGACAGCCTCTGGTTTCGAACTTGCGATCCTCCTGCCTCCACCTCCCAAGCCGCTGGGATTACAGGCGTGCGCCACTGCGCCCGGCTTACCCGCTGGCTGTTTGATGTGGACCTGTGTCCAGTCTCTCCCCCTGCCCGAGCCTCCCAACCACCGACCATAAAATGAGGTTCTGGATCCTCACCTGGTATGGCTGCTGGGAACATGCAGCCAAGTTTATGCAAACTGTGAAGTGCTGCCACAAAGCAAGCTGTTCTTACATCTGCCACAGGCGGGCGGCCGCTCCCAGTCCCTGAGTTCCCCCAGGGAGACCCGTGGGTCCTGCGGAGGCTGTGAGCTGCCCAGAGCAGAGGGGCTCCTGGGAAGGACAAGAGGTGGGGGTGCCCTTCCCACCTCTGGGAACCCACACTTCCTCCATTCCTTGGACACTGCAACTGGGAGAGGTCACTCAGCTGCCCAAATGTGCTCACCGCTCTTGGGAGATGTTAGGGTACACGGTGAGGAAAAGCTGGAGTCTGGATCAGAGCTGGGTTTGCACTCTGGGTTGGTTCCCGGCCCAGGAGGTGTCCACAGGGTGCCAGTGGTCCAGAGAGGGGTCAGAGTGTGAGAACGAAAGAGGTGACCAGAAGGAGGGAGGCCTGGTATGGGCACCGAGCCCTATCGGGGAAGGGGGCGTGTCTCTTCATGGGGCTGGGAGTGGGGATCATCGATCAAGTTGGTAAATACGTCAAGAATAAAGGAACATAAGCATATAAGCATTCACACCCAAGAAGAGATTGACAAATGCGGAAGAGGAGAAATGAAAATGCGTTCTGTGGTGTTGGATTAGAATCGGAGGTACCAGTGTGAGCTCATAGTTTCCAAACTCAGAGAGAAGTACATAAACGTGAATTGGTGTGCTCTATATTCACCACACACAATTGGTTCTGGGATTTTCCTTGGTTACCTGGATGCTCAAATCCTTATAGAAAAAGCCATACTATTTGCCTACAGTCTATGCACATTTAATTAATTTTTATGTATTTTTTTGAGACAGGGTCCCACTATGTAGCCCAAGCTGGCCTCAAACTCTCAATCCTCCTGCCTCCATCTCCCGAGTGCTGGGATTGCCGGCCTGTGCCACCATGCCCAGCTCTCCTGAATACTTTAAATAGCTCTAGATTATTTATAATACCTAATAAAGTGTGATGGGCTGGGATTTAGCTCAGTTGGTAGAGCGCTGCGCTGCAGTCTCTGAAGTCCCGAGTTCAATTCCCAGCACCGCAAAAATGGGAGAAGGACCTGGCAATCCACTCCCAAGGCAATCCCGAAACAGTCAGCCATTGAAAACCCTATGAGGGTCGCTATGAGTCGGATACCAACTCGAGGGCACCTAACAACAACAACAACAATAAAGTGTGAGTGGTGTGTAAATAGTTGTTGTACTATATTTTTTACTGAATACTGACAAGAAAAGACCTGTGTATGTTCTGTAGAGTTTTCTTGTTTCCCTGAATACTGAGGTTGGTTGAAACTGAGGATATGGAATTTGCAGAAGACCTCCCCCCACCCACATTTACATAGTCTCAAAGTATGCCCTCACAAAAAGTATTCACTATAAATGAAGAGGGCTGGGATTTGGCTCAGTTGGTAGAGTGCTGTGCTGCAGTCTCTGAGGTCCCCAGTTCAATTCCCAGCACCGCAAAAATGGGAGAAGGACCTGGCAATCCACTCCCAAGGCAATCCTGAAACAGTCAGCCACTGAAAACCCTCTGAGGGTCGCTATGAGTCAGATACTGACTTGACGGCACCTAATAACAACAACATAAATGAAGAAGGGCTGGGAATTAGCTCAGTTGGTAGAGCACCACTCTGCAGTCTCTGAGGTCCCAGGTTCGATTCCCAGAAACACAAAAATGGAAGAAGGATGTGGCAATCCATTCCCAAGGCAATCCCTAAATGATCAGCCATTGAAAACCCTATGAGGGTCCCTATGAGTCGAACATGACTCCATGGCACCTAACAACAACAACAGCAAATAAATGGAGAAAGAGTACCTTCACAGAGGAGAAAGCTGGCAGCTCCCCTCTTAATCAAGTCACCAAATTTAACTTCACCAGAAAGGAAACATGCAAAGAATGCATGAGTGCCCCCTGGGACGGTCCCTGCCCCCTCCTCCACATAGCCTGAATCCAGCCACGAGCAGACCTCAGCCAGACCCCAATTCTACAAAGCGGCTGTACTGGAATCCCCCAGAGCGTCAGGGCCATCAAAGGGAATGCTTCGTAACTGGCCCAGACCAAAGGAGACTGGACAACTTCACTCAACTCAAGACGCTGAGCTGGGTCCTCGGGCTACAAAGGGCAGTTTGGGGACAGTCGGCCATGCTGGCGTGAGGTCTATGGGGAGGAAAGTAGTAAAACTTCAAAGCTGCCTTCCTGACCTGAGGGTTTTACTGTGCTGGGCAGGGAAATGTCCTTGTTTGTAGAAAACAAACCCTAAAGTATTTGCAGATGATGGGGTGTCGAGTGGGAACTCTACAATGTATCCCTGCAAATTCCTTAGTATTATCAGTGCACATTTTCTATAGGTTTTTAATTGCTTAAGAACTTGAAATATTATCAGTTGTGGTTGTTATTGTTAGGTGCCTTGGAATTGTGTCTGACTCATAGTGACCCTCTTAGGGTTTTCAATGGCTGATTGTTTCGGGATTGCCTCAGGAATGGATTGCCACGTCCTTCTTCCAATTTTTTTTTTTTTTTTTTGTCGGTACTGGGGGTTGAACCCAGGGCCTCGCACTTGCATGCTCTGCAAGTGTTGGACCACTGAGCTGTACCCCCAGCCAATTTTTTTACCTTTTGAGACAAGGTCTCGCTAAATTACACAGACTGCCTCTGGTCTCGAACTTGTGATCCTCTTTCCTTCACCTCCCGAGCCGCTGGGATTACAGGCATGAGCCACCACGCCTGGCTTTCTTTCATTTTTGTGATGCTGGGAATGGAACCCGGGACCTCAGAGACTGCAGAGCAGTGCTCTACCAACTAAGCTGAATCCCAGCCCCATATTATCAGTATAAATACATAAAATAGACAAAAACAAGAGAATTCCAAGAATGAAGCCACGTGTGTTGGTATACACCTGTAATCCCAGCACTTGGGAGGCTGAGGCAGGAGGATCCTTTGTTCCAGGCCTGCCTGGGCTACATAGGAGGCCCTGCTTCAAAAACCCAAAAGAAAAAAATAAAGAATTCCAAACAATGAGAGCATGTGAGTGTAGCACTTAGGCAAGTCTGGCCATAGTAGGTGCTCATCTAATGTCATCTAAGTAGGTGGGCGATTGCCAAGCTCCTGGCGTCTACCGGCCTTGACTTTTCTTTCTGCTGGTCCCTACCATTTCCTTTGCTGTTCAGAAAGAACCTTCTCCAGAAAGGCGTCCATGAAAATGGCATGATGACTCTGGTCATCCAGTACTTTCTGAGCCGCAGACATCAGCTTTGTTTTAATACACAGTTGCTCCTACCACCATTTGTGTACCACACTCCACGGCTCTAAACTCCCAGCATCCTCTGGTCCTGCTGTACCCCCCTTCCTCAGAGCAGGTGCCTTCCCATAAATCACTGCCCAAGGTCAAGTCCATTCCCCTCCCTCCTGTCCCAGAATCACAGTGAATCTGGTTCATCAAGTCTGCTCTGTGTCTTGGCTGGGCAGTTCTTAGCCTGGCTTGGCGAAAGGGGCCTTACCTTCCTCCTGCATTTCCAGGGAACACAGTTTCAAAAGCGCACGTGGCATCCTTGGCAGGCTCCCAGGCCTCAGCCTGAGGGCGTGCATCCGGCCGATTGCTCAAGGGCTCACTCACTCATGGTTTCACACAGTTAGCCGCTGACCAGGCTGCAGACCCTGGCTTGGAGGGTGGCAGTGGGCGGCACTTGTGCAACACCTGCCCCATGCCAGGCCCAGGCTGGCGCGTGACGACCTTAGCTGGTGTCGCTCACACAGGTACAGCTCACGTCCATTCTGTGGATGAGCAAACCAAGGTGCAGAGCTGGACCTGCACCCCCGATGCGCTGTTCTATGTCGCTTTTCAGGCTCTGCGCTGGCAGGTGCACTCATATCTCATTTAACCTCACAGTAAATGTGAGGTCCATATAGTTCTTGGGTTTTTTAGGGAGTCTAAAGTTTATAAGGGCTGGGATTTAGCTCAGTTGGTAGAGCGCTGCGCTGCAGTCTCTAAGGTCCCGAGTTCAATTTTCAGCACCGAAAAAATGGGAGAAGGGCCTGGCAACCCACTCCCAAGGCAATCCTGAAACAATCAGCCATTGAAAACCCTGTGAGGATTGCTATGAGTCGGATACTAACTTGAAGGCACCTAACAACAGCAACAACAAAGTTTATAAAGCTTGCAGCTGTAGCATTGTGGCATCGGATCCCGTCAGATCTCAGAAACTACACCGAGTCGGGCCTGGTTAGTACTTGGATGGGAGACGGCCTGGGAACACCAGGTGCTGTAGGCTTGGGCGAAGGACCCAGCAACCCACTCCCAAAAATCAATCTGCCGTTGAAAACCCTATGAACAGCAGAGAAGCACTGATAATAGTGTGTCACCCGTTGTATGTAGGGTCGCTATGAGTCAGACACCAACTCGATGACACATAACAACAACAACAACAAAGTTTATAAAATTTGCTAAGGGGCCTCTTTACGAAAAAGAATGAACAAACCCTTACTTTTGCATATTGTAGATAAACACTCCAGCAGGAGAGCACAGGGCCCTGGGGGGCCTTCAGTGAGCTCCCCTGGCTTCCTGGTCAATGTCCCTGGCTCAGAGACGGGCAGCAGCTTGGCCTGGATCCCTCAGCTCGTGAAGGGCCACATTTCCTGGGCGAAACGTTCCTCTACTCTGCTCCTCACTCCTATGTCAAGCCATATTTGGGGGAGGCAGGAGTGTGTTGAGACAAGGTCTCCCTGTGTAACCCAAGCTGGCTGTGAACTCATAATCTTCCTGCACCTGCCTCCTAAGTGCTGGGATGACAGGCAGGCGTGCGCCACCATGCCTGGCAAGGCAGCACCACTTTCTCTATATCGAAGCACTGGGTTTTTTTGTTTTATTTTATTTTTAGTTCTAGGGGGTTAAACCCAGGGCCTTCCACATGCTAGGCAATTTCTCTACCACTGGGCTGCTCCCCTAACCTCGTTTTATTTTTTTTAAATTTTCAGATGGAGTCTCACTAAGGTGTGCGGGCTCCCTCGGACCTTGAACTTGCTGTCCTCCTGCTTCCGCCTCCTGAGTCACAGGGATTACAGTTGTGCGCCATCATGCTTGGCTCCTGAATCGCTCGGAAGGTGAGCTGGGCCACGTGTGAGGGGCTCCACCTGGCTTGGGGCTGGGGCTGGGACTTCCATACTCTGGGCTTCACTGGGTTTCAGAATGGCCTCAGCAGCAGGTCACGAACGTGTGCCCTGGAATTAGTTCCCCCAGAGGCTGATCCAGTGGGTCTGCAGCAGGGTCTCCAAGGGAGGTGAGGTAGTCACCCCTTCGGAGGTGACAGCTCAGGGGACATGCCCCCTGCCCCTGTGAGCTCTGTGTCTGCCACTGTGGGCAGAGGTCTGTGGTAACTCGCTGCGGGCCAAGTGGACCTCACTCCTTAGGTATGCAATTAGCAGCCCCGCGAACAATGCCCTGGTTTTAATCATTACTCTCCCAGCCAGCTGGTAATTTGTTTTCTCTTTCACTGGAGTAACAAGCCCCGGCTTGGGAGCAGGGCAGGGGCTCTTTCCTCCCCTCGGGCACTCCCAAACCCCAGCAGGTGGGCGGGGGCTATGGCAGAGCCCCAGAGATGCCTAAAGTCCTCTGGCACTACCTGGGGAGTCTTGCTGGGGGTGGGCTGGCTGCTGGCAAGACCCTGAAAGGTGCTGGAGTTTGGCCAGGCACTGGGGATACCATGGCATTCGAGGTAGACGCTGTCCCTGCCCATGTGGGACTCACAGTCTGTTGGAGACTGTGAGTTGTAGAGAAGCCACTGCACCCAGAGGGACAGATGTGGTAGGGGACAAGAGATGCAGCCCCGGGGGAACGCTGGTCAGAGCAGACTTCCTGGCAGGAGATGGTGGCTCCATTGAGCCCTGCCTGGTGAGTAGAAGCGGGCGGGGACACAGGCAGGAGGAGCAGAGGAAATTTCTGGTGAGAAAACACAGCATGTCCAACGCGCAGGGGGCTGCAGGTGCGAACACCTGAAGGGTGACGTGTGCCAGGTTAGACCTTCCAGAGCGGGCCACAATGCTCCCTCTCATCCCTGCTTGCTTTTCTTGGAACATGGCCTTGACATGTTTTTGGTCTAACCTGGGCCTACCTTCCCTGCCCTAGAACCTGGGTGGGGCATCCTGGATAACGGGTGCTTTGTGTGCGTGGAGCTTTGTGCGTGATGCTCTGGGGCCTCGAAGCTTAGGTCATAGAAATGCCTTCCTGTCTGGCGGCCTTGGGAACGCTGCTCTTGGAGCCTGGCCACGGTGCTTTGAGAAAGCCCAAACAAACCCTGTGCAGAGACCACGTGGAGAGACACGTGTTGGTGTTCCCAGCTCTGCTGGGGTCCTGATGACAGCCAGATACAGGAGCGAGGCTTTTCCACATGACCCCAGCTCCCAGCCCTTGGGCGCCAATACCACAGAGCAGAGTCACAATTACCCGTGTGCCCTGAGTGCCTGACCCCCAGAGCGAGTATGATTAAGTGGCTGCTTCATGCCACCGAGTTGTGGGTGGCTGATTAACCAGGTGGCTTCTGGAGATGCAGGCTCCATATCAAGAAGGAGAAGCATCTCTGCCCCAGCATTCCCAGAGTTAAGTCCCAAGGCTCACTCTGATTGGTCCTGCTTGGGTCACATGTCCACTCCTGGACCAATCAGCGTGGCCGGAGGAATGGTGCACACCGATTGGCCAAGTTTGGCCAAGCAACTACCATCTGGGAGCAAGGAGGCTGGAACCGGGAGATGGTGCTTGGGGAGGCATAGAGCAAGGGTGTACTGAGGAGGGTCCTTGTCCTGGGTCTGCCACTGCCTGGCTGGATGATATGGGCAAGCCACACCTCTCAGGCACAGTGCACTACAGCAGACGTTTTAAAATTGTCTTAGTTCCAGAACTCCTTTTTGTGAAGTTTGATGCGGAATTCCAATGTATAAACCACATCCAAGCGGAGATGCTGGGGTGGAACTGGGGTGATGGCCCATCCCACCGCCCTGCACGGGCCCCGGGGAGCCTCACTGTCCCCTCCATCTCGGGCAGAGATGGGTCACCCGCGTCCACATGGAACCCTGTGCATTTCTGGCACGTGATCTCAGTTTGTTGAACCGACCAGGTGATGTCCAGGGAGCCTGATGTCAAGGTGGCAACTGAGGGTCTGGTCCACCAGGAAGAGAGAGGGGTCTGTGAGCCCCTCCCACCATTGCTCAGCCCCTCTGCACCCTGGGCCGCTTCAGAAAGCCCTTGCCACTGACCAGGTTCCCACACCCGCCCAGGGAACCGTGGGGGTGGGGATGATGTGGTCAGAGCTGTCACCACTGTGGGCGACCTGGCTGGGAGCCAGGCTGGGGGAGAGAGGATAACAACCACCAACAGAACTGCCTTTGATCCCAAGGACAATAACCTCCCAGTGTCCCTGAAGGCTGTCCCCCACCTCCTTAGTCAACTGCCTTGTTCCCTGGAGCAATTTAGGCCAATCCTGTGTTGTTTCAAAATAGTAATAGAGCGGGGGACTGTGGTGCGTGCCTGTGATCCCAGTACTCAGGAGGCCGGGGCAGGAGGACCGCAGGTTTAAGGTCAGAGGCAGCCTGCATAACTTAGCAAGACCTTGTCTCAAAATAAAAAATAAAAAAGGGGTTGGGGTGCAGCTCAGTGGTGGAGCGTTTGCTTAGCATGTGTGAGGTCCTGGGTTCAACCTCCCAAATATTGCAAAATAAATAAATAATAGAATAGCGGCAGCAATGCAGCTCAGGCAATGGACAGCATACAAAGTGTCCCTGCCCTTTGCCTCTGACTGCCACCATGCCACGGAGAGGCGGCAGGCCAAGGGCCACGATGGCATTGTCTTCACAAACTTCTGCAAAGCCCTGCTCTGTGTCAAGGCTTTGCCTATTTTAATGCAGTCTACCCTTGACTGGGGCTGGGATTTAGCTCAGTTGGTAGAGTGCCGCTCTGAAGTCCCTGAGGTCCCAAGTTTGATTCCCAGCACTGCAAAAAATGGGAGAAGGAAGCGGCAATCCACTCCTGAGGAAATCCTGAAACAGTCAGCCATTGAAAACCCTGTGAGGGTTGCTAAGAGTCGGACACGACTCGACGGCACCTAACATCAACATGGAGGAAAAGGGGATCGAAGTGACTCCTGCCCTTTGCACATGACGGCTGAAGCCATGTGCCTCTCTGAGGACATTGAAGGGAGATTTTCTAGTGGCTCTCACATACTAGTCCAACCCATTGATCCATTTACAAAACAAAGACAGCCAGCTTGGTGGCACACACCTGTAATCCCAGTGGCTCGGGAGGTGGAGGCAGGAGGGTCACAAGTTCGAGACCAGAGGCAGTCTGTGTAGTTTAGCGAGACCCTGTCTCAAAAAAGTAAAAAAATGGGCTGGGGGTGCAGCTCAGTGGTCCAGCATTTACAAAGCATGCAAGCGCAAGGCCCTGGGTTCAACCCCCAGTACAGCAAAAACAAAACAAAACAAAACAAAACAAAAAACGAAGACAGTGGGTGCCCGGAACTGGACGCCCAGGTCTGATGTCACACTGGGCATGCCCTCTTTTGAATAAAGCCAGGGAAAACATATGCCCCGCTCTCTCTTTTCCTTCTTTTCTCTCTACCTCTCCACTTCTTGCCTTCTGCTTTCCCCTTCCTTCTCTAGAAACCACGCGCGCCTCTCCCTTCTTCCAGGCCTCCATCTTCTATCTAAGGCTCTTTTCCCTCTGGAAGCCTGACTCTGTTCTCTGACTTTACCTTGGGAAATAGGAAAATCCTTCTGCAGATTCACTCAGGGAACCCAGTTTATTCCAAGTTCCTTTCTAGGTTTACCAAAGCTTCTCCAGGGGCCTCAGTCTTATTTCTTAACGATGCGCTATCTTTCAACAAACTTTGTATTCTCAGCTGTAGCTTCTGCATCCGCTATAAATTCATCTGGACACTGGGGACAAGAACCAGGGCTGTGTTGCTGGATCCCCAGACTCGGGCTCTGGATCTGGCTACCCATAATCCCCCCAAATCTCCAGTAACACCAGGAAGCAGATTCCAGGCCGACTCAGACACTCAGAGTGGGACAGAAGCCAGGACCACGTAGAGGGGGACCTGAGTGTTCTGCCACCAGAAGTGTCCAGGTAGACACAGCACGGTCACTTGGAGGTCCCTGTCACAGTGTGGCAGGGAGTCCTGTACCCTTGGCATGGGACAAATGGCCTCAGAGCCCCCTTTTGGCTGGGGGATGCTGGGTTTCAGATTTGGGTTCCTTGCCAGCTGGCCGGCTGCCGTCCCCGCCCTCCCACCTGTTCATCACTCTGCTCAGCAGTGCGGTTTCTGGAACTTTCCTCCTGGACTTGGCCCTGCTGAAGTCCTTTGACAGCTCAGTGCCAGCTCCCTGCCCCTCTAATCAGAGCAAGGCTCAGGACTCTGCTGGGAATGCCTGGGATGCCAGGACAGAGAGGCTCCCTCCTGCTCAGGTGACAGGAGCCTGCAGCTCCGGGAGCCCCCTTGGGGTCAGGATGATGCCTATACCATCATGAGTGGAGCCAACTCAGCAGCAGGCGAGGGAAACGGGGGGGAAATGTGGACACTCGGTGGTTTTTTAGAACAGCGGACTCCACCTTTGCCTGGAGCTAGAACTGCCTTTGGGCTTTGCAGCTGAAACATCTCTTTGTCACCGGGGTTGGTCTGAATGAGATTGGTAGCTCTCAGTGGCAGAATGTATACCCCCACTAATGCAAGCTGAGTTCCCAGACCCGGACCATTGCCATGACCATGGACACCTCCGAGCTCATGGTCCTCTTACCCTAGTTCCTCTTCCAGGTTGCTTTTTCTCTCTCTCTCTCTATTTTTTTTTTTTTTTTTTTCAGTACTGGGGGTTGAACCCAGGGCCTCACATTTGCATGTTTTGCAAGTGCTGGACCACTGAGCTGCCCCCTCAGCCCATTTTTTTTACTTTTTGAGACAGGGTCTCGCTAAGTTACACAGACTGCCTCTGGTCTTGAACTTGCAATCCTCCTGCCTCCGCCTCCCCAGCCGCTAGGATTACAGGTGTGCGCTACCGTGCCCGGTGCCCCAGATTGCTTTTTTATCACTGTCCTCTAAAGATGGTGGGACCCAGACAACGTGCCCACACCTGGCTGCAGGAACTGGTGGCGCTACTTTCTCACGGGGGCCACCCCCCACAGCTCACCCACCAGCCCCAGGGACTTCGGCCCCTGAGTCATCCACTGTCAGAGGCCTCCACACCTGAGCTATGAGGAAGACAGCACTCTGCCGAATTCCCCTCTCCGCCTCCAGCTGGGGGTGGCCAAGAGAGAGCCCGGAGGGGGCTGCCTGCCAGTAGGTCGTGACCCAGTGGTGCCCCCGACTTTTGGAGGTCACCCAGAGGCTCTTCCCACAGGCTCTTGCCTCAGCAGAAGGCAGCAGCATAACAATTTTTTTACATGCCTACTGTGGGCCACGGGCTGGGATTTAGCTCAGTTGGTAAAGCGCTGCTGTGCAGTCTCTGAGGTCCTGAGTTCGATTCCCATCGCCGCAAAAATGGGAGCAGGACCTGGCAATCCACTTCTGAGGCAATCCTGAAGCAGTCAGCCATTAAAAACCCTGTGAGGGTCACTATGAGTTGGACACAACTCAACAGCACCTAACAACAACAACTGTGGGCCACAGTGCCAAGCACTTTCAGGGAAGACCTTCACTTAATCCTGACAGCCACCCCAGCCAAGGGTGTGCACCTGGACTTCAGCATATGAACTTGGGGACCAGACAGTCTGGGTTTGAATCTCAGCTCTGCTACATAGTAGCTGTGTGACCTTAGCAAGTTACTTAACCTCTCTGTGCCTCAAGTCTCCCTCCTATAAATTGGGACATTGAATGATAGACTCTTGTTGCTGTTTGTTATTAGGTGCTGTAGAGTCAGGTCTCACTCAAAGTGATTCTATGTACAGCAGAAAAAAAACCTCTACTTGACGCAGTGCCACGCACACGATCTTTTTGTGTTTGAACCCATTATTTCAGCAACTGGGTTTCTTCTTATTCTGAGCCGTGCCACATCAGCACATGGAGGACCCGGAGACTTTATTCCATTCCCAACATCTGCTTTGAGGAGGCACTTCTTCCCCATTCATCTTTTGAATACCTTCCAGACTAGGGGGCTCATTTTCTGACACTATATTTGACAGTGCTTCTCTGCCATTCTTAGGGTTTTCACTGGCTAATTGTTCTTCGAGCGGGCTGCCGAACCCTTCTCCCTAGTCTGTCTTAGTCCGGAAGCTCAGCTGAAACCTGTCTACCATGGGGGGGGGGCCTTGCTGGTATCTAAAATAATGGAGGCATGGCTTTCAGTAATAACAGTAACACACAAGCCCCCACAGCATGACAAGCTGACAGACACGTGGGGGGATAGACTCTTGAGTGAGGAGTTAATACACGTAAAAGGCTTGGAACAACATGCCTGACGCAGTGTGGGTGCTGTATAAAGTTAGCTGCTATTGTTCCCAATTCACAGATGGGAAAACTGAGTTTCAGGATGAATAATTTGCCTGGAGCACACAGGTGACTAAGCCAGATGTGTTGGATTCCAGAGTCAATGACACATTTTATTGCCATCTGAAGTAACTCCCTACACGTGCCACCTGAATGGTTTTCTGCAGCCAGGGCCAGCATCCAATGAGAGTGAGAAGTGAGAGGGCCCCAGAAGAGATTTGGGAGCCAGGCACAACAGTGAGGGGAGGCCCTGGAAGAGGTCAGTATTTGCACTGTCCAGTACGGTAGCCAGTAACCGCGTGTAGCTGTTCAGCCTGAGATAGGTCCCTCGTCCCAGCTGAGATGTGTTGTGGGAATTACATGCTGGAGTTTGAAAACTTTGTACAAAAAAGAATGAAAAGCCTCAGTAATGCTGTTTATTTATTTACTTATTTATGTACCTGGGAGTTGAATCCCGAGCCTCATACATAGTTTGCAAGTGCTCTATCACTGGGCTCATTCCCAGCTCCATGTTTAATTTAGCTTAATTAATTAGTTGCCTGCAGCTGTAGCCCTGTGGCATCCGATCCTGTCAGATCTCGGAAGCTAAGCAGGGTCGGGCCTGGTTAGTACCTGGATGGGAGACCGCCTGGGAACACCAGAAGCTGCAGGCTTGGGAGAAGGACCTGGCAACCCCCTCCCAAAAATCAATCTGCCATTGAAAACCCTATGTACAGCAGAGAAGCACTGACAATAGTGTTTCCCCTGTTGGACAGAGGGTCGCTATGAGTCGGATACCGACTTGACGGCACCTAACAACAACAACAACAATTAATTAGTTAGTTTTTTGGTTGAACCCAGGGCCTCTCACCTGCGTGCTTTGCAAGTGCTGGACCACTGAGCTGCCCACTCCCAGCCCATATTTTTACTTCTTTGAGACAGGGTCTCGCTAAATTACGCAGACTGCCTCTGGTCTCGAACTTGCGATCCTACTGCCTCCGCCTCCTGAGTCGCTAGGATTACAAGCATGCACCACCACATCCGGCTTTGTTTAATTTTAAGATAGGGTCTCATTAAGTTACACAGGCTGCCTCTGGCCTTGAACTTGGGATCCTCCCACCTCTGTCTCCCAAGTTGCTGAGATTACAGGCTTAAACTATGGCGCCCAGCCTTCAGTAATACTTTTTATATTGGCTGTAGGCTGAATTGATAATTAAAAATATTTTGGATACGTGATTTAAATGTCACATTACTACAATTTAGCGCACTTATTTGTTTTGGCTATATGTGGCCCTAGGACCGTTATGGCTCATATTCTATCTCTTTTGGATGACACCGATGGAGGCCTTTGTTCCATTTTACAAAGGGTGCAGAGGTGGGACTGGCTGTGGTTATGGGGATCTTGTTGGCCAAGCTGGCCTCCAGAGGCCCCTCTGGCCTCCTCTGAGGGACACCTATGGCTACAGGAGGCCAGCAGGGAGCTGGGTAGCCCTGTGGCTCTGTCCTGTCACTTGCTGGCTGCTCCCCGGCCCTACTCTTCTCCTCCCTCCCAGCCCAGCAGGGCCCTCTGCCGAGGCCACACAACAGAGAGACATCTGAAGATTTCTGAGAGGCTGCGGGACCAACTCACCAGTCTGCCCGAGGGAAACGCCTGCCACACTGTTGTCGATGGAGAGCCCAGTCCTGCTCTTGGACACCTCCTGGAGCTCCCCTGTTCCTCTCATCCTGGTGTCTAACCCCCATCTGTCATGCGGCTGCACAGGCCTCCTGCCCCTTCAGCTGGCTGCTGAGGGATTTCTCAAGAGCTGGCTGGGCGTGAAGGTTATGAGCAAATAAAACAGAACCTTTTGGAAGGAATGAGGTCTTTGCAGAGGAGGCCACTGCTCCCCTGCTTGGCGCAGCTGCCAGATGCCTCTCTGTGCTCTAAACACCCTGGAGGAGAGATACATAGGGTGACATCGTCCTGGGGTCTCCTGAACCCTCATTTCTGTGTGCCCATCCCTTCCCCAGGGAGAAAACTATAAGAATCATGTAGGCCAGGGTCTCTGATCCCTGCACTGTGGGCAGGTACCAGTATGAGTGACGGGCAGGCGGGTGAGCGAAGCTTCATCTATATTTATGCAATAAATATAATGTCCTTGAATCATCCCAACCCTCGCTGCCCTGTCCATGGAAAAATGGTCTTCCACCAAACGGTCCCTGGTGCCAAAAAGCTTGGAGAGCAGTGGTGCCGACAATGGTTTAGGGCTTTGATTTTGGAACATTTCGTTATGACCCTACTCACTGCACTGCCCCCACCAGACCTTCAGGAAACACTCATCCTCTCTGCCATGCACTGTTTTCTACTCTATTCCATTTCATCCTGAACGCCTCCTGTGGCCCACTCAGTTGATTTCACACCCCACTCGGGGTCACGACCTGCGGCTTGGAATTTTGGCCTGGGGGAGGGGAGACAGAATTGTTTGTGCCCCAGTTCTGTCTGGAAGGCACTCCATGCTGAGTTTGTGGGGTTGTTTCCAGGGATGGGAATGAAGGAGGGAAAGCGCCAGGCGCAGGGCTGGTGCGTAAGGAAGGGCAGCTGCCGTGGCCACCACCCAGAGGTCCCCACTCAGGAGCTTAGGGAGGAGGGCGCCACCTCTGCGCTATGGCTAAGGACCGTCAGGGATGAGGTCCTCTTCCCCACCACAGGATCTCAGTGTCACTGTCGATGGCCCTTTAGGCCAAGCCCTGGGCTGCCCACCTGGGCTCCTTTTATGTATAAGTGCCTCTTGTTGGAGGGGTGACCAGGGTCCCCAGTACCTAGGTGAATGTATTTGCCAGACAGTGGAAAGAGCAGGAAACCTTGGGGGAAGGATGTGTCCAGATGGTTGGTGGGAGACCCAGGGTTGGGGTTCTGAACCCCGGGGAACAAACCTTGGACACGATTCCCTGGACAGGATCCTTGGCCTGTGGACACTCCCTGGCCCTCCCTTCCCCAACCAGTCCTAACCCCCTCCCCAAATGACACCCTGGGGAGTGGCTCTGGCTCCCCCACATGGATTCACGCTCTCCCCTCTCCCTGCCTCAGTTTCCTCATCTGCAACGCTGTGACTGTATCCCGGCCTCCCTGAGTGCGGGAGCAGAAGGTTCCAGAGCATCAGGTCATGGGACATTTCCCAACCCACTGCTGGCGCATCGTAGGATCCAACCATTGCCTCTCAGCCTCCTCTCCCCAGCCATCTCCTCTCCCTACCGGCCCCCCAAGCCCACCGCCTGGGAAAAGATCTGCCCTATGTGGCAGTGAGTTCTCTGTCACTGGAAGAATTCAAGAAAAGGCTAGAAAGACAATGGAGTCTTTTTTTAGATGATGATGATGATGATGATGATGATGATGATGGTTTGTTCCGGGAGGGTTGAACCCAGGACCTGTCACATACTTTGTAAGTGCTCTACCACTAAGCTGCACCCCCAGCCCATTTTTTACTTTTTAAATCTTGAGACAGGGTCTTCTAATATACACAGGCCGCTCTGGCCTTGAACCCATGATCCTGCTGCCTCCACCTCCTGAGGCACTGGGCTTACAGGCCTGTGCCACCGCACCTGGCTTGGAAACCAATAGATTCTGAGATGATTTCAGGCACAGAGTAGGTGCTTTATGCATGTCAGTTGAATGGATAAATGGTTGGGATTTCTGTATTAGGAAGGAGGTTGTTCGAGAACACAGATAAAACTTGAGCCGGGCACGGTGGCGCACGCCTGTAATCCCAGCGGTGTGGGAGGCGGAGGCAGGAGGATCGCAAGTTCGAGACCAGAGGCAGTCTGTGTAATTTAGCGAGACCCTGTCTCAGAAAGTAAAAAAAAAAAAAAAAAAAAAAAAAGGGCTGGGGGTGCAGCTCCGTGGTACAGCACTTGCAAAGCATGCAAGTGTGAGGCCCTGGGTTCAACCCCCAGTACCACAAAAGCAAACAAACAAACAAACAAATAAAACTTGGCCATACATGAGACGCACGTGGGAAATCACACCAACCAAAGACCTACAGAAGCCTGGATCCTGCGCCCTGGGTCCTGACTCAGCTGGTTGGAGATGCAGCCTGGGCCTTGGTGTTTTCAAAGCTCACCAGGTGATCCCTGGACAGCCAGTTTGAGAACCAGAGCACCATGGTTCCTTCTAGCTCCACGACAGCAAGATCTTAGTCCAGTACGCCATGGTGACTGCAGAGAATAACAATGTATTGAAAATTGCTGAGAGACTAGGTTTTAAATGTTTCCATCACACTCAGCGGGGTAAGGATGAGAAGTAACTTGTAGGGCAATTAGCTTCATGTGGGCATCCCACAGTGTACACCTATATCAAAACATCATGCTGTACATCATAAATCTATATGGTTTTTATGAGTCAATTAAAAATGGTAAAAAATAAGACCTTGTAAAGTCATTTATACTTTCGTATGAAGTTAGGCCAAAGTTACCTTGTACCTTAGGTGATGTATAGCAGGGGGTTTAATAAATGGTTAAACAGCATGACCTCAGATGTCAGAGCACAGCGAGGATTTTCTTTGTGGGAGGCGGAAAGTGTTCAGATGAGCCGGCTCAGCGGTAATCCTGAAGGCAAACGGTCAATTGGCCTCCAAGTAAGTGGGGCAAAAGGGTTCCCTAGGCACACCCTGGGTGTAGAACCTTCTGGGTCTATATAATCAAAACAGGAGCCTCCCGTCTGGTGGAGGAGGCTTGGCCCTTGACTCTGGGAGTCTCAAGTCAGAGAGGGGAGGCTCGGGCCTTGCCTTCAGGGGGCTTCCTGTCCAGGGTGACCCGCTCCACTCCAAGCTCGCTACCTGATCAGTGCTTTCAGTTCATGAGAATTTTGGCCCCATCCTTATCGTGGAATGGGGCTAATGAGGGAAGAGCTGGTGTCAGCCTCACGGGGCTAACTGGGGTCAGGAACACTGCCACCCCTGGGGAGCTACCCATAGGGCTCCCCTTCTTGGTATGTCCACAGCGGAGGGAAGCGACACAGGTGCTCAGGGTCCTTAGGGAGTCCTCTGAGTCCCTACTGTGATGCCTTCCAGGGTCCCCACCCTCCAGAGTCTGGGCGGGGCCAGGGCGGCTGGGTCCTGTTCCCTGGGAACCCCGTGGGCTACCGTGGGAGTCAGCAGCTCCAGGTGCCTTTAACACGCCCAGCCAATTGTCTCTTGCGCTGTCTGTCTCTGTCTCTAAGCTGAGAACATTCAAAGGGCAGACTCTGTCGTCCTCTGCCCCGGGTCCCCAGAAGCTTTGCTGACTGAGGGTTGGACTGCACTAGTCAATGGGTGAATGAATGAATGAATGAATGAATGAATGAATGGGGTCAGGGCCTCATCAAGTACAGAGGCAGGCCCCCCTGCCCATTCTTCCTGGACAGCCTTGAAGCCCTCCTGCCCACCTTCTCTGAGTCCCTGAGTCCCCATGCAGGTCGCACACCCCCATCCAGTTGTGGACCACTCATCAGCCTTGTAAAAAGAGCCTGGAGACCAGGTGGAGCCCTGAGGGTCCCAACTCTGCTGCCAGGGCTGCTGTGTGCTGCTTCCTGTGTGGGGCCCAGGGTGAGGGTGGAAGGGCCGCCCCTCCTTCCTGGGAGGCCGCTCACCTCTCATCTCTGCGGAAAACCACATTGAAAAAGAGTTAGAGGAAATGCACCCAAATGAGATCATCTTTGGAGTGTGGGGGAGGATCTGTTGCTATGTCCCTGTTGTTTCCCAAATTTCCAGGCATGACCTTGGTAATGAAGCAAACCTGAATTTTTTCCTTTTTGTCATTTTTGTGTGTGTGTGTGTCATTTTCTCTCTTTTTTCTTTTTTTTTTCTTTTCTTTTCTTTTCTTTTTTTTTTTTTTTTTTTTTTTTTTTTTTTTTTTTTTTTTTTTTTTTTTTTTTTTTTTTTTTTTTTTTTTTTTTTTTTTTTTTTTTTTTTTTTTTTTTTTTTTTTTTTTTTTTTTTTTTTTTTTTTTTTTTTTTTTTTTTTTTTTTTTTTTTTTT
>VMDO01001009.1:0-14109 GCA_007922755.1 Pedetes capensis
TACACAGTATGTGTGAGGCCCTGGGTTTAGCCCCTCAGTGCTGCAATAAATACGATTCAGTTTTCACTTCATAAGCCTTTTTCATTCTGCTGGGCTTGGCTAATTACTGCTTTCTCTGTTTCCATACTTCTGGATAGTTACCTCTTTATTTTATATAATCCAGTTATATTCAAATTAGTCTATGTGTGCTTTACTTTATGTTTCTGTGTGCATCAACAACAAAGAATATAGTAAAAGGATCTTATTGCTATTTTACAAATTAAGACATTTCAATTTTTTAAAAAATTTGACAGATTTTGAAATTGAAATTTATCTGATGAAACTAGATTGTCTTCTAGCATTTTCTACAAATTGGCCTTTGCTGACTGATGATGGTGTTTAACATGTTCCTTTATCCTGTGTATTTCCTGTAAAAGGGTAGTAAACTTCAGAGGATTATTTTTTTATTATTTTTTTATTTTTATGAGTCCTTACTAGGCAGTCCTGTGGGCTTTCATTAGGCATAGAATATTCAGCTGTCTTTTTGTGATGTGAGCACCCATTGGTTATGCCAAGATCTATAAATTCCTCAGAGGTTACATGATGGTGATACTTTTATTCTGTTACTCCTCTCACATTTATTAGGTGGAATAAATCTATGGAGATTCTCTTCACCAACCATTTAGCTCCCCTGAGATGCAGGCTTATTGTTGTTTGTTTGTTCATGTTGTGTTTAAGGAAAGAAAGATTTGCTTTGCTCATGGTTTCAGAGGGTTCTATCCATATTTGTTTGGCCTCATGCAGTTGGGCAGAGCATCATGGTGGCAGGAACTTGTGGGGAAGGAGGTTCTTCACCTCACGGCAGACAGGAAACAGCTCCTGAGATGCAGTTTACACAGGAAAGTTAAGGCACATGCTGATTTGTTATTTAATACTTTCAGAGTAATGAGTTGGTTCCCTAGCATCTTCTGAGAGGCATCCCCATCTTTTTGCTCATAAAAAGATCAAAGCGAGGATTATTGTTTCTGTCCTTTTGTTTCAGCTTGGTCATTTGAGCTATAGAAGTTGCTTGTGAGCATGACAACTTCATGTCTGGCATGAGTGGTGGAGAGGTGGGAGATAGATTATAGGGGACTGTAGTTCTATACAAAATGAACACAGACTGTACATTCAGGCATATTTGAACATATGGCACTTACCAGCCATGTGACCCTGGGCATATCACTTGACTTTCTTGAGCCTCAGTTTTCTCGTAAGTGTGAGGAAAAGTAATAACACCTGTCTTGTAGGGTGGCCCAGACCAAGGCATGGCTTATGTTAGACGTCTGGGAAATGAACTTTTAATAATATTTTAGGGAATCCAGCCTTCCTTTTCATCTTCCAAACAGAACTGCCTTAGTAAAGTGTGACAGTCTGCCATTGTTGTGTGGGCCTTGAAGGGTTGGTCCTTTGTCAGTGATGGCTACTGGGGAAGGTGCTAAAGAAGGCCTGCTGAAGCACCCTTCTGCTTTCCTACCCACGGAGGGCCAATTGCATGTGGTATGAGGGAAGGGAGAGGGGACATGCAGGGCTTGGGAGAGCATATGGCAGGAGGAGCTCCCCTCGCCTGATGGGTCAGGGAAGGTCTGCCTGCTCCCCGGCCTGCCTCAAGGGTGAGGCTTGAAGGAAGAAGAGGAGCCAGTAAGTATAGGGAACCATGGGAAAAGAGTATTCCCAGCAGAGGGAACTGCATATGTGAATCTTTGGTGAGGGCAGAGAGCACATGGTACTTTTGAGAAAGAAAAGAGGTGTTCAGGATTGTTAGAAGCTGAAAACTGAGGGTGACAAGAAACAAGGCTGGGCCAGATGTAGGCAGGCACATGAGCCATGCTGAGGATTTAAAACTATCTCAGAGGATAGTGGAAATTGAAGCATTTTACACAGAGATAGGATCAGGTTCACATTTTTCAAGAATTTCCCTGACAATCAAGGATGGGAGTAGGGACCCTGTTGAGAGACCATTGAACTTGTCCAGGATGGAGACAATGTGACATGGGCCAAGGCCATGGCAGTAGAACAGACAGAAGTAGGATGATGCTCGTCCATTTGGGGCATCATGTAGGATGTACATAGAGGGCAGCAGTGGGAAGGTGGAGCAGAGCAGGCCAGTGCTGGGCCAAACCACTTCTCTCCTGCAGACCTGGGCCCAGACTTACGTGAACAGAAGGTCACATGACTCCAGGCCTCATTTTACTCACTTGCAAAGTGGGGACGGTGGTAATTTTCCTCGTGGAGACTTGGTGGGGCATTTTCGCAAGTATTAGAGGTCAGCCTTTTGGGCTTTGAAGCAGTAGTGCTGTGCTTTCAGCTGTTTGGTGAGCCTGGTGACTAACAGATGCCAACTAAGAGTGTTGGGGTTTGAGGTGTCAGCAGACACTAGTAGTTGTGTTGCTGTGCTCTCCAGGGCAGGGGTGGAGGATGGGTAGGGATTTTGGCTTTTCTTCTAACCTCTTTGTACTTCCTAGACCACTAAAAGTTACAGAGCATATTTTTCAAGTGTTTTAGTCACCTCAAAATGTAAATATGTGAAAGGAATTAAAAATTAATGTATTTATTACCAATGCATTAGTAGTGTGATTTAGACCAGTCATTTAGCCATTCATTTTCAAAATTGTCTTGTGCTTTGTGGTATTAATGAAGTGTATGTTGTTGTTGTTAGGTGCCATCGAGCCGTGCCTGATTCATAGTGACCCTTGTAGGGTTTTCAATGGCTGACTGTTTCGGGATTGCCTTGGAAGTGGATTGCCACGTCCTTCTCCCATTTTTGCGGTGCTGGGAATCGAACTCAGGACCTCAGAGACTGCAGAGCGGTGCTCTACCAACTGAGCTAAATCCCAGCCCCAATGAAGTGTATAGGGGTGTCAATTGGTGGTCTGTTTCTAGGAAGCACCATTTATCAATTGGGAACAACATTTGAGTGCCTAGTTGAAGACTGATCAAAGCCAATTAAGCACAGGAGGTTAGTTTTTCTATAAAGTTCAGAGCAAGTGGGTACTACCATTGGTTTAGTGGCTTGAGGATATGAGAGCTGAGGTTTGATTCTCTAGGCCTGTCCTTTGTGGTCTAAGGTGATTATTGCTGCTGTGGCCATCACATGTACATTCCATGTAGCAACAAGGAGAAGCAGCAGAGGGACAATGGGATGTGCCTCCCAGCTTTTTAATCTCATTTAAAGAGCCCGCTAATCAACTCATGCCTGCAGCCATAGCACTATGGCATCCGATCCTGTGAGATCTTAGAAGCTAAGCAGGGTTGGGCCTGGTTACTACTTAGATGGGAGACCACCTGGGAACACCAGGTGTTATAGGCTTGGGAGAAGGACTTGGCAACCCACTCCTAAAAATCAGTCCACCATTGAAAACCCTATGGATAGCAGAGAAGCACTAACAATAGTGTTTCGCCTATTGTACATAGGGTCACTGAGTTGGATACTGACTCGATGGCACTTAACAACAATCAACTCATACCCTCACAGGCCATCCTTAGGAGCAAAGGAGTCTGGAAAATGAAGTTGGTTTGGTTTGGGTTTCAAGTAAGCCAAGAAGAATTTGTAACTCAACCTGTTGTCACTGTAATAGCAGTAAGTAAGGAAGAGGGAAAGAAGGGTTAGATGCTGCCACAAACATCCAGTCCTGATACGAGAAAGCTCTATTTTCACACACTTGTTTTGTTGTCTTTGTTCATCCAGGCCATTGGGAATGCCAAAACCACTCGCAATGACAATAGCAGTCGCTTTGGGAAGTACATTCAGATTGGGTTCGACAAAAGGTACCACATCATTGGGGCCAACATGAGAACCTACCTGCTAGAGAAGTCCAGGGTGGTCTTTCAGGTGAGTGGTAGGACTCTAGCCCTTTTGTATTTCATCCCATGAATGAATGATGTCTCACTTCCTGCTCCCTGCCCCACTTCCTATGCCCCAAGAGCAGTTCATCTTTTGAGCCTGGAATTGGTTGAATTGTTCTTGTGGTTTTATTTTCTTTCCTCATTAGTGTTCATTCAAATGGCATGGGCCTTCAGCCTCAAAAATCTTTCACACAATATTTCTTTTTCATTCAGTGAAGAAACATATATTGAGGGCCTGTTGTGTATGAGCCCTGTGCTAGACCCCGGAGATAAAGCAAAGAACAAGGCAGCCCTTCTCCTTGTGGACTTCATAGTTTTAATGGTCAGGGAATATCATAGTCTGTGGGTTCTAGTTTTCATAGGAGCCTTTTTATTTGGTCACCCACTTAGTTTCTTTTCCAAGTAAACAGAGTTCTCAGCCTGGCACCATGGTACATGCTGTAATCCCAGTGACTCAGGAGGCCTAGGTAGGAGGATTGTGAATTCAAGGCCAGAGGTAACCCATGTAATTTTTGTTGTTGTTGTTGACGTTGTTAGGTGCCATCGAGGTGGTATCCAACTCATAGCGACCCTCATAGGGTTTTCAATGGCAGACTGTTTTGGGATTGCCTTGGGAGTGGATTGCCAGGTCCTTCTCCCATTTTTGCGGTGCTGGGAATTGAACTCGGGACCTCAGAGACTGCAGCGCAGCGTTCTACCAACTGAGCTAAATTCTAGCCCATGTGACTTAGCAAGACCTAACTCAAAACTTTAAAAAAGGGACTGGGGTGCAACCCAGTGGTAGAGCATTTGTATAGCATGTGCAAGGCCCTGGGTTCAAACCCCAATACTGTAGCCAAAAACCAACAACAAATAAAACAACAACAACAACAACAAAAAGAAAAGAAAAATGGATTTCTCACGTTCTCCTTGACTTAGTTCTTGACGGTTTCTGCCTTACCTTCCATTTGCTCCTCCCCTTCAGTGCTCTGCCTGCCTGTGCCTCTTTTACTCCTCTCCTGGTTTTGGGAATGATCAGTGCAGTTCCCAACCCTGACCACCACCCTCTTGCAGCTTACTCTGCTCTCCCATCACACACAGTGCTGTGTGTCCTGGTTTCAGTCAGCAACTTCCTCTTACCCTGGCCACATGGCTCCCTGGTCCTCACATTTCAGCTGCCTTTGGAGGAGATGTCAGAATTGCCTCAGCTATTTCTTGGTGACAGTTCCATGCTGATACTTGACAACCACTAGTGAATTATCTAACAGCTCCCCTCTCCATTTTTTGCCCAGATTCTCTGTGTACCTCACATGCCTGTCTCTGTACCTGTCTCTTGCTTCAGCAGAGGGGGAGTGGCCAGCTGTGTTGGGTGTGAGTCCCATGTGTTGCCTGTAGTCCTTCCCTGGTGCCTCTTCTCAAGCTTTCCTTTTTCTTTGCTGTTTTTGCTCAGACCCTCTGAATCTTCACTGCTTTTGCCGCCACTCAGCCAATTTAAGGCCAGTCTGGCTGTGATTGTCTCCTAGAAGTCCTCTGTGTGGACCTTCCTCAATCTGTAGAACATTAACACAGATGAAAAGGCATCTGCTCATTGACTGAGCCACCGTCTGTCGAATAGCAGTGATGTTCCATGTAGAAGGAAAAAGAGAATGTATGGTTTTGCATAAGTCACAAGGTAGAAACTCTCAGGATAGAAGAAAACCCCATAATCGCAAATGGGCTGTCAGTTAGTTGGAATTGAAGGTGGCAGGAGCATGGAGGAAAACATGGGGTAAAGTGCTGGGCTCTGCTCCCACCATGAGGAGTGCCAGGGATCAAAGGGGCTGATGTTAGGAGTCACTGCCCTAAAACTGCTTAACCTTTTCCTCCTCCAGGCTGATGATGAAAGGAATTACCACGTCTTCTACCAGCTCTGTGCTGCTGCCAGTCTTCCAGAATTTAAAGAGCTTGCACTAAGTAAGTCAACGAGTGCATGCTGTCCTACAGGGGGGCTGCCGCTGCAGCGGGTTCTTTTCTCACATCTGTCCCTAAGGTGGCCGTGTCCCTTAGACCTCACCAAACTTCACTGCGCAATAAGTGAAATAGGGTTGATTGTGTGTGTCCAGGCTGCCTGCCACAGAGAGCATGTGAGGGAATAAGTGACAGGTGGAAGCATGTTTTGCATAGCATGAAAAACTGCATGTGTCATTATTTTGAAAGACGTTTTTCCACTTCAGGCGTTAGGAAGAACGTATTCCTACCATGAGTATCTGGAGCTTTTGATAATGCACGTCTCTTATTCGTGCCAGCATGCTTTAAGTGATATTTTGTGTTAGAGACAAAAAAGGAAGAGTGAGGATAAAGCAGGGATACAGCAGAGATAGCTGCAGAGCTGTATCTGTGAGGCATGGGTGTTGCCATGGAGAATAAGATAGGCTCAGGTGAGTGAGACTCAGCTCTGCTGGGCCATCTGAGCCCTCCTGAATAGGCATGGAAGCTTCTAGCATACCCACACTGGAGCACTGGAGGGAAATAGAAAACTGAAGTGCCTCTCCAGCAGAGCTATTGCAGTGAATCACCCTGTTGACCCCAATCACATGGGTAAGCCCACCCTTTGTTTCCACTAATGAATGCATTATCAAGTCCTCTTGGCTTGGAGGCTGTTAATGGCTGTGGAACAGTGAGCAGGCTTAAGTTCTTGGTTCTGTTCCAAGAAGATGTAAGGAAGAAAACCTATGGAGGACACTGTGTACACTGCCTCTCCTTTGGCTGGAGCCTCTGTACCCTCGTCTGTGTGGGGTGTGTCCTGGAGTGCTGATTATTCCTGCTGATGAGTTCTTAGACCCCATGTGTGATGAGGGCCAGCCTGGTATCAAGCAGCATCCCATCTCTGGCCAGCTGTCTGCTTTGAGGGCCTGTGGGGAGGCAAGCGCTGGCAGATGGTGTGAAGAGAGCTGAGTGTCCAGGCAGAGGCTGAATGGTCTTTGCAGCTGTGAGAGACATCTGAGGCATTTTTGCCTTGCCTGATCCAAATCCTAACCATCTTACTGATCCAACACCAGCCCCAGCTGTACTCCCAGTAGCTAAACTCCATCAAGTGGCTCTGATAATAGTTTGCCCTCTTCCCTCTGGTTCCCTTTCTTACATCAAATACTACAGGAATTATTTATATGTGCGATGTTAGTGTCTGTGCCTTCATTCATTCGTCAAGCTCTTCTGGGTCCATGTTGGATATTGGAGATTCAGTACTGAACAAAACAGCTGTGGGTCCTTTTCTTCCTTAGCTTGTCAACTATAACACAGAATGGTAAGGGCTGTGCTTTAGGAAACACAACTCATGCAGGCTGGAAGGTACTCCTGGGAAGACGTGTTTCAGTTGGGAGCCCAGATGGATGTTCTGGGTGACATCCACTATGCTGGTGGGTCCTGTTCTCGGGTTGTTTGCAAGCCCGATTCTCCCAGGGATGTCAAAACTTCCTCAAGGGGAAAGAGTCCACGTTACCTTTCAAGCAGAGCAGCTGCTGAGTGGTCTTTGAGCAGTGCTATGACCTGGGGCCTTGTGGCTCTGATGTCTGTGCCCAGTCCCAAGTGGCAATGTGAGCAGCCACATTATGGGCTGCTGCCGTCCCCCTCTTTCCTTCCCAGAATAGAGCCTTGGCTTTTCAGGGTGAACCTACAGGAGATGAGATTTTTTTCCCCTAGGGTCAGTTTTATATAAAATGAACAAATACTGCCAAGATTCACCAGGCTGTGTTCAGAAAACTTTGTGCTGAATGTTAACTTTAATAGGGAAGAAACCTCTTAATTTTTTCCACTTATGTGAGTGGTATTGAGGTTTAAAGTGGCATTTCTTTTTTCTATGTCTGTGCAGACTCTTGTGCTCCCAATATGAACCTTTGAAAACTACCCAAGTTGATCAATTTCTTGCATCTTGGAGACCATCTTGGAGTGAAACAGAGTGCTTTTGATAAGCTCTTGTGCTCTGGTGTGAGGCTGTCTCACAAGTGGGCTTGTGGGTGGAAGAGCTGTGAGCCCTAGACCTTGGCGTTTGGTTCCACAGATAACCCTGGTCAAGCAGCTGGAAATGTCAAGTAAATGAAGGACTAGGCAGCAGGGCCAAGTGACTGTTTAGACCTATCGCACATCTCTCTCCCTTTTCTTCACCTAAAACATACACAGAATTCTCTGTAGGAGCCAGTGGCCCGGCATGAATTTTGTACATTTGTCTGAAAATGGAGGGCGTAGATAAGTGTCTTGTCACCGGCATTCTGTTGCATTTAAAATGATCCTAGGGTATTTAATAAGTGAAGTCCAGTGAATAATTTGTTGCTGAATAAAATGATAGTAAAACCCATACAAGTGTATAGGTGTTCCTTTACTATTTCCTTTAGGTGACTAAAGAATAAGTTTTCTTTCTTATTTAGGTAGGTTTGTTGCTATAGTTTTATAAACAACCTCTTTGGCCTTGCTCAGGTTAGAGCATAGCCTCCCCAGGTGAGGAGCATGGCCATAGCCTTGGCCTTAGTGGTCTGGCACTCAAATTGATTTTTTCCCCCTTTCTAATCTGTTCATTGCCTAGCCTGATGTTTCCCTAGTGAGCCAGTTAATAGACTTTGTGGTATATTTCACCTTGGGAATTCTTAGTAAACAGAGACAAATCACAACTGGAAGGTGAGAGAAGGCACCATGGGATGGGATGGCAGTGCTGGCTTCATGGTCCTAAAAGGAAAGCTGAGATGCTGGCAGGTGGGGGAGGACTGACTGCATGCTATTTTGCATGTCTCTTATTAAGGGGAACACATTACTAATAGGTGATTACAGATCTTAAGGCAGAGGAAAAGGGGATGATCATGTTGATTGGATTCAGATCCTTTGGCCAGAATGCTGTTGCTGACCCAGGTGGCCCTGCAGTGATTAGCCTCAGTCTAAAGGAGACTGGATCTGGGTTTAGGATCTGGGAGCAGGGAAGGTAGGGTGGTCTGACTCAGAACATGAGATAGCAGGGCCCTGTTCTTGTTAGGTGCCTTCAAGTCAAGTTCGACTCATAGCGACCCTATGAAACACTCGCAAATACTGTACCATGCCCAGCACTGTTGTCAGTGCTTCTCTGCTATTCATAGGGTTTTCAATGGCTGCTTCTTTTAGGAGTGGGCTGGTAGGCCCTTCTCCCTAGCCTGCAGCTCCTGGTATACCCAAGTGGTCTCCCATCCAAGGACTAACCAGGTTGACCCTGCTTAGCTTCTGAGATCAGAGAGGATCAGATGCTAGGGTGGTAAGGCTGTAGTAGGGCTCTAGCTATTGATAATGAGGGGGTCTTTGAAAGATGCTGAAAATAACTTTGCCTCCAATATGGAAGCTTAGTCCCTCCTTTGAGTCTCAGATGACTCCGATGTGCTTGGCTCCATATTGAGCTAGGTTGTGTTCATGTCAAAGTCATGGAATGCCAAAGATAAATGATCATCTCTACAATAAGGTGGTCAAGTAGTTCCCTCAGTTTGCTTGTCTGAAGAGCAGGAGTAATTATAGCTGTCTTTGTTGTTGTTGTTAGGTGCCGTCGAGTCGGTATCCGACTCATAGCAACCCTCTGTACAACAGGAGAAACACTATTGTCAGTGCCTCTCTGCTGTTCATAGGGTTTTCAATGGCAGATTGATTTTTGGGAGGGGGTTGCCAGGTCCTTCTCCCAAGCCTACAGCTTCTGGTGTTCCCAGGTGGTCTCCCATCCAAGTACTAACCAGGCCAGACCCTGCTTCGCTTCCGAGATCTGACGGGATCGGATGCCACAGGGCTACAGCTGCAGGCATAGCTATCTTTAGGTGGGCATTATAAAAACTACCAGGTGAGATGCCTTGAAAAGTGAGCATGAAGGGGGAAAGGAATTGCTTTTATTAAGCTTTTGTAACTGTTACTCTGTGCCAGAGCTGGTAGAGTAATTAGCTGTGCACGGGCTAAATATGCTGTCCTCAGCAAAGATCTGATGTGATTTTCTTAAGAATTCACTTCTGTCGAAGCTCTGAGTGAGCACAGGGCTGAGTCCTTCCTCTCCCTGTCCAGAAGTCTTGGCCTCCCATCATCAGAGTATGTTAAGTTACTCCTCTAGGAAGCGTTCTCTCCTAGCATGCAACTGATATCCTTTTCATTCCTATTTCACCCTCAGTGTAGCCTGGCCATTATAGCTCAGGTGTGTGGTCCAACTGGGGTTTAGAGCTAAGTTCTGCCACTTTTAGCTGGTGCTGGCAGTGTTTGCTTAAAGGACCAGAGTGTTTGTAAAGTTTGACATGGTTAGGAACATAGGATTCTCCATAAGAAGATAAGGAAATGGGGAGAGATGAGAAAGGAGTGATAGGTAGGGACCATTCACAGCATGGGCAGAGGACAGAGGGGATGAGTGTCTAGGAGGAAAATGACATGTGGAGCACAGAGATGGAGAAGAAAGGAACAAGCCATGAATCTGGGATGGTGGGAGGTGGCCATGTCACCAAAGGTCAAGGAGGCTATTCCAGGGTACTGACCGATTCCTTGAGGGCAGTGGAACCCCTCAGGGGCTTCCAGGAGGAGAGTGGTATGATTGGGGTACTAGCACTGCAGAAGTGGGTTTGAAAGGACGTGAGCAGAAGCAAGGAGATGGGTTTAGAATCTTTTGCAGCAGTCCCCAGACAACAGTTGAAGGTTGGACCTAGGGCAGTGGAGGTCAGCAGGGAGAAAGGAAAGGGACTGCAGAAGTTCTTGGGAAATCAAAGGGCAAGCTATTGAAGCAGGACTGGTCGTTGCCAAGAAGCTGCTGCTAAGCATGTTTAACTGATGTGCATTCAACCATACACCCCAGATCGAAGGAAAAGAATTTCACTGGGGATTTCAGAGGAGGAGGAAAACTCGTCTGCATCCAGTTTTGGCATCCTGTCAAAACCAAGCATTACACAGTCAGAACACAAAGTATCAGGTAGGGTTGTACCACACAAGGTGCCATATCGTGTGAAAGACTTAAGTAATTTTCAAGGGTAATTTTAATTACAGACAATTGTCCTAAATGCTGGCTTCTAAAGCCAGGCCTCTTCTACAAGCCAATTCTGTTATTCTCTATGTAGTGCAGATTCTACCCGGGGTTTGTCATGTTTTTGCCCTTTGCTAATCCTGGCTCAGGCTGGGATTTAGCTCAGTTGGTAGAGTGTCGCTCTGTAGTCTCTGAGGTCCCAAGTTTGATTCCCAGCACTGCAAAAGTGGGAGAAGGATGTGGCAATCCACTCCTAAGGCAATCCCGAAACAGCCATTGAAAATCCTATGAGGGTCGCTATGAGTTGGACACGACTCTACAGCACTTAACCACAACAATCCTGGCTTTGCCTTGTGAGACCGTTCCTTACCAACTGTCCCCAGTGCTGCGCTGAGACCTGAGGAAGAATAAAGCTGGGGGGTGAGCACAAACGTAAAGCTCTCAGCCTGCACCTGCGCTTGTTCACGTGTCTGAACGGCTCCAGTGTGCCCCAGGTTCATAAAGGGACTTTTTAAAAAGTCACCGCCTGCACATGACTGCCCCTCTTTGTAAAATGAAGTTGCCAAAGATTATCCAAAGTTAAGGAGGTCTTTCAGTCTAAGGTGTGAGTCTAAGTATGCGTTTTACATATGAATATCAGATCCTCTTTAAACAAATCTGGAGTGACTCCTATTAAATTCAACTATCCATGTCACATTAATCTTTTTTATCAAGATGTTTTTCCCATGCGAGTTTCACATCAATAGAGCAGTGCCTTGTGTCAATATAATGTACTTTTTATTATTCGGTTTTCGCTTCCATTCACCATTGTGGATAAAGAATATTTTTAAAAGGTTTCACAACTGGCTGGGACCAAAATTTGGTCTGGCATAGCATGCTGAGGGGTGGAAATCCCTGTGGATGACGTGAGGGGGACTCTGTCTCCAGTGTCTTATGCCTTGCTTCCTTGCCTCCCACAGCGTGTGCAGAGGACTTTTTCTATACATCACAGGGAGGAGACACATCCATCGAGGGTGTCGATGATGCACAGGACTTCGAGAAGACTCGCCAAGCCTTCACACTCCTGGGTAAGGAGCTTCTGAGTGGGAGGAATGGGCTCAGAGGGCTGATCCCATGGGCAAGAAGCAAGGTGATGTCAGTGCTTGCCAGCCTCTCAGAACTAAAGTGAAAGGCCCCTTGTCCTTGGTGAATGTCATCTTATTCTCTTATCTATCCAGAGTCTCAGGCTCCAAAGCTCAAAATTTGGAGCTTTGTTGACCTTTAATAAAAATAAGATGCCCCAGCCGGGCACGGTGGTGCAGCAATAATCCCAGCGGCTCAGGAGGTGGAGGCAGGAGGATCACAAGTTCAAGACCAGAGGCAGTCTGCGTAACTTAGAGACCCTGAATCAAAAAGGAAAAAAAAATGGGCTGAGGGTGCAGCTCAGTGGCCCAGCACTTGCAGAGCATGCAAGCGTGAGGCCCTGGGTTCTACCCCCAGTACCACCAAAAAAAAAAAAAAAAAAAGATGCCTCCTTTCAACTCACTCTGGTGTTAAAACCCATGGAAGAAGTCCCAGTGTAGCCCAGTCTTCCCCTGCTGTGGTCTGGGTTCGGAGGCAGTGCTCTCTCAGAAAGAACACCCCACTAGAGCCAAACCACTGTGTACCACAGTCACGAAATCTAAGCTGGAAGCAGATAGTAAATGTCCGGTACCTGTCACATGTGCAGTGCTAATTGTGTTAGCTGTTTCCATATAGATCTTAATAGTGCAGTGTTCAGAGCAAGAAGTTCTCCCTGTCCTTTAGGGGCAGGTGGGGATGGCAGAGCTGGAGGAAATTGCTCCTCTTCCCTGCCCATTTTTGGGGAGGAGAGCCCCTCAGGCAGCACGGTGGAAGCTAAGCCTTTCTTAATTGGGAGTTGGAAGTGTTCAGTTATTGGGGCTGCAGTCAGAAAAACAAAATCTTGAAAAGTCAGCCTGCAACCCAGCAAGCGGCTCAGGATGGCCCCTGTGTCTTTCCCAATTGTTTTCCTGACAGAGTATTCGGCTTCCAAGCCATGTGAGTGACTCAGAACAGTGTATGTTGGGTTCTGTGGTGGGAGTCAGGGAAGTTTTACTCAGTGTCCAAATAAAACACGGCCAAACTGGACACACCCTAGTCTCAGTTGGGGTGGGGGTGGGGTTGGAAACCAAAGCTTACCTGTGCTGAAATCCCAGTGTGAGTCACTTCTCTGGATAACTTGTACATAGGTAGAGTTTGCCTTTTTATCTGTGAACTGTCAGTCAGGAGGCAGAAACCATACTTAACAGAGAAAAATTTTAGAGCAACAGTGGATAATTAACTATGAAAAGGACAAAAGAGGACTTTCAGGATTCAGTAGTAGGTGCAAAAGAACCACTGCCATCACTAGGGCAAAGAGCCAGTACAGGAGCTGTTGAGTAGAGGAGCCCCCAAGCCTCAGCTGAGCTCTGTTGTTGTTAGGTGCCGTCGAGTCGGTATCTGACTCATAGTGAGCCTCATAGGGTTTTCAATGGCTGATTGCCTTGGGAGTGGATTGCCACATCCTTCTCCCATTTTTGCAGTGCTGGGAATTGAACTCGAGACCTCAGAGACTGTAGAGCAGCGCTCTACCAACTGAGCTAAATCCCAGCCCGCCCCCCACCCCCCGCCCCCCGCCCCCGTCCCCAGCTGAGCTCTGTTGCTGTTGTTAGGTGCTGTAGAGTCAGTATCCAACTCATAGCGACCCTCATAGGGTTTTCAATGGCTGACTGTTTCGGAATTGCCTTGGGAGTGGATTGTCAGGCCCTTCTCCCATTTTTGCCGTGCTGGGATCGAACTTGGGACCTCAGAGACTACAGTGCAGCACTCTACCCACTGAGCTAAATCCCAGACCAGCTCTAGAATCTGTCTAATGGAAAGTAGGGAAGAAACATGCAGGAGAATGAGCACTGGCCTGTCCAAGCAGGCTGCACTTGCCCTGGCAGATGGTGGGGACAGAATCACTCAGGAGCAGCTGATGGAGAGGCAGGGTCTGAGCTTGCTGAGCACCCAGATGAATGGCAATCCTAGGCAGGACCAGGACCAGGAAGTGAAATGCCTTCCTGCTGCTTTTGCTTTGTGAGTCATTGCAGTGCCCTCTGTTGAGCAAGCTTAATGCACCATCAGCGGCACAGAAGGGTTTACAGGAACCGGGTGCAGTGGCGCACGCCTGTAATCCCAGCGGCTTGGGAGGCGGAGGCAGGAGGATCGCACGTTCGAGACCAGAGGCAGTCTGTGTAATTTAGCAAGACTATGTCTCAAAAAAGTAAAAAAACAAATGG
>VMDO01001009.1:14209-237536 GCA_007922755.1 Pedetes capensis
AAAAAAAAAAAAAAAAAAAAAAAAAAAAAAAAAAAAAAAAAAAAAAAAAAAAAAAAAAAAAAAAAAAAAAAAAAAAAAAAAAAAAAAAAAAAAAAAAAAAAAAAAAAAAAAAAAAAAAAAAAAGAAAAAGAAAGAAAAGAAAAGAAAAAGAAGAAAAAGAAGGGTTTACAGGGCCAGCCCCAGTATCACAAAGCAATGCAAGAAGGGGAAGACGTGAAGCTGAGAGAGAATAAATTGATAATGGCACCTCTGGCTTCCCCAGTCACACACCTAATTTGTTCTCCAGAGTTGGAGGGTTTAGAGGATGCTTGATGGTGAGCAGGATGCATCCTGCCAGACAGAAGGCCCCTGGCCAGGCCCCTGCTGGGGTGGTGCCAGCAGCAGGCAGGAGCTTGTATGAGAAGGTAACTCCCTCCCAGGCTCCAAGATGCATATTTGAGTTTTCAAAGAAGATTGCACTTATAAAATTATTTTTAATAAGACCGTCTTCCCTACTCTTTAATAAACATGTCATTTCTTTTTAATTCCAGGAGTTGGCAAACTTTTCTTAAAGCACAAGATAGTAGATATTTGAGGCTTGTGGCCGTGCAATTTTTAGGCTTTCTGTTGCACCTATTTATCTCTGTTGCTGACACCTGGAAATAGCTACAGACAAAATGTATTCTAGCAAAACTTTATTCACATAAACAGTTTGTGGGCCCTGAATTGCCAGCCCTGTTTTACTTCTTAGATTTTGTTTGATTTTTGTTTTTTACTTCCCGTATTGAAGTACTACGTATCCAGAGGATCCCAGAGTAAGAATAAGACTTTCTTATCATTTTATTTAGCTCGTGCTTGGGTTGTCTACTTTCTGGATTTTTTTTGTGAGGAAATTTTTAATCCTAACATGACTGATCTGTGCCTCCCATTTACACAAGTGTTACTGACTTTCTTTAGTTTGTTGTTAGGTGCCGTTGAGTCAGTGTCCGACTCATAGCGACCCTCTACAACAGGGGAAACACTATTCTCAGTGCTTCTCTGCTATTCATAGGGTTTTCAATGGCAGATTGATTTTTGGGAGGGGGTTGCCAGGTCCTTCTCCCAAGCCTACAGCTTCTGGTGTTCCCAGGTGGTCTCCCATCCAAGTACTAACCAGGCCTGACCCTGCTTAGCTTCCGAGATCTGACAGGATCGGATGCCACAGGGCTATGGCTGCAGGCTTTTCTTTAGTTTAAGTGTTGCCTTAAAGGTAAATAGCTGCAGCTGGAGAAGAATATGAGGGACAACTGTATCATTTCTTGAATGGAGTGGTAGGTTTACTAATATTCATTATGCCTCTGTAGCTCTTACAAGTCTGAAATATTTCACAATTTAAAAAGATAATTCCTTCAAGTTAAATCTAGGTTTTAAGAGATTATCCATGCTCTTGATAATTCATGTAGGTAAGTACTAAATTTAACAGTTGTGTTTGCTGCCACAGTGGTCTGGGCTAGGTGTGTGTGACACTATGAGGACACATGTATATGGCAGATGGCCTGCAGTTGGGACTGGCCATGAGCCAGGCAGCCAGCTGGACCCTGGAACAGCAATCCAGGGGGGCCTTCTTCTCTTCTCCCCATTGGCACTATGGATGTGTGTCACAGATGTTTGCAGGATACGGTGTTGGGAGAAAAATGACTGCAAATAAATGACCATTCTTAATAAACCCATAAAGACATCCATAAAGTGTTCGGTTGAAATGAAATCCAAAATGAATCAGTATGATTGCTGCCTCTTTGAGAAGTTTAAATGATAGCGTGACCCATCTGGTGTCATCGGGACAATCAGAATGAGGATATTTCCTTGTTAGTCTAGGAGCCCCTTTGCCCTCTGAGCTGCTACTGTGAGTGGTAATTACTTGGTGAGCAGCCTGGCTCATTTTAGGAGTCACTGGCCCAGGAAGGAAAATCAAACTTTATTTTTTTTAAAGTCCTTAAAAAGGATAAAATGTCCTTTCTGTCATAGCATGGGTATTGAATGTCACTCATTCATTTTCTTTTTCCTTCTAGGAGTTCGAGAGTCCCATCAGATAAGCATTTTTAAGATAATTGCTTCCATCTTGCACCTTGGCAGTGTGGAGATTCAGGCGGAGCGTGATGGGGATTCCTGTAGCATATCAGTAAGTTGCACCCAGCACCAGAGATAAAACGTACACACTTTACTCTCTTCCTGCAGGCTGATATGACGAAAATGTGGCTCTGCACTTAGAGGGCATCCCTAGGTTATTTATTCTTAACAGTAATGGTTTCTGTTCACTCACTGATAATTTTTTAAAAAGAACCAATCCTTTTTGAATCATTGCCATCAAATTTCTCTCACTGAGGGCAAGGGATTTAGTGGCTATTCAATAAATTCTTTCTGACAGGTTGATTTTCCTAGTACCCTGAGGTATGTGGAATTTCCAACATGTCATCAATCCATTGAGTACTTTCTTGGCTCCAGATTGACATCCCTGCAGCAAAGAGATGGAGTGCACACTATGGTTGGTGACTGCCTCAAAGGCACTTACAGTCTAATTGGGTGGACAAGAGAGGTGATAACACTTGCCACACTTTTCCAATACCCAGCAAAATATTAAGTGAGACATCTGCATCAAAGTCCTGCAAGCTGTCGGCTCCATAGAGGCTAATGATGAAGGTTCTTTTCCTGGTGCCCAGTATTATAGCCGATATGTGCTACATAAGAAGTGTCTACATGGATAGGCGGGTACAAGAGTAAGTCTCAATGCTGTGGTACACATAGCAATTGCTTAGTCCTCTGTAATTTAGCGTTGTTGGCCTGGGCTAAAATTGGAATACTGACCTTGAATAGGTGAATCAGCACCTTTTTCTACCTCTTCTGTGTCCACTTGTGACTTAGGTCCTGGGGAGGTGCAAAGTGTGATTTTTGTTTCCCAGTGATATGGAATTTAAATAACCAGATGCTAGGAAAAGACAAAAAGTGGCACTACAGATATTAACGTGGACTTCTGTTTGTGTCATTCCTACGCTGATGCATTTTCCACTCAGTGGATGTCAACTTCCTGCTGTCTGTGTATGAGAAGTCATTAGATGTTTCAAACTGACCCTGTCTTTAGGGAGAGGAAGACCTGAGCTCTAGTTTAGGGGATCCCCAACTCCTGGGCCATGGGCAGGTCCTGTGGCACCTTAGGAACCGGGCCACACAGCAGGAGATGAACAGTGGGCTAGCGATCAAAACTTCAGCAGCGTTTGTAGCCACTCCTTATTGGCTCATTTCTTCAAACCATTCACCGTCCCCTCTTCCTCACCCCCCCACCCCCAGTCCATGGAGAAATCATCTTCTGTGAAACCCATCCCAGGTGCCGAAAAGGTTGGAGATGGCTGCTCTAGCTGGAATCAGGCAGGGGCCCGTTTGTCTCTCTCCCATTCCCACACCTCTTTTTGCTTTGCTTTGCTTTTTCTTCTTTTCTTTCTGTACTGGGAGGTTGAATCCAGGCTTCACATTTGCTAGGCGATGCTCTACCACTGAGCTGTGCTCTCAGCCCATTTTTTGAGACAGTGTCCTGCTAAGTTGCACAAGCTGTCTCTGACCTTGAACTCATAATCCTGCCTCAGCCTCCTGAGTCACCGGGATTATAGGTGTGTGCCACAGAGCCCAAGCCCCCTATACGTTTGCCCTCAACAAGGAATGGTCTTGAATTCGAGAGGGCCTCTGGGCCTGTCAGCATCCTTAGCATGAACTCTGTAGCCTTTTGGCAGCTTTTAAAACTCCCACCTGGGCCCAGTGGGAAAGTACGGGATGTTGGAGCTGGCAGTGTTAGACTCCCCAGAGCAATTAGTGACACAGCTGATGTTCATACTACTATATGTACACACATGTGGCAGTGGGCAGGATCCACAGTGCTATGGGGCTGGCAGCAGTGATGCTGTGAGAATGAATGGGCTGTGACAAGGAGCTGTGGCCTAGGCAGGGGGTGGATGAGCCTCCACTGTAGTCCAAATCATCCCCTACTCTGAGTCTTTAGGGCCAGTGAATTGCTGCCCCTGCCCTTCCCCTAGTGAGAAAGGTATAGAGGGTCTGTGCCTCTCCTATGTGCACACTCCCCTCTGACCCTAGGAAACATCCCATGCATCTTTAGGGCAGACATACTCTGCCACGTGTCAGAGATAGGGGAGATTAGGAACATTGGCATTGACAAATTCCTGGTTTGGGCTGGTGAGATGCAAGAAGGATGGCAAATATCCCCTTGGTCTCCAGCCCACTCAACACCCCTTCCTCCCCAGTGGTTGTCTCCTCAGAGTGCCGTCTGCCATGAAGTCCCTTCTTAATGTGGGAAGTGCTTGGGACTGAACCTGAGCATACTGAGCCTGCGCCCTACCTCTGAGCTGCACCCCCAGGCTCCTATCATGGATTCTTAAAGCACCTTCTACCTCCCCTCCCTGGCATTCAGCATTGTTATTTTGCATTCGTCATGTGATTATTTGTGTTGCCTCTTCCTCTCCTCTTCTCCCACTTCCAAACTCTGAGGCCAGAGACTATTATTCTTATATCCCCTGCAATGTCGGACTTAGCAGGCACTCCAGAATGGACAACTGGGTGACTGAGGCTCTCTAGGACTCAGGGATCCTGCAGATGAGAATTGGTATGGATGAGGCAATCAGAGAGCTTAGTGGGGGTTCATGGTGAAGCAGGAAGGTCCTGGGCACATGCAGTTGCATGTAAGGCTGGGCCAGTGCCTTTTTAGAAATGCCAGCCTTGGGCCTGGAAGTGCAGTATCTGATCTTATAGCCGGTCCTCCACACCTGGCCTCAGAGGACATTCAGGTGAGATGGAAAGTGAATATTTTAGTGATTATTTATCAATGCCTGTTTCCCCCAGTACAATCTAGGACCATGTCTATTGTGGTCATTGCCTATACACACTGCCTATACACGTTGGCACTCATGGAGTGTTTATGTAGCATCTATACAAAAGTACAACTATCGGGCACACTTGGAAAAGAGTGAACAGGAGAAGCAGGTGATGTTAGGATGCAGAGGTTTGATGCCACCATTGCTCAGCAGTCCTTCCACAGGTGGGAGTCGCAGGAGGCTTGTGAACACAGGCCTGCAGTTTGGGCTTTGCAGAGAACTAGGAGAGTGATGCCTGAGTCAGGGCTTCCAGGGTTCAAATCCTGGTTCTCCCACTTGGGGAAGCTCCCTCACCTCCCTGTCTCTTTCCTCCTCTGCACAATGTGGGTAAGAAGGTAAATGCAGCTCTGCATTGAAAGGCCATGGTGATTGAGGTCTTGACTATCGTCATTCTTGTTATTTGAGCAGGAGTGGACCTTAAGAGCATCCCTTTCACCGTATGTTGTTGTTAGGTGCCATCAAGTTAGTGTTTGACTCATAGCGACCCTACTACAATAGGAGAAACACTATTGTCAGTGCTTCCCTGCTACTCATAGGGTTTTCAATGGCTGATTGTTTTTTGAGAGTGGGTTGCTGAGTCCTTCTCCCAAGCCAATGGCACCTGATGTTCCTAGGCGGTCTCCCACCAAAGTACTAACCAGACCCAACCCTGTTTAGCTTCCGATATTTGACAGGTTTAGATGCCACAGTGGTACAGCTGCAGGCTCTCACTGCATAGAGAGGGAAAACCTAGGGCCCAGAGAGAGGAGCCTCTTTCTCAAAGACCAGAATGAGTTACTGCTCAGCCAGTGTTGTCTTTCTACACCACTGCTAGTCTCACTTCTTCAGCTGGACTATGGAGCCTTTCAGCTGGGCCATCCTCTACCTGCTAGTGGCTTCCATTGGTGCCAGAACATGGTGCTGGGCCTGACTGTGACCTTAAGAAATGGATCATTAAATGGTTGCTGCTGGTAGCCGCTCTCACGTGAATCTTGGATCATGGTGCATTCCTTGGATCCAAGAGGTAGGCCTGCCGTTGGAAAGGCTGTGTACCCATAAGCAGTGTACTTTCTGCTTGGTAGTTTTTATTTTTAATTAAAGCATGAAAATGTGTTCCATGATTGCCAGAGTTACCGTGGAGATGCAACAGTGTCTAATTAGTTGGACACCACAGGCAATTTATTCCTTGAATTTGGCCATATGAGCCCATAAAACTAATCTGCTACCTATAATGCTAGCTGTTTTTAATGGATTTAGCATCATTTAATTATGTTTCAGTGTAATCGCATGATGTTAAATCAGTATCCATTAGCACCTTCAATCAACAGTCGAGTGGATGGGAGCAGAGTACGTTCCCCTGTGGTGGCTGGAAACCTGTCCCTGGGTGGTTATCAGAATTCCCTAACTGTTGTCCCTTTTCCACCGTGCTCACAAGTGAGACATTAGGGAGGGGAGGTCACCTGGGAGCAGGCCTTGGATAGTTGTGTTTGCTGCTGGCAGGCCATTTAAATGTCAGGGAATCCATCTGCAGTGCTGTGCCTAGCAATTAAAAATTTCTTGGAAATAAGTCAGATGAACAAATTGGACACTTACCACTTCTGAATTTGTTGCCTGCAGGATAGTCCCCAGGTTAAACTCTGCACTAAATGGCAACATTGTATGTTGGAAGCAGGGAGAGGGAGAGTGGCTGCAGAGGGAGTCTTCCAGCAGGAAGTGGCCCTGGCCCTACCCACTGCTGAGTGAGTGTGAAAGATGGAGGCTCCACCACACCCCAGCCAGCCCTTGCCCAGCTGACTTTCTGGTCAAGCCATTAGGAAGCCTCACTCAGCCTCATTGTCCTCATCTGAATAGTAAAGTAGACCAGAATGGCAGTTCTGAGTGGGTTTTCCTGGGATCCTATCCTGGGAACATAGGAGTTCTTTGGTCAACTAAATTCTGGAACTGCTCCTAAAAACTCTATCATCTCTTGGTGCTTATTAGGTATGTTAATAGACCAGTTCAGCTGTGTTTAAGCTGGCCTGGGTAAAACCAGCTAACGTTCTCTGCAAGTCCTGTTCCACATCTGTACTTTGGAAAAACACTGGCCTTTGTGATTTGGAGAGGGTCTGTCTTCACTAACGTTCTTTTTTATGTTCATGTTTGTTTTGGACAGATGGATTTTTAAATATCTGTAGGGGAAAAAAATGGCCTGAGGATATGGTATTAAGAGGAAATGATACAGTTACTGTGTTAATATTCATTGAATTAGCCCTCAGTTCAATCCTGTGGGTGTCCTCCTTGGAAAATGAATCCCACAAGGAGTTTGGGGCCATTAGGAGGGGGCACATCATGTCCTAAGGGATTTCCTTTCAGCCTCTGAGGTAGTAAGCTCTCCTGTAGGCCCGAGGCTGGGTTAGCACCTTTCTCAGCCACACTGAGATGAGGATATGAATAACAAGCAAGTGGAACCTCCAAGGACCACAGGTTTTCTGTGGGATTCCCTGAATGGGTAGCAGAGTTCGCCACGAGACTTTTTGTGAAGACAAGACCCTGTGGGAACTTTGGTTTTCCAGTGGCTCCTAGGCCAGGTAGTGCAGATGTTATCTGGTTTAAACACAGGTCAAAACTCAAATGTAGCTCTTAAAGGCAGCTTGGAAGCTAGTAAGTGCATTGGGTAGACAGATCCCTGGGTCCAAGGAACCAGGTTGAGCCATTGTGCCTCTCTGGGGCTCAGCTTCTCATCTGTGTGGGAAAGAGGCTTAAAGTGGAGGAATTCCTAGTTTCTTTCCAGCTTTAAACATGTGTGATATTATCAGTGAAAGTATTTCAAGTGATCTCAGGTCAAAATCTCCCCGTTTTTGCCATGTATACCGGCTTTCCACATCAATTAACTTTTTTGCAAATAGTAAGTCCATTAGATTGTAAACAAAGCTCAGTTATGTGTATTTCCAAAGCTATGATGCAAGGGCATGCTTGGGTGTGTAGAGAAGCTTGACATCAGCTCTGGGAGGGATGGCTGGCTTTCGGGCTAATTTTCACCCAGCACATCTGAATACATCCATTGGCGTCACATACAATTAGGAGAAGAGTGTAAAACCCTCGGATGGTTCTCCATTTCCTGCTCACCCAGAGGATAGTCAGTGATCTGGGTCACATTATTCTGAACTGAAGCCTGACTGGGGAGGTGCCTTTGAAAGTCCCTTCCAGCCTTAGGAGCTTGAGGTTCATTTCAAGCATCCAGCTAGGCAGACCTGGGGCTCTTATGCGAAGGATTCCCAGAGAGGCAGGACAAGAACTGCTTTCTGGGTCATGGGTTGGTGCTGCATGTGACGCTCTGCAGGTGCAAACTCTGTGTTCAGTCTGCACCTGCTGCTTTTTGGCTCCTGATTCTGAGTGCATTCTCCAGTCCTAAGCTTTCAGTTCTCAATCTGCTTCCTTCACTCAGGCCATCCTCTCCTACCAGTTACTCAGAAGTAGTCTGGTAGTGCAGGGGGACACAGGAATAATGGAGCTTTTTTTTTTTTTTTTTTTTTTAAGTCTAGATCATTTGTTCATTAGCAATGATCAGTTTGAGTAACTCTATTTGGGGTCTTTACTTACATGTGCAACTGCTGTGGCAGTGGCTCTGGAGGAGAGGGGGTTCCAGAGTGCTAGGAGGCCTTGGCTTTGGCTTGTCCCTCTGGGCAGGAGAGAGAATGTGGGAAGGGGGCTTGTCTTCTACACCCATTCTGATCCTGTATTCCTTCCTTCCAGCCCGAGGATGAACACCTGAGCAACTTTTGCTGTCTGCTAGGGGTAGAGCACAGTCAGATGGAGCACTGGCTGTGCCATCGCAAGCTGGTCACCACCTCAGAGACCTACATCAAGACCATGTCCCTACAGCAGGCAGTCAACGCACGCAATGCCCTGGCCAAGCACATCTATGCCCAGCTGTTCGGCTGGATCGTGGAGCATATCAACAAGGCCCTGCACACCTCCCTCAAGCAGCACTCCTTCATTGGGGTCCTGGACATCTACGGGTATGCCTGCCATGCCCGCCAGCTTTCAAGTTACCAGCTGGGCATCAGTATCATCCTGGTGATACTTAAGAGCCAGCGAGGGCCTTGAGCACCTCAGGGTGGTTCTTAACTTGTTGTTGTTATTAGGTGCCATCGAGTTGTATCCGACTCATAGCGAACCTTATAGGGTTTTCAATGGCTTATTGTTTTCAGGATTGCCTCAGGAGTGGATTGCCACATCCTTCTCCCATTTTTGTGGTGCTGGGAATTGAACTCGGGACCTCAGAGACTGCAGCACAGTGCTCTACCAACTGAGCTAAATCCCAGCCCGGTTCTCAACTGGGAGAGTTTAAAGTGTGTGGGAGCAACTTCTGGCCCGAGGCCAGGGATGCAAAGTGTCCTACAGTGTAGAGGATCCTGGATCCTGACAGTACACCGGTAGTGCTCTCATTGAGAAACGCAATAGGCATCCATCTTTACTTCTGGGAAACTGAGGCACTGAGGCACTGAGAGGGAAATGATTTGTTCAACATTCTGGAAGTTACTGTCAGGTTTTACTTTATTTCAGTCTCCTGTTTGGCCTCATTGACTGTATCATCGCACAAGGTGATGATTTTAATACTGTGCGTTTCCCCAGTGCTGTACAGATGGTTGGTGTGAGTCATTGTTCTTGAGGTTTCTCTTCCTTTTGTAACCTGAGACGAGCTGAAAGCACTGTTATTTATAACATTGTGGTTTTTTCAGAGTCAGACAGCACGGTGTGGTGGAGAGCGTACCTGCCTAGCCATCAGGAGACTGGCTTTCCGTGTCATTGCTGCCACCAAGTAGCTGAATGACCCTACAAATCAAAGCCTCTCTCTGGTGTTGAGTTTCTGTAGCTTCAAATGCAGTTTTGAGCCACAGTCTTTCTGAGCTACTTCCCAGGCCCATCTAGAAATTGTTTGAAGTTATATGAATGGGGTTACAACCCCTGTTGTACTACTTTTCTCACCAGTGTCCTTCCGTCTTTGAGCTGATAATGGATGGAGTCTACTTGAATCTTTAAATCCTAGAGGTCATAGCTTCTGTCTTAAAATAGAAATCCAGACCCATAGAAGCAGTGTCATAAGAACAGAGATACTCTAGAGAAGCTCGGCTTGGTGGACTGAAAGTCAGCTAGAGCTGGTGATGAGGTCAGAGTACAGGAGAATCCCCTTTCAAGCACACTTCCCCATGTACAGATACTGTGCTAATTACATCTCTGCTGCTGTTACTCATCGTTGGATTTCATGTTGAGCCAGGCTGCATGCTATAGAGGACAAGAATGAACTTGATTTTTGTCATCACAAAGGCCTTGGGAATATGCTGAAGAGTTAAGTTGCACACACAGTAATCCAGGAAGCATCAGGAGAGATTGTCGAAGGGTCCATCTGAGGGATTGAATGCTTCACGCTGTACAAGTTTAAGGGCTGGGATTTAGCTCAGTGGGTGGAGCGCAGCGCTGCAGTCTCTGAGGCCCCAAGTTCAATTCCCAGCACCGCAAAAATGGGAGAAGGACCTGGCAATCCATTCCCAAGGCAATCCCGAAACAGTCAGCCATTGAAAACCCTATGAGGGTCACTATGAGTCGGATACCGACTCGACGGCACCTAACAACAACAACAACAACATACAAGTTTAAAGGCCAGAGGGGTTATGCTTGTTTGCACAGTCAGGGAAAGCTTTATGTGAGAGGTGAGATTTGAACTGGATCCTTAAAGGGAGGAGTGTAGAAGGTGGGAATTGGGGAGGCTTTTTTAGGAATGAGAACACAGTCAAGATGGGAGGAAAAGCAAGGTGTGAAAGGAAACCTTATGCCTGATGTGGAGTAGAAGAGTAGTGGAGGATCGCCCTCAAGAGGCAGGTGGGAGAATACAGCCTCGCAGGGGCTTGTCAGTGTGTGAGCTGAGGGACCAGGCAGGCCCCTTCTCTATCTGATCAGTGGAGCTCCCCCTTTGGGCTCAGCCCTTCTAGTTACTTTTGTGAGAGGACAGAACAGTTTGTGCTCTCTGGGAACCAACTGCATGGCTGTCAATAATTGTGTGTTATTCTTCCCTCCACCTTGAATATTTTCAGGTCAGTAGATTTCCCAAAATACTTTTAGTGGTACCTTCTGAAAGAAGACCCAGAGAAACCCAGGCTGCAGCGTCAATTCCTTTAACCTACTTGTGCAAGAGTCTTAAGTTCTATTTATTTTTTATTTTTTATTTTTCAGTATTGGGGTCTTAAACCCAAGGCCTCACACATATGTGGCAAGTGCTCTACCACTGAGCTGTACCCCTAACTCCTTTTTTATTTATCTTGAGACAAGGTCTCACTAAGTTGTGCAGGCTGCCTCTGGCCTTGAACTCTTGATCTTCCTGCCTCAGCCTCCTGTGTTGCTGGGATTATGGGCATGTGCCACCATGCCCAGCTAAGAATGTTAATTCTGCTGAAGTTTTGACTCAGAGAGATCAGTATGCAGGCTCATTGTTGTTAATAGCAAGTGAAAATATGATTTCAGTGCTTCTGGTCCATAAAATATCAGGCTTCAGTTTTATTGATGTGTTCTTTTAACAGTGCCTTGAATTTAAATAGACTAATTCCCTTTTTAGGGATGCCAGGTGACCATCTGCCCATTGATAGGAAGCCTGTGGGAGTTGGCTTCCTGGCCTGCTGTGCCTGCCAGGTGGGCTTGTGCAAACTGGGATTTGTGCTTATATTTGCCATTTAATTTTTATACTTGAGTTTAGGGTCTTGTGACTATCCAAAGGAGAGATATGGAGACATAGATTATAGGAAAGGCTGGCCCGTGGTTAGAAAGGCATCGTTGTCAGAGGTTGAGGTGGTAGTCCAAAGGACTTGGTCTGCTGATTTGAGTGCCAACCCCTGACTTTTGGGTGTCCCTCATCTCCCTGACAGCTTCCCAGGGAGCGCAGGTCCTGGCACAGGCCATGCAGCATGTGGCCACTGACGGGTGGAACATTTGGGGAGTTTCTAGGCATGCCGTGCTGGTTTTCCCTTTGTAAATCCTTGTTGTCTTTCAGAAGCTAATTTGCTTCTTTTGAAACATAGTGTGGAGTGATTCCTTCTTCTGGAGAGAAGCGATGTCTGTGCACAGTTCTTTTATCTCAGTGCAGTGCTGAGCTCACAGCCTGCAGGTGGAGGAATAGAGAGCAGTTAAATACAAGATGGGGTTGGAGTTTACAGGCTCGCTGTCTCCCTGAGCTTCTGGGTGCCAAGACTACACTTACAAATGCTCCCTCAGTGGATACAAGCTGGTTCCTCAGCATGCGAGTCTGCCAGGGAGTTAATTGTACCTGTGTGGTCAGAGGGTGGGCAGTGAACTCTTAGGAGATCATAACCAACTGGGTGCTTGCCCATAATCCCAGTGACTCAGGAGCTGGAGTTCAAGACCAGAAACAGCCTGTGTAACTTAAAGAGACCCTGTCTCAAAATAAAATAATAAAACATGGGCTGGTGGTACAACCCAGTGGTACAGTGCTTGCAAAATGTGCAAGGCCCTGGGTTCATTCTCCAAGCACCACAAACAAGCAAAAAACCCCAAATACCCCAAAATACCACCTGACCACAGGAAAGCAAATTGCTTTAGTCTAGAGGAACTTCATGGTCTATCAGGTCAGTGACATCATTATTTTTTTTATTGGAAAATTTTAATGTACAACTTAATGGCTATCATTCTGACATGTATTTCATTGTGGTATTTCCATATATGCATTTCATTGTACTTTGTTCACATAACCTCCTCCTTACCCTCTGATGACCCTGTTCCCCCATCCCCACCCCCCACCAATGATCTCCTTTTTATTTGTTTGTCTTTTTGTTTGAGTATTTATCTATATACGTGCATCCCGATTTTGATTTAAGTCTAAACTTTTTCTATAGTGCTCTGTCTTTTTATATTCTCAGTAGTATTACATGAATGATCTAGTCTGTATGCATTATTGCCATCTTTTGGAATTACTGGTATTATTATTATTTCCCATACTAATAAAGTTGAGCTGTTTACATTGAGGTTGACCTCTCCCCACTTCTTCCCTCCTCCTTGGCCCTCCTCCCCCTCCCATCTTCTCCCATCATCGCTTCCTTTTGCTAGATCCCTCCTTCCTTCTTTCCATTCCTTAAATGCTATTATGCTAAGTTTACATAAGCTTTTCATTATGTTCAATTTATGTATAGGATTTTTTCCTTCTTTTAAGTTTGGTTCAGCTCCCACATGAGTGAGAATATATGGTATTTCTCTTTTTGGGCTTGTGTTCATTCACTTAAGGTAATTTTCTCTAATTCCATCCATTTTGCTGCAAATGACATTATCTCATTTTTTTAAATTGCTGAGTAGTATTCCATTGTGTATATGTACCATAATTTTTTTGTCCATTCTTCTGTTGAAGGGCACTTTGGTTGATTCCATATCCTTGCTATTGTGAAAAGTGCTGCATTGAACATGGAGATGCAGGTGTCTCTGTGGTATGATGCCTCATCTCCCTTTGGGTATATTCCCAGTAGTGGTATACTGGGTCATATGGTAGATCTATTTTTAGTTTTCTGAGGTACCTCCATATTGATTTCCAAAGTAGTTGAACCAATTTACAGCTCCACCAGCAGTGTAAGAGGGTTCCCTTTTCTCCACAACCACACCAGCATTTGTTATCTGTTTCTTAATCTGGGAGAAAATCAGCATTGACAGAAGCTCGGGATTAATCCTGTGAACTGTCATCTCCCATATCTGATCATGGTATCTCATCTGCCTTGCATCCTGTGGACTTCAGATACCTTCCAGAAACTCACTGAATCGGCCTTGCTTTTTAATTGGTCATCCCCTGGCTCTTTGGAAGTGAGCCACAAACTTGCTGCCCCCCCTAGTGCCCTCTCTAAATACCTCCCTCCTGCTTCAGATTAACTCCAGTTGTAGACTTCATTCACATCTGTGGGAAATGCTTCTGCCTGTGGAGGGTGTGCTCCCTGGCATCAGGAAACTCTGGCTTTGCTTTATTTGGGGGATTTTCTATCCATATCTCTGACCACCAACCACAGGAAGGAGAGAATACCACCTATCTTTCGTCTCACTCATTCTTCCTCAGTCACCTACAAGGATACCTTGGCACCTATAGAGGATGCCGTTGGCCTGACCTGATGACCCCCCTTGTCAATAGGGCAAGGGTGGAATCCAGAGAGAAGATGGAGGATGGGATGTGTGTTTGAGTACAGGTAACCCCAGTTGTTAAGTGGGAAGGAATAAAGAGTTGCTTCCCTGTCAGTTGGGCCAGAAATGTATAAGGCTAGGAAATAGAATGGAATTATTTTTCCTTCCCTTACCCTCCAAGGAATGGGCAGGAATTTCTTCTACTGAGATAATTGTCCCCAGGTGACCTGCAATCCTGGTCAAACTCATTCTAGAGGCAGAACTGAAAAGACTTCTGTAGTATGGATGAGCTGCCCCACATTTTTCTGTAAATGTTTAAAATGTTACCACAGAATCAATGCCACAGAAGCAGTACCACCGTGGCATCTGATTCTGTCAGATCTCAGAAGCTAAGTAGAGTTGGGCCTGGTTAGTACTTGGATGAGAGATTTCCTGGGAGCACCAGATGCTGTAGGCTTGGGAGAAGGACCTGGCAACCAACTCCCAAAAAACAATCGGCCATTGAAAACCCTATGAATAGCAGAGAAGCACTGACAATAGTGTTTCATTTGTTGTTATGAGTCAGATACTGACTTGATAGCACCTAACAACAACAAAATCAAAACCCACAGTGAATCAATGCTTAGGCACACATGTAGATGCACACGCCAGCATCATGCCACACATCTCTGCTTCTCATGATGTTCTGACTGCTAGATAGCTTGTAGAGTAGAAAAGGTGGTGATTCCTAAACAAATTAGCATGGGCCATGGTTGCTTCAGGCAGGACTATGATAGCCCCTAGCTCACAGGCCCTTCCCACAGGCCTCCTGAACAGTTCTAAACACCCAGTGTCCTGGTGTAAAGATGGCTTCCCTATATCTTGAGTCCTTGTTCCAGCCCCGAAAAAGTACTCAGCAAGCAATATCCAGAGCAGTTTAGGTACCCCAAGCCCAGCTGTTCTCCTAAGCTAGGGATCGGTGAAGCTACCTGCAGGGTATTTCTTACAAGGCAGGGGATGACCCTTGGGTAGAGGAGAGCCTAGCAGCTTTTGGCTGGAGTTTCCTTTTCATGCTCATTAGCCAACGTTTGCTTCTACAGGCTTGATTAGTTGCAATCTTAAGTTTTTATTTCTCTTCCCTGCTTGAGGTAACAAGAAATAAATGGCTTCATTTGGGAAGAATACACATGTGTGTTTGACCTCAGCCTTGAAAGTGCCAAGGTAACAGGGGTCTTTGGCTACAGATGGCCTGTTTTTGCTGAAGACAATTGCTTGGAAGACTTGTGGAACAATGCAGGCTGTAATAGATTCATATAGTGTACTGAGGAATGATGGGGGAAATGGGGGCAGGAAATAGGGAACTTTGGGCTCCAGGAAGCAGAAAAGGGGATTTGCTGGGACTTAATATCTTTCTCGGGCTAGGATTTAGCTCAGTGGGTAGAGTGCTGCACTGCAGTCTCTGACACCCGGAGTTCAATTCCCAGCACTGCAAAAATGGGAGAAGGGCCTGGCAGTCCACTCCCAAGGCAATCCCAAAGTACTCAGCCATTGAAAACCCTGTGAGGGTCGCTATGAGTCAGATACCGACTCGATGGCACCTAACAACAACAACATCTTTCTCAGTCCTGTGTTATGTTTCTGTGTGTGTACTTCTTGCTACTAAATTAACATCTAGTTCTGTTCAGTGTTCTTTAATGATGTGTTTTTTAAAAAAATACTTAAATTTACAGTTGTAAAAAAGCATGTAATTTGCTCTTAGCCATTTTTAACTGTATAGTACCGGTGAGTATATTCACATTGTAGTGAAAGTTCTCTAGAACTTCATTTTGAAAAACTGAAACAGTACCCACTAAGCAACAGCTTTCCATTTATCCCTTCCCCAATCCTCTGGCAACCCCCTATTGCTTTGTTTCTGAGTTTGATTATTTTAGATGTCTTACATACATGGAATTATATAGTATTCATTTATCTTTTTGTGACTGGCTTATTCCACTCAGCATAATGTGCTCCAGATTTGTCTGTGTTGAAGCATGCGACAGGATTTCTGTCTTTTTCTAAGGCTGAATATAATACTCTGTTGTACGCATATATAACATTTTATGTATCCACTCATCCATTGATGGACATTTGGGTTGCTCCCACCTTGAGGCTGTTTATAATGCTGCAATGACATGAATATGCAAATATGTCTTTGAGGTCCTGCTTTTTAATTCTTTTGGATGTGTATCTGAAATTTGGATTGCTGAGTTATATGGTAATTCAATTTTTAATTTTTTTGAGAAACTTCCATATTTTCCATTTTATATTCCTACCAACTATGCACAAGGGTTTCGATTTCTCCACATCTTTGCCAGCACTAGTTATTTTGTGTTCTTTTGACCATCATTCCGATGGGTGTGAGGTGGTATCTGATTATAGTTTTGGTTTGCGTTTCTCTAATGAGTGCTATTCATTGTCTTTTTGTGTGCCTCTTGGCCATTTGTACATCTTCTTTGGAGAACTACTCAAGGTTTTTTGCCCATTTTGAAATCAGGTTATTGCTGTTGAGTTTTAGGAGTTTTCTACACATTGAAAATAGAAATATAATTGGCAAGTATTTTTCCCATTCCATAGATTGGTATATTTCAAGTAAACTTTTTAGAGCCACTGTTTGCCTCTCTTATTGTAAAGGAGGAAATGTATTCTTTCATTTTCTTGATCTCCTCAAAATCAATGTAGAGATAATTTTACAGCCCTAATACAGTTATTAAGAGAGGACTATCTAGCTCCTCTCTGACCAGAATGAAAAGGTATCCTGGAGAATAGAGGGGGAAAATCTCAGTAATTGCATTAACCCTATATTCTGTAGACAGTAGCCCATTCCTAAATGGCCCATAACATCCCTGGACATGTCTTCTTCAGGGTGGACATGCATGGCTGGCCCCAGTGTTCTCAGGCCTTATAGATCATGTGAAGGTATCAGTGTTCACCCTGGGCTCTTCCAGCCTTCAGGAGAGCCTTAAAACTTGGAGTACTCCAAACACAAGCTCAGCCTTCTAGAGTTTCCCATACCCTTTTGGGGTGTGGCACTACTTCATGCTTCAGAAGTTCAGATGAAGCCCTATTTTTTCTGTGTCCATAACAGCATACCCTCCACTAATACCTTACTCTGATTTAAAAACCTAGAGCACATGAAGTTTATACTCTAATGAGAGATTCTTATGTACCAGTTTCTAGTCATTTTACCAGTAGTTGTTTGGGGCAAGGAGTGTTACTTGCCTTTTTTTTTTTTTTTTCTGCAGCTGGCAATGTTCTTGGAACTCTTGTTGAATGGGTTGGGAGATTACAGTGAGAATTTTCCTTTCCCCACTGGAGCCAGGAATCAGGGCATGGCAAATTTGATTGAGGTCTTCAAGATAATGACTGTTCTTGGCTTTGGGTGTGAGCAATGCCTTTGGCTGTGTTTTCTCTGAAGGGCACACCTTGTGTGGGGGCATCTGAGAACAGAAGCATATGAGTAGGATTCAAGTGCTGGCATTTGAAGATGCAGCCAGCAGCCTGAGGTTCTTAGTAGATCAGAGGGTTGACCTCCCTAACAGACCCCTCAGTACTTGGTAAGAGTTCATGAGCTTCAGAATAGAAAGGGACTTTGAAAGGATGATTGGGTCACTTCTCTGGTCCCTGTTTTTAAAGGCTCATCTAGAATGAATTCCCCCCAGTTATTTTTCCTGTGTGACTTTAATCCTTTCCTAGAAGCCCTCCTCTACGTTAAACCTATATCCCATGTCTTTACATTCTACCCAAAGCAGAATGCCAGAGAGTTTATCTTCACAAACTGGAAAGAGGAGGCTGAGCCAGGAGATCCCAGTTCCTTTGACTCATACTGCAGAGAAAGTACTGTTGGCCCGGGCTTCAAGCAGTGCATGGCCTCTCTCCTCACTCTCCATGTCACTGAGTGAGCATTTCACAGAGGCAAATAATTAGCCCAAGTGACTGGTTGACATCTTTTTATTACAGTTTCACTTTGCAACCTTGCTGTCGTATTTTTAAAGGCATTCGTGGATTTTACTATACCCTGAAATTGGGGTCGAATGAAAAGGAAATTGTGTATTTTGCAATTTACATCTTGACGATGGAAGGAAATTGGAGCAGGTGTGTTCCTTGCACTATCGGCAGTGCACGTAGCACATCTCAGCGTCACACTGTGCTTTGACCTTGCTCCCGCCCAAGGATTCTGGTCTAAATATTCTCAGCATTGATTTTTACAAGAGAAATCCAATTCCCTCTAGTATATAAATTTCCTTATGACATTTTAATGCTATGAACTATAAATTGATGCATTGTGTTTATTTTAAAAAGTCATCTCTGTTGATGGGAAGAATTACTACAAATACAATTCCATTGTAAAGGAGGAGTTGCCCTATTTCTCTTTGTCTCTCTGAGGTCTATCGTTTTAGTTATTTTCCAAGCTAGCTGAGCCCCTCATTCATCTCTTGCCCTCCAACATTACAATAATTATGCTAGATGGCAGAGGAATTGTTACCAGATAATATCTCAGAAATAGGGAAATTATAAGCCAATTTCAGCCATCTCAAATTAATGAGAATATTCTTTGTGGAGTGCTACCAATGTAAACCTTTAAAAAATGACAAGTGGAAGATATTTAAATCCTCTGTCTCTAGAGCTCAATGTGAGCTCTGCCAGCACACCCAATCACTATGATTTGGCCACTTGCTGGGGTGGATTTTATCTTCCTTCTAGGTTATGCTAATTAAATTTCCTCTGAGCTTGGCTGTCATCAGAAACCTGTCTCTGGGTAGGAGAGGGGACAGAATGAGGTTTTGAATGACATTACTCAGTCTGTAGGACTGTTATCTGGGCTGAAAGGGCCACATTCCAGGGTAAGGACTGGCAGATACAGCGCCTCTGCTGCCTGGTCTGGATTGCACAGGGGTGGCCTCCTTCATCTTAGCCTTGACTTGCATCTTTGATCTTGTCCTACTAACATAGAATAATTTTTTCCATGAGGACATGGCTAAAGGATGATGTTGTTGTTAGGTGCCCTCGAGTTGTGTCCAACTCATAGTGACCCTCATAGGGTTTTCAATGGCTGATTGTTTCTGGATTGCCTAGGGAGTGGATTGCCACATCCTTGTCCCATTTTTTGCAGTGCTGGGAATCAAACCCAGGACCTCAGAGATTCCAGATCAGCACTGTACCAACTGAGCTAATCTCAGCCCACTAAAGGCTGTGCTTTAATGTAATTGTCTGCAAGCAGTTGACCCCTTTGCTCTCAAGATGATTTCCCACTTTTCCATGTCTTCTATTTGGATGGGGAGGTGGGTGTGGGGAAGCCTGGTGCTTTGTGGGCTTTGAGCCAGCCCTGTTGGGTGTTTGAAGCACATGTATTTGGTGGTCCCCTCTGCACAGCATGGGAACTCTCCATGACCATAGTCCCCTGTCCTCACCAGGAGCAGTGCTATCATTTCTATTTGAGAGTAGTGCTTAGGGAGGGCTTGCATGATCTCTTAAGTAGGACCTAAGAAAATTCAGCTGTCCATGTTGACAGGTGGGAAGGAGTGAGAAACTAAGATGTTTGAGAAGGCTTGATGAGTCCTGTGTCCTCAGCACCGCCTCCATTGGTGGTACCACTGCCTCTCCCACCTCCCATACCTCCGGTATCTCCCTGTCTGAGAACTTACTTGTCCACCACCCTTCCATGTCCTCTCTTCTTCCTTTTTAATGAAACTTTTGCCCATCTCTGAATTAAGACTGTGGTCTTAGAAGTCAGACTCTCTGGGTTCTAATATTCCTCTGCCTACTGACCCTCTGACTTTAGGCAGGTTACTTGATCTCCCCATGCTTCTGTCTCAAGTGTAGGGTGGTATTAGAAACAGACCCCCACTCTTGATGTCTATGGACATTGAAGGAGAACTCATGAAGCCCTTGGGCCCCAGCATCCAGTAGGCGCTCTGGAGCAGGGCCCCTGAAAGCTCTTTGAGCCTATAATGTGAATGAGAAAAAGGCATCTCTTCCTTGCTGGTTTCTGCCCCTCCTTACCCCTCAGTCTGATGCCACTTTCTTGATGGAAAAGCCTCCAATGCTTATAATGTTGCCACTTAGTGAGCATGATACCACGTCTGTCCAGTGCATATATGAGCCCTCTCTGTGCACCCTGTGGGTCATGTGAAGTCCTTTCTTCTCCACCTTCCTTAATGCTTTCTGTTACATGGCCACCACCAGCTTAGGTAGGGCCCTGACTGAGTCTGGCCTGGCTCCCTATTCCAGGAGTGACATTCTCACTTGACCCCCTCCCTCTAGTCTTGCATATCCTCTCCCAAATCAGTTTTCTCATGTGCACACCTGATTGCCACTTCTTAATTAGAAATCCTCTAGACTCTCCCACTGCCCCTGGGAACGTTCAAAACTAGTAGTGTCAATTAATTACAAGGCCCATGGGTAGGACTCCTCATCCCTCTGCTACACAGAGTCTCACCCTATCTACCCTTTCTTCTGGAAGATCCATCTATGTGATCAGCTACATTTCAAACAGCTGAGTCAAACAATGAAGTGTTGATATTCTAAAGTATAAAGAGCTCAAGTCCATTTCTAATGTTAAAACCCAACAAAATTTACCAAGGATCACTGACAGGCCACATTGTAGTAGTTCAGACCAAGAAATATTAAGATCTATTAATGGCCAAATGGAAGAAGGACTTGGCAATCTACTCCCGAGGCAATCCTCAAACAATCAGCCATTGAAAACCCTATAAGGGTTGCTATGAGTCAGACACAACACCTAACAACAATATTAATGGCCAAAGAAATTAAAATTCCAAGACGTTCTTTTATATCAAGTAGCCTAAGAATTTTAAGACTTAATATGCACTATTTACAAAATAGCTGTGATACATTTCTACTCCTGGTGGGGCAAGGGCTGGGCTGACTTGAATGGAGCCCAAGGGAGATTTTCTGGGTAATGAAAATGTTCTCTATCTTAAAATATCCTTTATCTGTAATGCTAGATGACATTTGTCAAAAATGCATTGAAATTTACTATCTGTAATGCTAGGTGATGTTTGTCAAAAGTGCACTGAAATTTACAAAACACTGGTGTATTTTATGTGTAAGGTCTAACTCAGTAAATATGATTAAAACAAAACACTCTTGACAAGTATTAAAAAGACACTTTCGTAGATGGGGACGGGAAAATAACATAAATTCTACCTTTCTGGAGATTAACTTGCTTTTGCCACTTAAGAAGCAGTGGTTTAGCTGGGAAGGTGGCTCACACCTGTTATCCCAGTGAGCTGGGAGGCAGAGGCAGGAGGATTGCAAGTTTGATGCCAGAGGCAGTCTGTATAACTTAGCAAGAATCTGTCTCAAAATAAGCAATAAACAATGGGCTGGGGGTCAGCTCAGTGGTAGAGTGTTTGCAAAGGATGTGTGAGACCCTGGGTTCAAATAGCCAGTACTGAAGGGAAGGGGAAAAAAAAAAAGCAGCAGCAGTAGTCTTTGACATGGTAATTCTCCTTCTAGAATAGCATTCTTAGGAAGAGCGGTGAACTCAGAGATATATATATATATATATAATTGTCTCAATAGCGATAACAGTTAACACTGGGAAAATAACCAAAATGCCCTTCAGTGGAGATTGGTTGAGCTAAAATTCATCTGCTCTTGATCTTAGCCAAAAGGCCACAAAGCTCTGAGTTATGATAAATCTGTATGGGACCATAGCCAGCTCCTGAGTTGCTTTTGTGTGAATTGGGATAAGGTGTCCAAGCCTTGTGAAGGGGCAGCTTAATTTCAGCACACTCCATTCCCCACCTTGGTACCTCTGCAGTTACTGGGGTTCTGACCATAACCCTGATCCATACGGTGGGCAAGGTAGATGTTAAAACTGATGTCTTTGAAGTATAGCATGGAGACGTATTTGCACTGGAAAGTTAAGTTATAAAAACAGGAGGTAAACCATTACATTTATTTCTGACTTTCTTCAAAAACGTGAGATCATCAAGACCTACCAAGATACAACTGGCAATTGACACGAGACAGTGTCATGGCTGACCTGCCTCTTCATCTTTTATGTCTGTTCTGTGTAAATTTTCCCACTGTCAGTACTTTTTTTTTCTTTCTTTCTTTTCTTTCTTTCTTTTTTTTTTTTTTTTTGTTGTTGTTGTTGTTGCGGTGCTGGGGGTTGAACCCAGGGCCTTGCACTCGCATGCTCTGCAAGTGCTGGACCACTGAGCTTCACCCCTAGCCCATTTTTTGACTTTTTGAGACAGGGTCTCTCTAAGTTTCACAGACTGCCTCGAGTGGTCTTGAACTTGCGATCCTCCTGCCTCTGCCTCCCGAGCTGCTGGGATTACAGGTGTGCGCCACCGCGCCCGGCTGTCAGTACTTTTTATAGTTATAGAAATAGCTGTTCATTCTTATTTTCCTCATTTATTGAGATTCCGTGGTGCTGATACCTAGTCTCTGAGGACAGGAGCAGAACGTGGGAATTCAGTGCAAGCATTAAGGGTAGGGCTGACCTGGAGTAGAAAGGTAGTTGTGGATGATTCCTTCCACAAAAGGAATTGTTTCTTACCTTTGTCATCTCCTCTTTCTCTCTTGTAGGTTTGAGACCTTTGAAGTAAATAGCTTTGAGCAGTTTTGTATCAACTATGCCAATGAAAAACTCCAGCAGCAGTTCAACTCGGTAAGCTGGGCTTACTGACTAGGGGAATGGGGGAGGCTTTGCTCTCTGTAGAATGGCAGCTGGACCACTTCTCTTCTGAGGCCTGCAGGCTCCAGTTTTGATCTGATCCCCCCTTGGTTTCTTGGTGGTGTCCCCAGCTTTTGGATTTGGCTTTCCACTGCTGGGGAGGAGGTAGGACTGGGGCAGCTGTGTTGAGAGGGTAAATGGTCCTCCCCTGGCTTTGACTCTCACTCCTCTGAACCTGGGCTTCCAGGATATTTAAGAAACTGCAAGCCAGGTTATGGAGCTTTTTGTGACTGGCTGGGGTACAGCAACACAAGTGATTAGTAAGATATCCTAGAGCAGGGGTCACATACAAGTGGGAAGTCACCTAACTGAGCTTTTTTTTTTTTTTTTTTTTTTTTTGCAGTACTGGAGGCTGAACCCAGGGCCTTATGCTTGCATGCTCTGCAAGTGCTGGACCACTGAGCTGCATCCCCAGCCCATTTTTTTACTTTTTGAGGCAGGGTCTCACTAAGTTACACAGACTGCCTCTGGTCTTGAACTTGTGATCCTCCTGCCTCCGCCTCCCAAGCCACAGGGATTACAGGCGTGCGCCACCATGCCCAGCCTAACTGAGATTTTCGCTTTTGCAGTCATGACTAGGACTAAGTGCCCAAACCTTTCTGGCAGTTATCTGCCATCCTCTGTGACCCAGAACTCCCTGAGAGCTCAGAGGTGAATGTCAGGGTCTACTCACCTCCACCTTTTGCTTCTCATCCTAGCACGTGTTCAAACTGGAGCAAGAAGAATATATGAAGGAGCAAATTCCTTGGACCTTGATTGACTTTTATGATAACCAACCTTGCATTGACCTCATCGAAGCTAAGCTGGGTATCCTTGACCTGCTGGATGAAGAGTGTAAGGTAAAACTGCTGATGCCATCATTGAATTGGCTTAGTTCTAGTTTGTGGGGTGTGGGGCAGGCAAGTGCAGCTGTGTGGTGAAGGGAATTCTCAGAGCTAGAATTTAAGCTGTGATTATTTGTAACTATCTACAAAAATCACTGATACCCATTCTGCATACCAGAAGGTAACACACTGAGCATGACCAGGAGGTGTTGCTATGCTAGGAAACATGCACCTCTTTTGGCAGAGAGCAGGTGGTAGGATTGCCATGGGATGATGGTGGTGTGGATTTGGTGCTTCAGATGGCCTACGTGCCAAGAGGAGAACTCAACATCAAGACAGGTATCTCCAGAGGGTGAGGGTTCAAGAGCCCAGGTTCATCTTTTCAGTATGGGTTTGTAAGTGGTGGAGCCTACATGGCATGATGGCAGGCGAGATCTGTAAATTTCTCCCATGTGGGTTTTATGGACTCTAACTGGTATGACAGGGAGAGTGTTGAGCCACCAGCAGGAAGAACACCTGGAAGCCTTGGGAATGCAGGGTGAGGACATGTGGCTTTCATTAATCACTTTCTTTGGCCTCTAGTTGCCTAGTGACTTGATGAGGTTAGACTTCTCTTCACAGTCTCTTCTGGTTTGGTGCCTGATGGAGAAGTGGGTAAATATATACCAACCCTTTCCTTGTTGTTAGGTGCTGTCAAGTCAAGTCCGACTCATAGTGACCCTGTGTACAACAGAAGGATGTACTCCCTGACACTGTGCCGTGCCCAGCACTGTGTCAGTGTTTCTCTGCTATTCATAAGGTTTTTGATGGCTGATTGTCTCAGGATTGGTTCAGGAACAGATTGCAACATCCTCCTCCAGTTTTTGTGGTGCTGGGGGTCGAACCCAGGGTCTCAGAGTGCAGAACATCACACTATCAACTGACTTAAACCCCAGCCCCAACTCCTTCCCTAGGTGAGGGAAACTAATCAGAACATGTAATAGCCATATTGTTCTTGGTATTGAAAGAGAAAAACACATTGCTGTGACTTTCTGCTCTTCACATCTTGTCAGTGAAAGATTCAGTGTGACTTGATGGTTAGGGAAGAGGAGGCATTTCCCTTCCAGAAAGATGCTCCTCATTTCATTGCCTTTGAAATGAAAATGAAAGGTTATCAAAACAGTAGAAGACAGCAAAAATGTATTTGAACCCTACAGCTGGCACATTCTTACCTCCTAAAGTTTTTTAGCACCTTTTTAGAGATGAGGGCTTTATCTGCAATGTCAGTGTCCCAGCAGGGAGGAATTCTCTGTGTCAGGTGCTCTTGTAGGCTTGCCCAACGTGAGAGTTGCAGCCAAGGTAAAACAGTTGTCCCTGGATTGAATGGCACTGGCTAAGTGGTTCAAATCGCAACCTAGGCCCTTCGGTCTGTCTCCTCCTGTGACTCCTCAGTAGCTTTCCTGGTTCAGTGTCGTCTGCCAACGGCACGGGCATGCTCCCCTCCCCAGTCTCTTTGGAGATTCCTATCCGTGACCATCTCCTCATCTGCACACCTCTCATCCAAAGGCAGCACCAGGGTCTGTGTCCAGCATCTGGGATATGGGCTGGTGTAGCTCCCCTGTCTTTGCTCAAGGTGGAGTCCAGCTCGTCACCCTCCTCTCTAGTGATGAAGGTCAAGGTTATGCACAACTCTGAGGGGGCATGGGGTAGGCAGTTTGTCCTTCATAGGTCTACCTCATTCTGGGAGGAAACGTTAATTGTTCTGGATGTCATGGCACATGCCTGTAATCCCAGCAGCTCAGGAGGGTGAAGCAGGACAGTCAAAAGTTTGAGGCCAGGGGCAGCCTATGCAACTTAGACCCTGTCTCAAAATAAAAAAAAATTAAAATTAAAAAGAAGCTAGGGTGCGACTCAGTGGTGGAGTGTCCCAGCACTGGACAACTGCCAGTACTGAAACAGCAACAACAAAACCTAATCATAAATCAGGACCCTAGGGCCATGGCCTTCCTTTCCCAACTACTCACAGCCTCTTACAAAAGCACTCAGTGTGTCATGATGATCTTTTCTGTCACTAGCAGCTGCCTGGTGGGTTCGCAGTGACTTACCCTGCTCTTAACCAGCAAATTAGGGCTGCTGGTGGGTTTTTTTTTGCCTTGTCTTATGAAGATCTGAGAGGTGCCACTGCCCACGGGAATGTTAAACGAGAGTGGTGAGAACTGGTCCTAGTGCAGAGGTGCAGGATTAGATGGACAGAGACCTCAGACTGTGGTCTAAGGGTAGAATGCGAATCGCTGAGGGAAACCCCAGGGCAGTGCTGGGCTGGGAACTGCTGGTTATGGGAGTGCAGAGCAGGCAACAGTTGAGAAAAGCAGCCAGATGGAAACCACATGTAGCAGTTATGAAAGTTACTTCCCTGAGCCCCTAGATTTTGCCACCTGAGATATTCCCAGTCCAAGAGGTATCCCCAGACCTTCCTGTCTCTGTCTTCCTTCAGAGTGCATGCACGCCACCTGGGGCACCCCTGTTGGAATTTTTTACTTAAGAAAAGCTACAGAAAATAAATGCATGTTTCCAACCCTTGCCACTACAATCCACCAGATGCCAAAATGTGGCATGCCCCTGTTAGATGCCTTGTTTTTTTTCCTGATGTTTTGGAGGGGTTTTTTTTTTTTCTCATTTTTTTTCGAGATAGGGTCTTGCTATGTAGCCTAAGGTGGCCTCATCTTTACCAAAAAAACATCAGGAGAGGAGGAAGGGATCATGCTGCTGGCTGGTGAGGGAGGAGCAACAGAAGGATCAGGTTTGGAGGCCCTCGGCCCAGGGAGCAGGCATAGGCCCAAGGAATTCCACAGGCAGAAGCTGCATTTGGAATCACAGCAGGCTGAGGGTCACAGCCCAAGTGCAGAAGAGCAACAGCTCAGCAGCTTCAAGGTCACAGGCACGGCTTTGGATGTGCTGGGAGTTACATGTAGCCATTGTTGTTCCAGATGAATCTTCCCTCTTCCCTCTCCCTGAGCTCTTCAGAATGAAATGTTGCCACAAGCTTCGATTTCCTGCTAATAGAGCTGGTGGGGACTCTAAGGTGCCAGGTAGATGTGACACATTTAAATTCACTGGTGGCCCAGGTCACAGGTGTGGCAGGGGATGCAAGGTGAACATCAAGTTAAGGAATAAGACAAAAGCCCACACTGTGGAAACTTTTGTAACAGATATAATTACTGTGAGAAGTCAGAGTGATTGACTCTGCGGCGTCTAGCAACAGGTGTATTTTAAGCCAACAGATGTTATTACCTTTGTCAGTTCATCCAACTGAACCCTTTGAAAGGGGGCATTTTACTGTATGGAAATGGTACTATAATACATCTCACTTTGAAAAATACGACTTCTTTTTGGTCCTTCTGGAAGCACCCATGGCTGTGAGCCTAAGCAGGTTGGAGAACTGGTTCATGGAGTTGTACCTGGGCAACTCAGCATCCCTCAGGATTGAGCCTGTTGACTATGGGAGCCACGTCAGGCACAATCTCCTTGCTCTTCTTAATTAAGAGCACCAGGTCCTGTGCCCAGCCTGGGCCTCTGGGGTGTGGGCTGGTGTAGCTCCCCTGTCCTCGCCCAAGGTGGTATCCAGCTCCTCACCCTCCTCTCTAGTGATGAAGGTCAAGGTTATGCACAACTCTGAGGGGGCATGGGGTAGGCAGTTTGTCCTTCATAGGCCTACTTCATTCTGGGATGAAAAGTTGACTAGTTGTTCTGGGTGTCATGGCACACGCCTGTAATCCCAGCAGCTCAGGAGGGTGAAGCAGGACAGTCGAGAGTTTGAGGCCAGAGGCAGCCTGGGCAACTTAGACCCTGTCTCAAAATAAAAAAATTAAAAAGAGCCTCTCAGATCCCCTGCAGGATGAGAAAGAAGAATGTGGTCACACTGTGAAGAATCAACATGGCAGGACACAAAGCCAAGTGCGGATTGGACTCGTGGTATAAAGCAGCCACTGGGAAATCACAGTCCTGGAGATGATGTGTGGTGGCAGGCAGCGCAAGCTGGGGTTTGAGGTAGAAGTGTGGATGTGGGCTGGCTGCAGACTTAAAAGAGACAGCATACAATGGCGGTTCCCCCAGTGATAGTTCCTGGGAGCTGCAGAGGAGAATCAGAATATGAAAACTGCTCAGGTTCCTTCAGATGGAAAAGCCTCAGCCTTTACAGTCAGGCATGACCGAGTCCCTAGCTTATCCAAGGGTGCTGGGAAGAGGTTGTGCGCTTGCAGAAAATGTTCATATCCGGGCTGTTTCTACACACATTCTCCTGCCTCTGGCGCTTTCTAAGGCCGTCCCCACTACCTTCTAAGCCATATTCAGAGTGGGCATTTCCTGCCCTCCAATATCCTGTGTACCAGTCCCCTCTGTCTTGGGGGAACAAGCTAGTCTGGGCTGGTAGCGTATCAAATATATGGTCGTTACAGCTCCTCAGTGACACAGGCTGAAGACCGTGTGGCTGCTGCCCTTCTGTTTCCTCACCTGAGGCTGGTCTGCTCTTGGGAGAGTTTCCTCTGTTCACATCAAGGGTTCCTAGTTTCTTCAATGACCCTGAACTCTCTGGAAGCTGAGCTGGGGACAGAGCCTGGAGCAGGCAGGCAAGAGATGGAGATGGTGAGAGCTTCCAGGTGCAGAGCAGTGGAAGGGCCAGCGCAGTCTCAGGGGGGCTGGATGTCCATCTCGGGAGGAGAGGCTGAGGAGATGGTACTCTTAAACTCCTTCCTGGAGGCTTGGCTGGAAGCAGGAGCTGAGGTGGGGGTGATGGTCCCCCCAAGAGGCAGGGCTTGGTGGGTGGGATGCCTGTTGGCAGGGTAGGAGGGTGGGTGGCTGTGGGTGGAGAAGAGTTTCTGGGTGTTAGAGCAGGAGTTTGCAATTTCCTGCCTGACAACCTCCATTTTCCATGAAGGAGGAAGCAAGCACCTGCCAAGAGGAGGTGAGTGAGCAGCCTGCAGAGGAGTGAGGCAGGGGGAATGGCTGCCCTGTGAATGGGGGAGAGGGTAACTGAGGCCCGGGCCTCTTGGTTGGTGGAACAGGAGCTTAGTAATCCTGACATCTTTTTCTACTGGCAATGCTTCTCCTCCCCACCTCTTTTTATTTAATAGCAAAAAGTGAAATCAGATTTAATACCTTTTTAGCAGTTTTATTAAGATATAGCTCACATACCACACAATTCGCCCGTCAGAAGCATACAGTTCAATGGTATTTAGTGTCTTCACAGTTATGCGGCCATTACCTCTGTAGTTAGTACTGGAACATCTTCATAGCCCCATGAAGAAGCCCATTGGCAGCCACTGCCCATGGGCCACCAGGTGTCTGTAGATTGGCTTATTCTGGGCCTTTCATATAGAGGGGACCTTTACATTTTGATGTGACAGTGGCCAACACCACAGGTCAGAGGGATTAGACCCCTGAGAGACAGCTGGAACCAGACTCCTGGCCCAGTGCTCTCCATATTGCTTCAAGAAGGGTGCACAGCAGCTGGTCTGAAGTCTTGTATGGATTCCTTATTAAAGGATTTGGTTCAACTGCACATTCCAGAGCTGCCAATAACTATAATCCAGACTCTATCAAAATTCAAGATTTTCTTTTACCTACAGCTGGTTAAAATCTTCTTTGGAAAGATTTTTAGAGATAAGTGCCTTCCCCCTGACCCTGCCTTCATGGCTGTCTTAGCAATTCTCTATTGTCAGATCAGAAAGCATAAAGGAAGGACACATGTCCCAGAGCCATCCTGTCTTGGTTTGAACCCTAGGTCTACTACTTCCCATCTGGGTTACCTTGGGCAAGTCATTTAACCTCTCTGCCTCCACCTCCTTATCTCTAAAATGTGTAGAGACATACTGTGCCTACTTCCTAGGATGACAGGAGGGTTAAATGAGTTGATATATCTAAAATGTTTAGAAAACTACCTGGCAAGTAATAAGTGCTACGGATATTAGCATTAGCTGTGGGTATTATCTGAGTATGTTGATTGCTGAAAGTTTCTGCTGGCCCTTATTTGTAGTTGGAGATGGGATGAGAAAGGAGAAGAGAGATGGATTCTCATCAGGAGATGTGTATGCACATGACCTTGACTGTTGGTCTCCTTTGCTTGTTAATGCATGTCAGTCTGAATTAGTGAATATGTAGGATCATGGGGCCATCTCACAGATTTTGTTACTAGCAGGTACCAGTGTTTCTTGAATGGTGTTTCTCTTCCTAGTTTTCTCTGCCCTAGTTGGGCCAGTCCCTTGAGAACTCTTTTGCTCCTATTCTCCGGACTGCCTGATCCCCAACCGGGATGACCCCCTTCTTCCCCTATACCTATGCTGGTTCTAAACACAGGATGCTCAGAGACAAATATAAAACAGTATTTATGGAAAATGCTGAATTAAATATATTCTATTGTGTGCCCAACACAATTAATAGCCTCCTTCCAGAAAGCAGTTTCTTTTCTTAAATTTCCCGTGGTGTGTAGAGCTGGGTATTCAATACTAGTTGCACCACATTGAATCTTGAGAAAAATCAATTTGCTTACAAAGGATCTAAGAAGTTTGCACCCAAGTCTGTAAGCATTTTACTTGTGGTATAGATTTTATTCATCTCCCAGCAAAGCCCTTTTAAATGGCTGCTGCATGGGTCACCTTCAACTCTGCTTGATCCAAGGTGTAATCAGCAGCCCATAACTGGGGACGGGACCATCTCTGGTCAGTGGGAGTCAAGGATGGCACAGGAGGGAGTGACGTCCCATTGGACAAGTCAACATTATCCCTGACAGTTTGAACAGTGGTTACAGTGACTCTGTGCTGTATTTTCAAAGAAGCAGGATGCTTGTTTCCTTTTGATGACATCCACACAAATGGAAAGAGGCTGCCCTTCTTCATGTAGTGAAACCTCTAAGTCTGAAACTACTTTTGAGGGAGGCAGAGATGAATAGCAGGAAGATTGTCACTAGGTACTTGGGTACCCAGTGTGTGGCCAAAGCCCAATTTTAAGTTCTTTGAAAGGTGGGACAAAAGTAGTAAGGCATAGACAGCCCATGAGCCCAGCAGGCTTATGGTGTGTAGTAATAATACCCAAAAATTAATGGTGAACAGTACTAGATTGTGTGTGTGTGTGTGTGTGCATAAGCACTCAATCATGAGGCATTCTGGAGAAGAGAGAGGTAAGAGCAAGAATGGTCAGGAAAGGGCGACAAGGCTGAGCCTGGGCAGTGGTGCTAATGAGCTTGGAGAGGAAGGCAGGCTTTCCTGCAGCACGGTCTACCCAAGTGGGCAGGAGTGTGGTGCTGGAGGGCAACAGGTGTGATCATGATGCTGTGGGGAGGAAGCACCTTTAGATGGCTCCACACGTGCCACTCTGCTCCTGTGGCCTTGGCCTTCACCTTCATCCTCTCTGGCACTTCCAGCCTCTGCCAGGCAGCCTGTCTTGCAAGACTCAGAAGCTCCCACAAGTGCCACTCCATAGGCTCAGGGGCCTGCTGTGGCATGATCCTGAACAGCGATGGTCCAGTCATTCTTTCTATGGCCCAGTCAAAGTCCTGGTTCTAGAGGTGGATCCATGTCATAAAGCCAATGTATTGGCACACTCCGTCCTTCTGCCGTGACGCTTTGCTTCCTTTTTCCTCTCACAAAGCACTCTGCCCTGTTTTGTGGTTTTCCAGGTCCCCAAAGGAACTGACCAGAACTGGGCTCAGAAGCTCTATGACCGGCACTCCAGCAGCCAGCACTTCCAGAAACCCCGCATGTCCAACACAGCCTTCATTGTCGTCCACTTTGCAGATAAGGTGGCTGTCCTCTTTGCTGGCTTGAGACTCCCTTGGCCCCACTTTTGGTAGACTAAGGTGTTTCAGGGCTAAGAGGGAGCTGTCCCTTGGGAGTTCAAGTGGCCCAGGGTCTCACATGGGTTTCTCTCTGTCCTTTCTTGCCCACCCTGACCTGTCTCTGGTAAACCAGACTGTCATGACTTGGCACAAGCCCATGGGCTATAGAGTTGCCCTTTGTATGCACAGCAGGTGGTAACAGGGGGCTGCTGTCCTAGAAAGACGGCAGGACATAGAGCAGTTAGGAGTGAGCCCCCAGGGAGCTAGGGAGCAATGGGAGGAGTGAACCAGAAGGCACTCCATGCTTTGGCTTCTCACATGGAGTGGATCACTCTTTCCTAGGGGCTCCTTCCTAGGGATGGGTGTAGACACAACCTTTCTAAATAGATTTCTGTTCAATTCTGAAGTTGTAATGTGCATTAAAATCACCTACTGCCCTATTAAAATGCACATTCAGTGGGTTTGGGGTGTGGCCAAAGAACTACATAGAGTCCTAAGGAAGCCTTCTATCATGGGAACTCTCCTTTGAGTTAGTATTTTCTTCTGCAAAATGAATACTAAGTTCCCTCTGTGTAAATCCCAATGGCTTATCAGGTTTGGATTTTAGACAGGGACATCGGTGGGTCTCCCATCTGCTCACAGTGTTTCATGTTTTTTTTTAGAAAATACTACACAAATGAGATGAAATGTAAACTGCCAGAGGACCTTGGTCAGGCTGAAGCACTAACTCTTTGTCTCCTTCTATTGCTGTGGCCTCAGGTGGAGTACCTTTCAGATGGTTTTTTGGAGAAAAACAGGGACACAGTGTATGAAGAGCAGATCAACATCCTGAAGGCCAGCAAGGTAAAGAGCATTGGGAATGAGCCCTGGGGCCAGGTAGCAGGGGTAGTTGTTGTTGTTAGGTGCTGTCAAGTTGTGTCCAACTCATAGCGATCCTCACAGGGTTTTCAATGGCTGATTTTTTTCCCTCAGGATTGGGAGTGAATTGCCATGTCCTTCTCCCATTGCAGTGGTAGAGCACTTACTTAATGCACACAAGGCCCTGAGTTCATTCCCCAACACTACACACACACACACACACACACACACACACACACACACACACACAGTCTCATACAGGGGAGGCATGGAGAATGGAGCAAGGACATCCATGGCCAAATCTAGGTCCTGGGGAGCGTGTTCTTGCCCCTGCTGTGGAATGTATGCAGGCAGAAATGTTGGGCAGGGCAAAGATGAAGGGATTTGTGGATTATTTCATTCTGAAAACATTGCATGTGAGCTGACAGAGGGAACAAAGCAGTAGGTCGGAGTAGGAGAGGGACAACTGCTAATGGAAGGACACGGGTGAGGTCCAAAAGAGGTGACAACCAGGGGGAGACAAAGGGTGAGTGCAATGGTGTAAAGTCTGCTGGTATCTAAGTCACCTGTCTTCTATTTCCTGCTTTCAGATGTAAAATTACCTGAACCCCTTCATATCTTTGTATTTATGTACTTGATTTCTATTCAGCAGTCTGCAGAACCTTTCTCTCAAATTTTTATTTATCTTTTTATGTGTGTATGTGTGTGGGTGGGTGGGTGTGGTACTTGGGGGTTGAACCCAGGGCCTCGTACACACTTGGCAAGTGCTCTGCCATTGAGCTGTACCCCCAAATTTTTTATTTTGAGACAGAGTCTTGCTAAGTTATACAGGCTGCCTCTGGCCTCAAACTTGCAATCCTTCTGCCTCAGCTTTCCCAGTCACTGGGATTACAGGCATGCACCACTGCACCAGGTTTATGAGCAGAAGTTTAGTGGAATAGAAGGTGAGCTTTCAGGGACATGTAAATCTATTTGGGATTGTGTTATCCCTAGGGTTTCAGCTGTTTCTCTCTCATGAGCATAACAGGAGAACAGATACTGTATTCTGCAAGTAGAGGAAACAGTATTATTTGTTACCCATGTTTGTTAAGCATCTGCCTGTGAGACCACTGCCTTTACCCACCTGTTCTCAAAGACAAGGCAAAGCCTCCCTTCTTGCTGCCTTCTCCCAGGCCCTGAGCAGGTGATAAAGCCCTCAGTGTGAAGTAGGGAGGGTCTGCAGCCAGGAGAGGTCTGCCCACCAGCATTCTAAAGGCCGACATAGACACAGATGCTGCTTCCAACTTCAGCCCCTCAGAGGAAACCTGGGCAAGGATTTTGTAGGATTTAGGAAGCTTTTTTCCCAGACCACGTGTCACTGAACTCACTGCAGGGACCTGATAACACAAGAGAAATGACAGATTAATTTCGCTTTGTGATAAGCTTTATATGAATGCAGTAGGGTGAGATGATACAATGGAGAAAATACACCCACCAAAATGGATCCAGGATGGAAAGTCAGGTGAAGCCTATTATGTCATGTGGTCCCCAAGCTGGGTCTTAGGGAGGCTTTGAGTCCATAGCAGCTGGCAGACTGCCCAGGGCAGGACCCCGCCGTTATCATCTCTGGATATTTGGAACATCCAGGGAAGTAATCACTGGGACAGTTGGCTTTGGATGAATATGAATGTTGTCTTGGAGTTTAGTTTAAGGTTCACCACTCAGCTGCCCAAGTTTCTAGATCTCTAGCCTACGGTAGGTCATAGGAGTTCTTGCATGTTTCCCAAGGGTTATGGGAGGTTGGAGAATAACCAAGGATTGCAGAGAAAGAGAGGAATGGGAAATGGTTTGAGCACTGGAGCACTGTCCCCATTCTGTGTGTCCAAGAATGCTAGGAGGCCTGAGGCCTCCTCTAAGTCTAATGGTGAAGACTTGAGAAGCTTGAGAAATGCTGTTGTCCTTTGGGGGAGGAGCATAAATGTGGGGTGGGGGAAAAGAGTTGATACTTCTCATTAAATAGTGGCTTGGTTCTGCCAGTGTTGATTTTGAGTGCCTTAATTTGAGTGACTCTCAGGGGTATGGGGCTGGGGTTTAGCTCAGTTGGTAGAGTGCCAGTCTGTACTTCCTGAGGACCTGAGTTTGAACCCCAGCACCGCAAAAGTGGGAGAAGAATGTGGCAATCCACTCCCAAGGCAATCCTGAAACAATCAGCTATTGAAAACCCTGTGAGGGTCACTATGAGTCAGATCCAACTGGACAGCACCTAACAACAACAAGTCAGAGGTACAAGAACCTAAAAAGGACCATTGATGATAAAACTCTGGCAGATCATGTTTTATTAGTAGCTGAGCTTTCTTTCCCCCGTATTTTTACTTAGCAACTCTACTGTATATTTTATGGTATATAGTGGTAAGCAGCACACAACACACATAGTCAACTTAGGGATCTTAGTCCGGTGAGCTCATTGCAGTTATTACCTTTATACTTAAGGCAAAAGATGCACGTGACCATGGTAGATATTATGATAATGCTATGAAGGTCAAGAAGATTATATGGTGGAAAAAAGTGAGGAACATGTTGGGGGTCTCTAGGACTACCCTGAACTTCAGTAGTTTGCGAGGAGGACTCATAACTTGGCATGTTGTACTCAGGGCTATAATTTATTACAGTGAAAGACACAAACCCAGCAAAGGGGTATATGCTGGAGGTGAGACTAGGGGAGACCAGGCACATACCTCCCAGGCTCCTCTCCCAGTGGAGTCATACAGGATGTGCTGAATTCCCTCAAAAATGACCATGATGATACTCAAGAAGTGTCTACCAGGGAATGTTGCCTGTGCCCAGGTGTCCAGGGTTTTTATTTGGGGTCACTTATGTAGACTCCTTGTGCCTAGAATGAAACAAAATTCAAGACTCCGAGGAAAAGGGTGGGTTTTCATTATCAACCATATTATTTAGGCACAGTGAGCCAAAAAACCCTCCTGAAATCCAAGTTCCCAGATAGCAGCCGAGGCTTGACCTTATAAACAGGCTTTTCCTAGTGATCACAGTCTCAGGCCTGCTATGTTAGCTGTTTTCTGTACAGAGTATCATTTTATATTGGGTATATTGATTTTTTATTAAAAATGAAATATAGTCATAAAAATGCAAACAGTACAGAAATATGTAGAAGCCTTCTCTCCCACTCCTTGAAGTTCATATTTTGCCTGTACAAGCACACTAGTAGATCTTTGTAAGATTGAAATCATCACAGTATCCATACCTATTCCTTTCATTTTTCACTCACCGTTGTACCCTGGCCATCTTTGTGCATGAGTCCACATCTACTTTTCCCTTTTAAACAATTGCTAGTATCTTGTTATTCCAAGTAACAAGGCAGTGACTGCCCTTACCGTATGTCTTTTCTTGCTTGTACAATTATGTGAGTTGGATAAAACTTTAGAAGTGGAAACAATGGATCAAGGCATATGCACATCGACAGTTTATAGATGTTACTAAATTGGAGGGCAAGATAGGTCTGTGATGTTCCCTTGGAAGAAATACAGACTCCCTTCTTCTCTTCCTAACTCACCCAACCCCCCACAGTTCTAGTCTTCCCTTTACCAGCGCGTACTTCTATTCAACCAGTGATCTTTTTTTTTTTCTTAATCTTTTTGGTCCTGGGGATTGAACCCTGGGCTTCACACCTGCTAGGCAAGCATTCTACCACTGACCTAAATCTCCAGCCCTAAACCAGTGATCTTGTTGCCAGCCCCTCTCCCCAACACATCAGCCCCCTGTGATGCTGTATGGGTGTCAGCAGAATTGGGTCAGCCAGGCAGGGCTGGGCTGCCAGACCCTAGCAGGAGGAAAGCTGAGTGCTTTTTACCCGAGCCCTTCCTGTCCATCCCAGATACGCCCGAAAACAGAAGGTAAAGACTGATCGTAGGTCTCCACCAGCCCGCAGGTAGGCTGTCTGCAGATGCAGCTACAGACCAGAGAGCGATTCCAAGTGTGCTTTTAGTCATCTGGGCAGATGTGTATGTCTGGCCTCATCTGTCATTGTAGCATTTGTATAGATCCTTGTTTACCGAGTCTTTATCATTTTCTTTAAGGTTTTAGCGTTCACAGAAGTCCTGAGGCTTTGTTTCTAATTCCATGTCAAAGAGAGAAAAATAAAGACTGTGAAAGATACAAGGCTCTGTGCCATTAATTTAAAAATGTAATTAATACCCAACTTATTATTGGTTTTTCATCTCTTTAAGCACAGCTAAGTCTCATATCCTTGTGTAAATTCATAATTTTATTTAAAGTGCTTTTATTTTATGGGAGGCTATTAGCTTTTTTTCCTTTGTGTCATATTCCTGATAAGAAATTATCAACTTGTCATGAATAATTAAGCAGTATGAGATGGAAGACCCCCACCTGCCTACCAGCCAAAGGAGTGTTTTAGGAACTCCCACCAAGAGCAGCAAGATAAAATGGCTTCATGAGAGGGTCATTAGTGAAGCTTGTTATGCTGCCTAAGAGGTTATAGTGTAGCTACTTGCCTTCTCTGCTATCACAGAGCTATAAGTGGAGATGTAAGTAAAGAAATGCCTCTTTAAGACATGACATTAAATCTGTCTTAAATACTAAAGGATGGTGGGTTTTTTTCCCTCCCAGTTTATTGTGAAAGGGAATATTTTATTAACCTGGGAGAAAAAAACCTCAAAAGGAGGCTCTTTTTCCTCTGAAGATGACCTATTCCAGGGTACCACTGTGTAAGCTGGTGGGACAAGCAGTGGCTTGGGCGTTTATACTACTGTGAGCTGGGCTGTGTGCCTGGACAGGCAGGCCTGGTGTACCATCTCTTTGCTCCATGCCAGAAGAAAGGATCTGAAGACCAGTACAGTCCAGAGACGGTCCTGGCCCAAAGCCACCTACACTGAGCCATGACAGCCCTTGAGGTCCAAGAGTCGCAGGGGAGTAGCTCAGACAAGGCCAAGTCCCTTCTCCCCCACCTCCTTTCTGTTTTGTATGGCTTGACCTCAACCAATGAGAAATGACGGTGTGCATATGCCCAGAGCTTTCCACACTAACATGTTCCTTAAAGGCTATATGTAGGCCATTTTGAACAAATGTTTGCCTTAAGTGTATTTTTATTTTTAAATTAAAAGTTTTATATAGCAGCTTTATTGAGATAGGCACCATATTATAAAACACATGTTCATAAATGAACTTGGAAGACTTCTTGTTTAGGTGCCTGTGATGGCAGTCGCAAAGTGTCTCCCAACACTCAGAATGAGCAAATGTCCGTGTAAGAGAGAATTTCCAGTTAATGAACAGTATTGCGCTCCCTTTTCCAGTGAGGAAAGGTGCCCTTTATTGTCTTTGAAAAACAGTAACAGTGAAGGGCCGAGTCTTTCTCTGCAAGCTCCTTGAAAACTTATGTGAACCAAAGATTATCTAAATGTTGGAGATTCCTCCCCTCAAATGGTAGCACTGACCGTGTAAAATAATTGATTGAAAAAATATATTTGTTTGCAGTGATAGTTTTTAAAGATACGATTCTAAGCGAGAGATCCCAATCAAACTGTTCTTCTACTATGTTTTGTTTCAGTTTGACGTATCTGCTTTAAAGGAAAGCTCTTTTGTACTCTTATAAACACAAGTGAACAGGTGTGATTTGTAAGGAAGCAGATACAAATACAGCTATAATTGACATTTTCTTAAACTGTCAAATGGTCTTTAGAAAGTGTTTTCGTACTTAATCCCTTTTCAAACAGATTTGCCTCAGGTTTTTAAAATCTGTATATGTACTTGAATAGCAGAGAATACTAAAGCCTCTGGACATGTTTCAAGTAAGTGACAAACATGATTAGGGAGGTGTTTGGTTTGTCTGAATATGTTACCATGCCCATTTTCAAGTTAAAAGGGAACAGATTTCAGGAAAGTCCCAATGGACGCCCTCCCCCAGGGCTGCCCTAGGATGTGTGGAAGGACTTCTATTCCTGGTCTGCCAGTTTATTGACAAGCTTATTAGTGGGCTCTTACAGCAAACCTGGAGTTGAAGAAAAAAACTTTTTCCTCCTCACTCAGCAATGTGGGTTGTTTTGTTTGACCGTTTTGTCAAGTAACTACGTTATGTTGTGATTTCACGTTTGTTTATAGTTAAAAATCTTTTTTCCCTTTTATTGATAAATGTTGATATTGATAACTACTTATGTTGTGATTTCACATTTGTTTATAGTTAGAAGTCTTTTTTTCCCTTTTATTGATAAATGTTGGTGGGATACAGAGTAATGCAGCGTTTGCTATTTCTACTGTGCAACTATTACATTGTTTTTGGTTACTCTTTCATCAACCTACAAAGTATATGAAACCTTTTGATTAATATGTATTACTACTCCTATGCAATTATGGGTTATATTCACCTGTTTTTCCTATGTACTCATGAAGTTACATCATTTACATTGAGATTGTCCTCTCCTTTATCCCTTTACATTATTTCCCCTCCCCTTCCCATCTTCCACAACTTTTACTTCCCTTTGTTAGTCCCCACTTGAGGTGTATCCTGTCTGTCCCAGGCCTCTTGGTAAATGAGTGGGCAGGGGCAATAATTGACATTTTTTGCCTGGGTCTTTTGCTATTGCCTGTAACTAAGGGTTATACAAGGTACCTTTTAGCCTTTCAGTTTTGTGACCAATCTAAATCTCTCTCTGTCTATAAAACAAATCCTGAATAGAATATGAAGGCTACTTCTCCTTCCCCCAGTTAATGTTAACATAAACTCATCTTACCTTTTCCAAATGCATTTCCAATAGCAGAAATCCACAGTTAAACCTTTTCAGACAAAGTACAGATTCCCAAGACTTAACCTTGGTCACATTTATACCCAGGTTATAGCACAGTACCAGCTTACATTAAAATCTGCCTTGGACAGTTTTCCATTTCTGTTCTTAAGTTATAAATCCCTTCTTTAATGTGTAAAATGAATAAAACAGCATAGTTGGCTTCTCTGATGGAAGCAAGCTGAAATTTTAGAACACTCTTATTGTTAACTCTGATTCCAGAGTTGCTTGTGTGATTCTGATACATGTTCCTGACCTTAGGTCTTAACAGATTTTTCACATAGTTGTTGTTATTGTTGTTGTTGTTGTTGTTGTTGTTGTTAGGTGCCGTCGATTTGGTATCCTACTCATAGCGACCCTCTGTACAACAGGTGAAACACTATTGTCAGTGCTTCTCTGCTGTTCATAGGGTTTTCAATGGCAGATTGATTTTTGGGAAGGGGTTGCCAGGTCCTTCTCCCAAGCCTACAGCTTCTGGTGTTCCCAGGCGGTCTCCCATCCAGGTACTAACCAGGCCCGACCCTGCTTAGCTTCCGAGATCTGATGGGATCAGATGCCACAGGGCTACAGCTGCAGGCTTTCACATAGTAAATTACTATTAATGACTTCTATAAGTTAGACCAAACAGTATAATCACGCAGGTTAATAATTTCTACATATACCACAAACATTTTGGAAATCCATTTCAGAAAGTGTGTGGATTAGAATAATTAGCCAGTATTTTGTTTTGGTATGACTGACTGAATCACAAGGATGTCTGTCAAATATGAGACTGCCTGTAGCCTCCCATGTGGAAGTTTCTGGCCACCAGTCCACCCTTGCTCACATGTGTCTTGGCACTCTGGTGCCAGTCCTCAGAGCCCCCTGGGCTGTCTTCTCTGTTGTACCAGTCCCTTCTGGCCCTACCATCCCCATGATCCCAGTTAACACATCCTACAGTGGCTATCTGCCAGAGGCAGGGAGGACCAACCAGTCTTTCAACAAGGGACCCTGGACAAAGTTTGCATCCAGAGGAACCTCTGGCTAGAGCTCGAATTTGGGTGAAGTGTGACTAGTGATCCAGAAGGGGGCTTGAATGGTCCTGAACTAGGGCAGCTGTGTTCTGGTTCATGCAGGAAGGACCACTGGCACTGGACCATCGGCAGAACCTGGGACTTGGTTAGGATAAGAGGCCAGTCAAGGGCAGGACTTCTAACCTAAATTTCGGAAGACAGTGCATGAGGGTGGTTTGTGCCATGCTGAATTTGGAGTTTCCAGTGGAACACCACAGGGAGGAAGGTGCTGAAAGAGTTGGAACTTAAAACCCAGGCCAGGTCTGTTGCAATGCCTGGGCTCTGGAACCAGGCTATCTGGGTTTAAACCCTGGTTTTGCCACTTATTAGCTCTGTGATCTTGGACCCCAAGCCTCCATTCCCTCACCTATAGAATGGGATACAGTGATACATACACCACATGCTTATGGGGACGCTTGAATGAGTTCAGACATTTCTCACACATTCTAAATACTAGTGTGCATCAGCACTTGTTATTTTAAAAACCCTTAATGGTTTCATGCCTGCAGTCATATCACTGTGGCATCTAATCCTGTCAGATATGGGAAGCTAAGCAGGGTTGGGCCTGGTTAGCTTAGATGGGAGACCATCTGGGAACATCAGGTGCTGTAGGCTTGGGAGAAGGACTCGGCAACCCACCCCAAAAAATCAATTAGCCATTGAAAACCCTATGAATAGCAGAGAAACATTAACAATACTGCTTTGCCTGTTGTGCATAGGATCACTATGAGTTGGATACCGACTCAACAGCACCTAACAACAACAATGGTTTCATATTACTCTTCGGATTGAAAGCAAAAGTCCTTAGCCAAGGTCTACATGGGCTCATTCCTCTTCTTCCTTCTCACTGTGCACACTGTGGCCATACTGGCTGTGTCAGTCCTTTGAATGTGCTCAGCTCCATTAGTGCAGGTAATTCCACCCCATGACCTACTTTCCTAGCCCTCAAATATCCCCCTGCTCACAGCTCCCTTCCTAAGAAAACCTTTTCCTGGTTTCTTCCACCCTAAACTCCGGATTTATTTGTATCCTTGCTATTTGTTCATTTGCTTTAGGGCATCTTTTGAACTCCTTGGTATGTAACAGGGTGTTTTTATTCACTTTGTGTTACCAGCCCCAGCACAACATTTGCTTCATTATTTAGGAGCCAGTCAGTATTGATGGATGAATGGATGGATGAACTAGTCAATGAAGGTTCTTGATTCAGTGACCTAATATTTGCTTTCTCTTCTGTGATAACACATAAAATTGAGTACCTGATAAAAGGATCACTATTATGATGTTGGCTTACACATTTTACCCATGGATATTAAAATGTATATATATGAATTGTCTATTTTTATAACAGCCTGCTAGTTACTTTCCCCTCTAAAGAGATAATATTTATGACTTTGAATCACCGTGCATGAATCAAAGAGGATCTGTTACAAAGTTGCCATGGATAGAAATAGAATTGTCACATGTTGGCAGCTAAAACTTGGAGACATACATAATGAGGTCATTGGAGTGACCCTCTAAGCCCCTTGCTTGACAATAGTATCCTTAGTCGGGACTGGAGTCTCTTTATTTCCTTATGTGGAAATCTTTTGGCTCTGCATGTTGTGAATAGGATTATCCTGTCCAGGCCCTGAGCCAGGACTTGGGGTGTGCTTTGCTCACAAATATGATTGCATTCTCCAGTGCTAATCATAATGTCCCCAGACCGTTGTAGCCACAGAGCAGCCAAAAGTGAAAATGGAGAGGACCTGCGCACAAGAGATGATCTTTGACCTTAAGGTCATTGCTTGGTGCATTCATGTGCTTATTTATTGATTGACTGGTGCTGGAAATTGAACCTAGCATCTTGCACCTACTAGGCAAACACCCTACCCCTGAGTTATACTCCTAGATCCAATTTTTTTTTTTCTTTTCTTTTCCCCAATACTAGGGGTGTGAACCCAGGGCCTTGTGCATACTTTGCAAAAACTTTAAAATTGAGCTGCACCTCCTACCCCTTTATTTTTTTTTATCTTAAGGTGGGGTCTCACTAAGTTATGCAGACTGCCTCTGGAGTGGAACTTGTGATCCTCCTGCCTCCACCTCCAGAGTTGCTGAGATTACAGGCGTGTGCCACCTTGCCCAGTAATTTGGTGCTTTTGAACTAAACATAAAACCCTGGCCAGTGAACTAAAGAATCATGACTTTTCTTACTCCCTTGCAAACCACTATGCTGAATTATGGTGGTTGGTGTTTCTGTGAGAAATGAATGTTGCAGACTTGTGGATTCCAGCACATTTGCACTTGTAGGTGCACAGTACAAAGTTGTTTCATTGCCTTGCAACCCACCTGGCTAGCTACTGTGCTATGTAAAACAAAATATTCACTTGTGTATAATTACTCTTGGCTGCAGCCATACCACTGTGGCTTCTGATCCCATCAGATCTTGGAAGCTAAGCAGGGTTGGGGCTGGTTAGTACTTGGATGGGAGACCACCTGGGAACACCAGTGCTATAGGCTTGGAAGAAAGAACTGGCAACCCACTCCCAAAAAACAATCAGCCATTGAAAACCCTATAAATAGCAGAGAAGCACTAACAGTAGTGTTTTACCTGTTGTACAGGGCCACTATGAGTCAGACACTGACTCAATGGCACCTAACAACAACAATAATTATTCTTGACTCAAAAGTTGAACCCTTAAAAAATATAGACTTCTAATATCTAAAAGCAAGATAAGAAGAAATAGTTTTCTCATTTCTTCTGCTTTAGTTTAAAGTACTTGATGTGGGAGACAAGCCTGTAATTTCAACAAGCACTGGATGCTGTTTTAAGCATTAGCCATCATAACTTTGTACATGTGGGTGTGCACAATTGTGCTAATCCTTCGTGATTGTGAAGTGTTCCTGCATAGAACTGGGCTTAATGCTTGGTGAAAATTAATAGTTTGTTCTATGGAATTTATACAAGTTACCTTATGCAAAGAATATCAGAGGTTATCAGACTGAGGAGCACTTGGCTAGCCTAGTGTCTGCCTGCATTTTCTCAGTTTCTCAGTGAGCATGCCTCACCTCAGGTTGTTGCCAGTGGTCCTATGCCTGTCCCTGGGTAAGGTCAAGTTGTAAGAATCTGTAAGAGGATGAGGTGGTCACCATCTCTTTTATACTCGCAGTCATGGCAACATACCACTCAAGCATGATTATCTAATGAGATGGTTGAACCTCCGTTTGAGTGAGCCAAGTCTCCTGGGTCTAGCTGTAGGTTCTGAGAACTGCTCTGGTGTGCCACCAGCACCATCTTGCTGATTTGTCTGGACACTAATGTACTCGTGTTGATTGTTATGATCTCACAATTTTGTGACATCACGTCTGTGTCTCTCAAGTGTCTCTGACTATGGGCTTCAAGGAAGGAATGAGTTAGGTCTTATAGATTGTAATGCAAGAAACTCATGAGTTGCCTAATTCTGACAGGCTTCTAGGACTCTTTGAATACACTCAAAATATGGATATGAAATACTGGTGGACTATGCCATTGAATTACCTTGTGAATTTGGGACTTACCCTTTCACTTCCTGAGCTAGTAGCATAATGTTCTATGAGTACTTATAGTGCCCTGTAGGTGTCTAATGATACTCAGTTAAACTGGGACTGAAGTTATAGGAGAACTAGAAAATTCAACACAGAACTTGGTCAGAGTATGAGCTTGTCATCACTGCCATCTAGGATCTCTAGCTTTACATGAAGGTGATGATGTATCTTGAGTATGTAGTTTACCTTCACCTAAATGTCCTGCTGTGAATCCCAGGGGATGTTATTAGCTGGAGAGCTCTTACACAGAGTGCCATTTTATGTATTTGATGATAATTGCAAGTACCTCAAAGATAAAGAAACAAGTTCTGATCTGGGTGTCCCAGGGCCAAGGTTCTAGCATGAACTCAGCCATTGACTAGCAGTGGGAGATGATGCCGGCCACTGTGCTGGGTGCTGGAGGGAACAGAGGTTGAAGCAGGGTCCAGGTAGTCCCTTTTTCCCCAACCTCCTATTTCCTCACCTGCCATATGCAGGTGGGAGTTAACCTTTAAGATTATTCTAGAACTAAAATTCTATGCTACTGTTCCCTTTTTAGATTAAAAAAACATAATTTCTTCACTGTGTTAGACTTTGCTGAGACAAAATACCTGAGCAAATCAACTCAAGGGAGGGAGGGTTCATTTGGGCTCACAGTTTCAGAGGTTCTGGTCCATCATGGCAGGGAGGGCATGGTGCAGCAGAGCAGCTCACATCATGGCAACCAAGCAGCGGAGAGAAGGGATGCCTGCACGGTTGGTGGCTTTCCCCATTTTCCTCTTTTATTCCAGCTGGGCCTCAGCCTATGGGATGGTGCCACCCACGTTCAGGGTGGGCCTTCCCGTCTTAGTTAGTCCTCTCTGGAAATACTCATATTGGCTTTCACTGTGACACTTTCTTATGTGCATATACTATGATCGTATTCACCCCTCATTACCTTCTGTTATCCCCCATCCTCTTTTCCCTAATTGTCTTTCTTCTATTTTCGTGATCTTTTATACCTAGATTCCCCATATGAAAGGAAACGTGATACTTGTCTGTACTTTTACATTTTTACACAAAGTTTTCATACATGTAACCTAATAAAACAAGGTAATGTTTTAGTGCTTACATGGTGTGCGCTCTTCTATGTGCTTACATGGATCATCTCATTCAGCCCTCATCTCCACAGAGGGAGAGGCAAGGACACGGTGGGCTCAGACCTCAGGTGGCTCCTGTGTGCCACAGACTGAGCCTGTGGGAGACATAGACAGGAGTGGCAGAGTGCATTGGGAAAGGGTCACAGGGGATGTGAAACTGCTCCTGGAGAGATGGGCCTCAGGATAAGCAGAGATGATGAATGGATGGAGTGTTGCAGGTAGTGGCACAGTGAACAAAGGTGTGAAGGCAGGAATAAGGAGCATAGTGCCTTATAGGACAGCAGGGTCCCAGCTTGACAGCTTTACAAAGTATCTGCTGAGGGGGAATGAGTAGGATCAGATTATAGAGCCCTTGGATGCTAGACCAAGGCATTCAGACACAGAGATAGGGGAGGGGGATCCATGCCTTTAAGTTGGGGGTAAAGGAAGAGGGTGCAGTGTAGGTTAGATAGAGCAGAGCCCAGAGTCTGAGTCACTAACCCTTAGCCTCTCTTCTGTTGGGATTCAAAGTGGTGAGGTTGGTAAAGGAGGCTTGTGTGTGCTTTTTCCCTCCTACTGGCAAACATGTGTTGGAGATCTCAAGTACTTTGTTCTAGCCCCCTCATTGACTTGCCCAAGAAATGATGTCATAGTGTACCCATCAGGCTGAGGGGTCTTGATGGCTAGGACTCTGTGCCACAAGCTACTCGTCAGAGACCTCTATTTAACACCTTACTACAAAAAGTATTAACACAGGTCATATAACAGAGTCCTCATAACAGCTCCCATGACAGATAGTTTTATTCCCGATTTTACCAATGGAAAAACTTGGGGCTCAGGTAAGCCAAATGTCAAGACCCGATAATAAGTGTAGGAAAATAGTCCTATGAGAGCATATCTCTCTGACTCTTACCACACTGCAAGGAAATGACATTGTGCCTGTCTTTGTAGGTAAATGTTATGTAAGAATGCTGGGGAAAGCTACTTTTTCCAGCCTTTTAAAAAATTTAGATACTATTCACATACTGCAGAACTCACTTTGAAGTGTGCAGTTCAGTGGTTTTTGACTATGTTCACCAAATTGTATAACCATGACAACTATAAATCCAAGAATATTTTCATTACTCCAAAAAGAAATTCTGCACCCATTAGCATCCACTCCCTTTCCCCCTCCTCCAGTCCCCAGCAACCACTTTCTGTTCTTTGAACAGAAATCTTACATAATGTTTACCTACAAAGACAGGCACAATGCCATTTCCTTGCAGTGTGGTAAGAAACAGAGAGATATGCTCTCATAGGACTATTTTCCTACACTTATTATTGGATCTTGACATTTGGCTTACCTGAGCCCCAGTTTTTCCATTGGTAAAATTGGGAATAAAACTATCTGTCATGGGAGCTGTTCTTTGAACAGAAAGTGTACTCACAAACTGTGGGGGTTTTTTGTGTGTCTGACTTTGTTCACTTAGCATAGTGTCGTCAAAGCTCATCCGTATTGTAGTGCATGTGAGGACTTAATTTCTTTATATTGTTGAGTAATAATCTATTGTATGGATATACCACTTCTTATCCATTCATTGCTTGATGGCCATTTGAGTCATTTCTGCCTGGTAGCTCTTAATGAGTAATGCTGCCATGAGCATTGAATTAGAAGGTTTTATGTCGACATATGTTTGCATTTCTCATGGTTATATGTTATAAAGCTATTTTGGCAGAATGTAAACAACAAAGTACAAGAGATCTTTTCATTATTTGTCCTGCGATTGTTTCTAGTTCCCACTAGTGGCTGACTTGTTTCGTGATGACAAGGACTCTGTTCCTGCCACCACCACATCCGGGAAGACATCATCTTCAAAGATCAATGTTCGCTCTGCCAGACCCCCCATGAAGGCCTCCAACAAGGAACACAAGAAGTCTGTGGGCCACCAGGTCAGTCCCTTGCACGTGGCTGGAAGCTGTGGGCTGTGGCACATGTGGCAGGGATGGCCTCTCTGTAGATGAAGGATGTATGACTGCAAGGTCAGGAGGCCACTGTGGACTTGGCATTGGCAACCCTCACCACCCAATCCATACTTTGTGTCCTTGGTGACAAAACCCCAAAACCTCTACTAGCGAGGACTAATAGAAGAAAGAGGAAGAATGATGAGGCAAGGACCTGGTGAAGGGCTGAAGATAGTCTCCAGAGAGGCAAGGTGTCAGATCTGCATGGTGGGGAGGAGGGTTAAATAAGCCTAGGGAGCAGGAGACTGAAGAACAGCTTCTCCTCCAGGGTCTCAGTGGGTATTACATTCAGTGCATCTCCAAAGAGATGCTCTCTGGCAATACCTACTTTTATTCTTGTGGATTCGCCAATTTTGGACATTTCCTATAATTCCCATCATTTCCAGGCTGCTCAGATGCCATGGCTGCAGGGCCCCAGGGTCAGGGGTGGCAGGCCTCCAGTGCACCAAGAAACAAATCTCTTGCATCTCATTGCTCACTTGCCTTTCATCTCACTTGATATCCAACACCAGGAGTTGCGCACATTAGAGGTTGATCTCCCCCATTTAGCCTGAGTATCCCTGCTGTGGGAAGGACTTGATTTTGGTCATGGTAGGGCACTCATGTCCGCTGGAATCTGACCCCAGGTGGCTGAATTTCTTCCCCTATCCTTCTGGATTAACCATAATAATAATGGTAACAACAACTACTACTATCACCATAAGTATGAGTTTTCCCTTATCATACATCCAAAAAAATGTTAAAAATTAAGAAGCATGCACTGGCTTTTGCCTCCCCAGTTCCGCACCTCCCTGCATCTGCTCATGGAGACCCTGAATGCCACGACGCCACATTATGTCCGCTGCATCAAGCCCAACGACGAGAAGCTCCCCTTCCAGTAAGTGCCTGCTGGGTGTGACCAGGCCAGCCTCCTCATCCCACCTTAGAAGTTCAGCAGGAACGGGGTGGGCTGTACCTTGCAGGACTCTTCAGTGTTAGCGCATTGTCTGGTCAGACTAGTTACCACCTAGGTGGGTTATTTGCTGAACACAGGCTGACAGAAGTTGGCTGGGTTCCACCTGCCTACTGTCCTGGATTTGCAGAGGGTGAGCACATGCAGTTCACTGTTCCCCTGGAGCTTGCTGTGGTGTTGAACAATGTACATGCCTAAATCAAATAGAAGTAGAGGTGTGACATTATATATGGAAGCCTAGTGAGTGTTAAATTCAGACACATGAGGGTGGGGGTAGTGTAAAGAAAAGGCTTTTCTAGCATGGAGGAAACCAACCCTGAATTGGTGCATTCAGTGACAGGATGAGCAGATGGTCCAGTTTCTCACATGCCCTCTGCTGCTGCACTTCCAAGTTATGCACTCTTGCCCACCTTCCCCTCTTTCCTCAGCTTCTACCACTACTGTAAAACTATCCCTTGCAATTCTGTCCATGCCCATATGGCTAACCTCCCCCCAAACCATAGCACCATGACTCTTGGTTATCTTTGTCCATCTTTAGATTCTGCTGAATTCCAGAGCAGCATTTCTGCCTGCCTACAGTAGCTTCCATTGGCCACCTCACACTCAACATGTCTGAGACCAGACTCTTCATCTTCCCCCCAAAGTGGTTCCTCTATATTTGTCCTCTGTTTTAGTAAATGGTATCATGTTCATAACATCTCATCTACCTGCCCTACCTGATCTTCCAAACTGGAAGACCGAGAAGTCGCTGTTGACTGGTGCTGTGATGATGGAAGCATTCTAAAGTCAGCATCATGTAACGAGGCAGCCACCAGTCACATGTAGTTCGGAGCTTAAAATGTGGCTAGCATGATTGAGGAACTGAGTTGAGCATTTTGTTTCATTTTCATTAGTTGCAGTAACCTACAGATGGCTAGTGGCCACCATATTGGACAACACAACCCTTGACAACAACTCCTTCCTCACTACCAGTGACTACTCATTGTCAAAGTCCCATGGAACCTGCTTGAAAATTTGACACATTGGTCTCCTTTGTTTCTTCCTTCTCCCATCACCTTGTTCCAGAGCCTCTTTTCTTTTTAAAGATGTTTTGACTAATAGTAATCAATTATACATATGAATGGGGTTCAGTGTGATTTTTAATGTATGCATATAGCATGCACTGATCAAATCCACCTTCCCTTTATCGATTGTCTTCTCTCCTCCCATGCTCACTTATGTGGAAAGTAACCTGACTTAGGTTAACCGAGTGTAGGACTGTGATCACCAGACACTTGTCATTCTTGCCTGAAATAGTGCCCCACCCTTTTGAAACAGTGTCTCCTGTACATAGACACCCTCCTCTTCCCTTACCCTCAGCCTCCCCATGAGCAATTCTCTCTGGCCAGGAAACAGTGTGTTTTTCAGCACCTTATTCTCTTCTTTCCATGATTTCCTTTTTGTGCCTAGTATAACTTCTTTCTGTGAAGCCATTTCTTTGGCAACGCGGATGCTCAGACTAAACATCAGAATTGCCTTCTGCAGTTTCTCTTATTGAATACAGCCTGACTTCCACTTCATGGACTGAGTGGCAGAAGAGGGCTGGAGGGACAACATCAAGTCAGCCTTCTCTGAAGAGTGCTCATTGCTTACTCTTCTCCTTTCCTCCAAGTTTCTGAGATGTGTTTAGGTGTCTCTGTGCATGGCATCTGCTTACTGGCTGACTCTAGAAGAAACTGGTAGAAGAGAAGTCTGTGTGAAAGACTAAAATTATGTGTAAAAGGCAGAGAAACATGCAGGCCTGGGAGAGGAGAAGTGGGGCCCCTTTCCTGTTCTTCCCCAGCTAGTTATGATCCTCCACAGTTCACTGTACAGAGCCTGGTACCTACCAGATGCCAGGTACTCTGCAGGGCCGAGCTCCCTTTCCAAATGAGAGAAGGAGCTGTTGACTTCAAAAGGAACTTCCTTGTCCCAGTACCCCATTTTTCTAAGATCTTCCTTCACCTTTAGGACCCAGATCTCCCAATAAATAGAGTTGAGAGGTAAGGGAAGAATTCTGAACCAAGTTATAAAACCTGGATTGTAGTTCAGACTTACTACTAGATGTAGTCACAAGCTATCCTTTTGCTCTCTTTGTCTTGTTGCCTTATGAGTTAATTGTGATTTTAAAATATTCTGATAAAAAAATCTGAGGAAATAATTGTAATTATTTGTGAGAAGTATAAAAATTCATATGATTAAAATATGTTGTTATTGATATTCTAGAAGGAAATAGTTATGTCCCTCCTCCTGTTCCTATTTTTAGTTTCTCAGTCTCAGGACTATTGACATTTTGGGTCAGATAATTGTCTGTCATGAGGGATGGTCCTGCACATTGTAGGATGTTTAGAAGTATCACTGGTAGCTGGGTGCAGTGGCGCACATCTGTAATCCCAACGACTTGGGAGGCAGAGGCAGGAGGATCACAAGTTCGAGACCAGAGGCAGTCTGTGTAACTTAGCGAGACCCTGTCTCAAAAAGTAAAACAATGGGCTGGGGGTGCTGCTCAGTGGTCCAGCACTTGCAGAGCATGTAAGTGTGAGGCCCTGGGTTCAACCAAAAAAAAAAAAAAGTAGTATCACTGGTGTCAGCCTGCTAAGTGCCAGTAGTACCTCTATCACTGTAACAACTAAAACTGTTTTTAGGCATTGCTATGTTCCCTGGGTGGCAGGGGCAGAATGGTCCTGTTGAGAACCCCTGTCCTACACTAAGTGCTTTGATAGCATTTCTCAAATAAAAATATTTTTCCTCTTCTTTTACTCAAGAAACATTTAGCTTACCTCTTATTCACTAGGCACTGGGCTAGGTCAGGTGAAATGAAGTTAAGATGTCATATTGCTAAAGGAGTTGCCTGTCAGAAATAACTGACGGGGCCACAGATGTGGCTGTCAGAAGCTCTGTGAAATTGCTTCTGAACAGAAAGGCGAGAGCAATGAAGTGGCCGGCCTTGCCCAAAGAGGAGATGGCCTGGGTTGAGTGTCACAATCTAGGTTTGTTTAGTGGAGGACCTGGCCAGCCCACTGGCCTTAGGGTCTCAGATTCTGAGCTGTCACTGTGGGATGCTGCCGTGCCTGAGGAAGTGGCTGGGGAGCTTATAGCCTGTGCAAAGCTTAATAGCCTGTACGTGATCGAGTGGTGAGTGACTGCAGAGGGACAGCCCAGTCTTCACACCGTTGGTCTCTCATTCTAGAGACCAGCAATCTCTAGGCTGTGCTGTTCCTTTGCATTGTGTAGGGAGGGGAAAGTGTAAACCTGGCTTTCAGTAGCTGAACCCAACATATCTTTAGCGATTTTTCAGTTCAGAGTCAGGTATTAGTCGTCCTCACCAGGGTCCTCTAAAATGTAAGAGCAGAATGCTTTTTCATTCCTACTTGCCTCAGAGTGACTGGGGAGGCAGATAGACAGATGCCTTAATGAGTTTTCTTTAATATTCAGGAGATACGATTAGAACACAGAAGGCCGCTTGGCTTCACAGTTCCCTCAGAATGTGTGAGCAGGGAAGGAGGATTGGCAGTACTTTGCTCGTGTCTTGTCTTTTTGCTTTTCTCTAAAAAGTCCCCATTTTCCATCATTTGATCATTACAGTAAACAGATGAGTTTGTTGTTGGGCGGATGTCCTCAGCGCCCATTGAGTGAAAGAGGGAAATGAGATACAGAGAGAGCGTGTCTTGCCCAAAGTGGCACCTGCCATTAGGGGCGGAGCTGAGGCTGGGTCCACATGCTCTCTTGTCTACCCTTGCCTTTCCCCCCATGGGGGATGATGTTGCCATCGCCAGAGGGAGGAGCAGGTGTGAAGAAGGAAGTGATTTTGCTGAGCTCATCATGGAACAGAGGAGAATGTTAAAGCTGAAAAAAAAGTTACTTGGGAGCTGCCTTCTGGGGGCCCAGCTCTAGCCATGGTACAGGGGGCTGCGAGGGAAGGCTGGCCCTCATCTACTTTATTCTCAAAGAACTTTGGCTACACTGCCCAGGAGTGAGAGTTTACACCTAGCAAGCCATTGTCCAGCTGGCAGACAGGACCAGTCCACAGCTGGAACGCGCAGTGGTCACAAGGCAAGGTGTGCAAAGGTACGGAGCAGGGAAGAGGAATCATCCTTTTAAGGAAGGAAGAATTCCTAGGAGCATCTGCTTGTTTTCTATTGAGGAAGCAATAGGAGATCCTGGAGGGGCAGGGACTTCAGCTGGATCCATAGCTCCCATGGGACTGGGGCTTACAGGTGCCTCTGGAGTCTGTGGTTTACTCCTGACCTCCTGTGTGAGCACCTGCAGCTCAGTGGCAGCAGGTGCCTCCTGTGCTGTGGGAGGAGGTACCCTTTCCTTCTCTCCTTTTCTCTTATTTGCTGGCATGGCTGCTCATCACTTGTCATCTTGTTTGGCAGCTTTGATCCAAAGAGAGCCGTGCAGCAGCTCAGAGCTTGTGGAGTGCTAGAGACGATTCGTATCAGCGCAGCTGGCTACCCTTCCAGGTAAGGTGCCTCCCCGTGGCTGCCATAGAGCAGCCAGCGTGTGATCCTCTAGGGAGCCCTCAGAGACAGATCCTCAGGAGAGTTCACACCATGAGGGCCCAGGCCGGGTGCGGATATAAGTAAGAATTTGTTTGTCTTGAAAAGTATAGGAGTCAAAGGTTACATCCTTTTGGGTAGCTTTTCAAATTTCAAATTGGCACTGGTCTGAGTCATAAGCTACCTAGAGTTGCAAAAGGGACTTCTGCATTCAACTCCCACCTTATTCCCTTTATTTTTTATTTATTTTTATTGTAAAAGTAATAAAAATGTGGTGGTGGTGATGGTGGTTAGGTGCCGTCGAGTCGGGTCCGACTCATGGTGACCCTGTGTAATGGAACAAAACACTCCCCAACAGTGTGCTGTGCTCAGCACTATGTCAGTGCTTCTCTGCATTTCATAGGGTTTTCAATGGCTGATTGTTTTGAGATTGTTTCAGGAGTGGGATGCCACATCCTTCTCCCATTTTTGTGGTTCTGGGAATCAAATTCAGGGCCTCAGGGCAGCATCTACTAACTGAGCTAAACCCCAGCCCAAAAATATGGTACTATCATATTTATCATTTTAACTTTTTTTTTCAGTACTGGAGGGTTGAACCCAGACCCTTACACATATTTTACAAGTGCTCTACCACTGGGCTGCACCCCCTCAAGCCTCTATATTTTTAAATTTTGAGACAGGTTTTCTCTGAATTATACAGGCTGCCTCTAGCCTCAAACTTGTGGTCCTTCTGCCTCTGCCTCCCAAGTTGGCTAGGATTACAGGTATGCACCACTGCACCTGGCCATTTTAACTATTTTTAAGTGTACAGTTTAGTGGCATTAAGTACATTTATAATGTTGTACAACCATCACCACCATCTATTTCCAGAATCCTTTTCATCTTGCAAAACTGAAATTCTGTACCCATTCAGTAATAGCTCCCTGTTTTAGTACATTTTTCATTACTATAGCAAAATACCTCATGTAGGCTAACTTCATAAAGAAGCATATATTTAGCTCATAGTTTTACAGTCGGAAAGTCCAAGATTGTGTAGGAGGGACAGATAATATTGCCAAACAGGAAGCCAGAGAGCAACTGGGGTCCCACAGTTCCTTCTGAGGTCAGAGCCACCGGTTAGCATAAGGACCTTCCAGTAGGCCCCACTGCTTGCCAATTCCACTGCCTCCCTGCACCACCCTGAAACTACGCTTCTAATACACTTCTGAATCTATGCTGGGGGTACAAACAGCATCAACCATAGTGTTATTTCTTTGAGTTAAAAAATAACTCTCATGGTCTGACCTGTGTTGTGGATAAGTTAGTGAACTACTCCAGAGCCTGGAGAAGCGACACCAAGACTGGGGTCTTCTCTAGACACTTGCCTGAAATAGAAATGCAGGGTAACTGGAAACCCCGCAGTTCTCCTGAAATTACACTGCGTGCCTGTGTCATGGAATCCCACACTTTCTGCTGAGTGCAGGTGAGCAGTTGAGCAGCCCGGGGCCTGTGGTGCTGCCCAAAAGGACCCTCTGCCCCGAGAAGTCCCTTGTGTGTCAGGAGGTGGACGGAGCCAGAGTATGGATGAGGGATGCAGTCCAGGCCTCCCCTCCCCCTGCACCTGGCCCTTGCCTCTGCAGTGGAGCAACCGTTCCATATCCAGTGGTTAATTGCCCATAAACAGCTTAACCATGAACAATTCCCAAATGTAAAGCCTGGGAGGGAATTTGCTGATAGAATTAGGTATTTGCATTTGACCTGGAAAGTACAAGAACTGTCACTTGATTTGCAACAGCCAGGCAGCTATTTAAAACTCAACAAGTTCAAGCATTGTTCAGGATGATTGCTGGAGCCATGTTGAAGGCTATTACTTTTTTCAGTCCCATTTCTCCTTGCTTAGGGAAAAGGGAGTGTCCTGGGGGGTCCCCTCATTTTTTTTTTTTTTTGCCCTTAGGGTCTGAACACATATAGTACCCGCCCTGTTGTTAATGAGGTGGGCCTGCTCGATTGTGCTTCTGATGAAGGCTCCACAGGCTCGGCCTTCCCAGTCTGCCCCACCTTTTGATTGATGGGAAGAGACTCAGGTCCAGCCCAAGGGCCACTGGTTCAGGCCTTAGTTCAATCCACTGTAGTCTCATCCCTTCCACTGCCCTTCAGTGCCTGCGGCAGGCACGGGGATCAGTCCAGCTGAGGAACTAGAAGACAACCTTAGGGTGCTGCTGAGTTGCTGGTTTCAAGCTGTGCTCCACAGGCAGCCAGCTACTCTCCTAGTTCTTGGATCTGCTGGGCTCCCAACACAGGCCTCACCTACCAAAAAGATTTCTTAAATCCCCCCATCTTTAGCCCACTATTTCTCAGAATTTTGCATTGTAACTCATTAGTGGCTCAGGAAATCAATGTAATGGATTGTAACTAACATTGTTTTTTATTGAAATAACTTAGGTTAGAAATTGTAAGAGGGCAATTTGTGGCAGAAAGGATGTGGTAGCATGATGATGTGTCAGTGTTACTGATAGACCAGGTGCATCATGGTCTAAAACATGCTTTCACAATGAGGCCCAGGAAGTGATCTGCTCCAAGTCACCAGGTTGAGTGGGGTGGCTGAGTTGGGTCTAGAATCAGCACTTCTCCGCCCCTTGCTATGTTGCGTTACCAAGCATCTTACTGCTCAAGCCAGCGAAATGTCCTGTAATCAAAGATTTATCCGAGGGGGAGGGGTGTATGGAGGTCCCGAGAGACTCTCCACTCCCTGTGCTGAGCCCAGACCCTCTTCTCTCCAGTTAGTGATCAGTAGTCCAGACTATAGAACTGCAGTCTGGACAAGAGCTAAAGCAGTCTGGTAGTTAAGCCCTGAACTTTGTAGTCGGGCTCAGGTTCAGATATTGCCTCCTATCATTCTTGGCTGGGTGACCTTGAACAAGTTCATAAACCTCTCTGAGCCTGAGTTTCCTTATGTTTAAGTAAAATGTTCACCCTTACTTCATAGGTTGTTGTGATAAATGAGATCATGTATCCTATCTAAAGTTCTTGATATAATGCTATGCACTTAAGCATTTAATAAAATACTTATTAGTCATCCAGATATGTTGTTGTTGTTGTTAGGTGCTGTCGAGTCGGGATCTGACTCATAGCGACCCTCATAGGGTTTTCAATGGCTGAGTGCTTCAGGATTTCCTTGGGAGTGGATTGCCAGGTCCTTCTCCCATTTTTGGGGTGCTGGAAATTGAACTCGGAGCCTCAGAGACTGCAGCGCAGCGCTCTACCCACTGAGCTAAATCCCAGCCCCATCCAGATATGGGCAATACTTATTACTTACCTAGATAGGATCGAGAAATCACTGCCTGTGGACATAAGTATCTGGGTAAAACATGTCTATATCAGAAATTCTAGATTTCTTTCAGTGAAATCTCAATGTCTGCGGCTACCACAAAATAGCATCCTGAAAATTCCGAAAGCTTTCCAAGCAACTGAATAGGTCAGTTCATAAGTTATGAAAAGAGGCTGGGGATATAGCCTCATGATAGAGTGGATGGTTAGCGTGCTTGAGGTCCTGGGTTCAATCCCCACCACCAAAAAACTATATATGCATGTGCACCCGTACATATGAGCTCTCGTGTCAAACTGTTTTGAGTCACTGCTCAAGGAATTTAGGGATCCAGGTTCTCACAGCCATACCTGTGCTGCACGGCGGTGTAGTGGTGAGCAGAGAAAAGCAAGGTCTTTGTCTTGTGTGTAACATACCATTTGTCGGACAGTAGGCTTGTAAGGTAGGAGTCATCCACAACAGGACTGTGTCAAGACACAAGGAAAGCATGAGACAGTGAGGTAGTCTAAGGCCAGGGGAGCCCTGGGGACTCATCTCCATATAAAAGGAGCCAGCTGTTTCACCAAGAACTTTATAACCAGAAGAATTGTTTCATGGCAAGACAAGTGATTTCCAGAAGGTTTCACTCGAAGGCTGTGTCCTTGGATATCAAGGAGAGGCTAGAAGCCCGTGGGTCTAACGTGGTGAACTGTAGACCCCACAGCCAGGGGTCTGTACATGTCTCTGCTGCCTCTGATTGACTGGCTGAGCTTCCTCGCAGCCTCACTGTGTGAAATCAGAGTGACACTGTTTGCCACCCACACTCCTACTGGGCTGCACTGTGGCAGCACAAAATGGTCTGTTTTAGAGATGGAAGGGAGGGGAGAGGGATTTACTTCTGGGGTCTCCCGTGAGCTTTATGTAAACTCAGAGCAGCTTTTTACCTTCATGAGGTCCTTCTCTCCCCTCAGTCTTGATCAACTTTGTCTCGTACCATATGGAGCACCTGGCCCCTGTCTACCAGGAGCTCACAGTGAGAAGTGACATAAGCTTGGAGAAGCTAGGGGACAACCCATAGCCAGGTGCAGGCTTGTACTACATATGTGGGAGGAGCTGCAGCTTCTTGGAGGAGGTGAGACAAGGGGGTCTTTGAAGAGGGAGGAGGAAGCAGTGGGGGAGGCTGCCTCAGAGAGCGGCGGGTCCTCCAGGGGTGGATGACAGGTTGAAGAGCCACCTCTGCCTTTCACTGTCCTGGTACAGCTGCTCCGTCTCCCAGCTGTCAAATGTTAGGACTCCAGGTATGCTTTTCACCTCATCCAGGCAGCTAAGAGGACTCATGCCCACGAAGGCTTAGGCCCATCTGCAAAGTGGCCTCTCCTACTGTTTGTTCCACCTGGCCACAGACAGAGCTGCCAGGAGGGTTTATGGGCCCACAACTTGCTGGCCTCTTGCCCATCAGGGGTGCCTGATGGATATCTTTTCCTGCCATCCTAATTGTTTCTTTCTAGAAGGTAATTACAAGTATGTCTAGACCTTTTGTTTTTGTAATTACAGGTATTTTAGAAAATGTAGGGAAGGAAGGAAAGATATATTTCTGGTATCGTGGAAAATGTTGCTTAAAGCTGTGATTTAAATGTGTGGGCTGAGGTCCAGGACCCCTTCTGTGTCCTACTTACATTCGCCACCTTAACATGTTTTAATAAAGGATCCAAGAGAGGATTCCCTCCCTGAGCTGCCACTGGAAATGTTAGATTCTGAAAGGCAGCACCACAGTTTTATGGTACTTTTGTTAATATTGAGGTAGAGTCCCGTTATCCATACTATTTCATCTACATGCTAATGCCCTTGCCACTCCCAAGCCATAGCACCTAGGGTGGCATTTATCTGAAAGATGAGTGGTGAGGGGGTGGAGCTGTAGGACAAAGCCTGTAATTTTTGGGTTCAGCCCTTCCGCTTAATCTTCTGCACTTGCCAGCCACAATAACCATGTGTGGGGTGACCTCACAGATTGAAACAAAATAAACATAACTGCTTAATGCAGGAGCTTGGCATGTGTTCTCTTTCTGGGGATAAAGCCAGTGAGTTTTGTGGATGCCACACACCCCGCCAGGTGACAGTTGTGGAGGGCAATACACAGCAAGTGTAATGGGTGTTTATCTCAGGGTGCAGAGCTGAGCAGTCATTTTGTTGACCTGACTTTGGGAGACCTTTATGGGACCATTGGGACCTGGGCAGATTGGGGAGTCATCGACAAAACGAATTTACCTCCCCAGCTACTGAGAACAAAGCAAAGTGGTTTCACTTGTATTAGCTTGTCAACTAGCTGCGCAGCTTTCCACAGCTGCTCCCCAAGGACACTTCATCAGGCAGCCGTTTGGTTATACTGTCTTCCTTTCTCTTTTGCAAGTCACCGAAGGGAGGAAAAGGGCAAAGGGAAGGAAAATGCCGAGTTCAGGATTGCAGAGACCCACAATGAATCTTCCATGTAGTTCTCCAAGTTCCCAAGCATTTCAGGCACAGTTCCTGCATCCAGCCTACGGCTGCCCTGGAAGGAGAACTCTTACCCCTATTCCAAACGAAGACACAGCCAATACCCACCAAGTCCACCCAGCCCAAAGGGGATGACTCTGGCATGGCTGGCCAGCAGCAGCTATCTGGGGCTGCCTTTCTCCCTCTGGCTTCAGGATACCTGTCTGTTTTTATCTTCCCTAAGAATTATGGCTATCTGGGAGGCTGGCTTAAAATGAAAATGTATCATTCAAGTTGAAATGCAGTGTACCATCTAAGAAGTACGTTCATTGTTATGTGCATAAAGCACAGTGATGAATGCACTGTCCGGGAGCGAGGCTTGCCTTGGCCTCCCAGCCCCAGCTCTCATTGGTTTAGGTCTGGGCAGTCACCTGCCTCTCTCTCTCTCTCTGGGGCTTCATACAGCTTCTCCACTGGAGGAACTTCAAGGCAAATAACTGCTTAACCAGAACAAGTATGAGAGGACTCCTTGGACATACAACATGTCTATAAAAGACAAACCAAACCAAAACTCTGTACAAACTTCATGCCCCCTTCAGTTCATCTCATCATCGTAAAAACTGAGTGTTGCTTTCTGAAAAGGTTTCCAGCTTTCCCAACTTCTATCCCTTCAAACCCATGTGCAATAAATAGCCTGTGTTGTAGGATTATATGGAGGCCTTAGACACCGCCTGATTTGCCAGCTACTTAATCACTTTTGAACCTGCAACAGGTGCACAGTTACTTCCTTTGCTGTTAAACATCCCATGGAGAGAGAATGATGCAGAGCTTATTTTAGAGTGATGATACCAGGCTCTTACAGCCTCGAGTCCTGGCTCTGACCTAGTGGTTTGCATGCAGAGCCGCATATTATAAAGGATGTGACTGTCAGTCTCAGAAGCCAGGACTCTTCTTCAAACCTGTGAGGTCAGATTCTGAGACGGGGCCCTCAGCACCTGGGTTTTAACAAGATTTCTCGATGATTTTTAAATCCCTCCTGCCTAAAAACACTACGAGGGGCCTGGAAGTACATTTCCACAGCTACTTGGTCATGCCAGGGCTGAGTAGTTCTTCCTCTCTTGTCCTCACTTTGAGCTCCAGCTCAGAGCCAAAGTGGAAGAACTGTGTTTACCTCCCTCTGCAGCCAAGCACAGCAATCTTTAGAGCTGAGGCCACACTTGGGCTGAGCCTTTGCTCCCCCATGGGATAGAGGGGGAAGAGGATAGAGGGGAGGACAGATGCGGAGTATTTTTGGTAATGTAAGCCATAGAGTGAGCATCCTGCAACCTTTGCATTAGGATCTCTCCCCTTCATGAGTTATAGTGCTGAAATAATGAGAACAAAGCTTATGATAATTACTTTATGAGGGCCACCTGCAGACCTGTGATGAACTCTTTCATCACATTGACTTTTACTGAGATATAATTCATGCATCATAAAACTTACCCATTTAAGGAATGGAATCTAGTGATTTTCATAATATTCATAGAGTTGTTTAATTATCGCTATCTAATTTCATAACATTTTCAGTACCCTGAAAGGAAACCCTGATAGCAGTTGCTGCTCCTTTCTCCTTCCTCCTGACAAGTACTAACCTTTCTATTTCTGCACATTTGCCTATTCTGGGTATTTCAATGAATGCAGTCACAGAGCGCGTGGACTTTTGTGTCTGGCTTCTTTCACTTAGAGGGCTGGGATTTAGCTCAGTTGGTAGAGCGCTGCACTGCAGTCTCTGAGGTCCCGAGTTCAATTCCCAGCACCGCATAAATGGGAGAAGGGCCTGGCAATCCACTCCCTAAGGCAATCCCAAAACTGTCAGCCATTGAAAACCCTATGAGGGTTGCTACGAGTCAGATACCGACTTGACGGCACCTAACAACAACAACCTTTCACTGAAGACTGGTTTTCAAGGCTCGTCGTATTGTAACATGCATAAGTACATTATTCCATTATATTACTGAAATTTCTTTCATTGTATGGATATACCACATTTTCTTTTATCCATTCATTATATGATGGACTTTTAGGTTGTTTCTACTTTTGGGCAAATATGGATAATGCTGCTATGGGCATTTATGTATGTGTTTTTAATGTGGACATTTATTTTTATTGGCTATATACCTGGGAGTAGAATTGCTGGGTCATATGGTAACTCTTTTTACCCTTTTGGGGAACTGTAGGCTGTTTTTCATAGCAGCTACACCATTTTATACTCACTTTATAGGGGCTGAGGTTTAGCTCTGTTGGTAGAGGGCTGCTTTGTGCTTTCTGAGGCTCTGGGTTCAATCCCCAGCACCACAAGAAATGGGAGAAGGACCTGGCAGCCCACTCCTGAAACAATTCCCAAACAGTCTGCCATTAAAAGGTGTATGAATAGCAGAGAATCACTGACATAGTGCCAGGGCATATTTCGTTCTGTTGTACATAAGGTCGCTATGAATTGGATCTGACTCAAGGCACCTTACAACAATAGCAATATATAAGGATCCCTGTTTGTACATATTTTCACCAACATTTTTGAGTTTTCAGTACTAGAGGGTTGAACTGAGGGCTTCTACATGCTGGGCAAGAGCTCTACCACTGAGACTCCTTTCCAGTCTTTTAAAAATTTTTTTGAGATGATGTTATTGTATCCAACTCAATAGCGACCCTACGTACAACAGGCGAAACACTATTATCAGTGCTTCTCTGCTACTCATAGGCTTTTCAATGCCTAATTGTTTTTTGGGAGTGGGTTACTGAGTCCTTCTCCCAAGCCTACAGCACCTGGCATTCCCAGGCGGTCTCCCATCCAAGTACTAACCAGACCCGGCCCTGCTTAGCTTCTGAGATCTGATGGGATCGAGAGCCACAGTGGTATGGCTAAAGGCCTTTTTTTTTGAGACTTGCTAAGTTATGCAGGCTGCCTCTGGCCTCAAACTCATGGTCCTCTTGCTTCAACCTCCTGTGTCACTGGCATTACAGACATGAGCAACCTCACATGGTGCCATTTGTTTTCTGCCTTTTTAATTATAGCCATCCTAGTGGGTTTGAAGTAGTATTTCATTGTGATTTTCACTTGTATTTCCCTGGTTAATAATAAGTATTTTTCACATGCTTATTAGCTATTTGTATATTTTCTCAAGAAATATGTGTTCAAATCCTTTACCCATTTTTAAAATTGAGTTATTTGCCTATTAAATTGTAGAATTTCTTTATATATTCTGAATATGAGATACTTATCAGACATTTGACTTCCAAATACTTTCTCCTATTCTATGAGCTGTCTTTTTACTTTCTTGATGGTATTCTTTGAAACATAACACTTTTAATTTTGAAGAAGTCTAGTTTATCTCCTTTTTTCTTTGGTTGTGTTCCAGGTGTCAAAGCTAAGAAATCATTGCCTAATTGTAGGTCATACAGGTTTATGCCTATGTTTTCTTCTCAAAGTTTTTTCTTTTTACAATCCTTGGGAGTTGAACCCAGGGCCTCATAGATACTTTGCAAGTGATCTACCACTGGGCTGCACCCCTAGTCCATTTATTTTTGACTCAGGCTCTTGCTAAGTTATATGGGCTACCTCTCACCTCAGAGACTCTATCCTTGGTCTATCTCCCAAGTCTCTGGTTCCAGGCCTGGCCAGTCTCATTCTTATCTATGCAAATGTGCAGTTGTCCTAGCACCATTTGTTGAAAAGATCACATTACTCTTGTGGTAGGCACGATAGGTGGTATGTTTTCATTTTATGGATGAGGAAACAAATCCCAGAAAAACTAAGTGCTTGGATTAAATCCTCCCAGATTAAAGTGTGTGTGTGTATGTGTTTGTGTGTGTGTGTAGTACCACCACACTCCCTGGTTCAGGATCTCTGTCCTTGTAAGTCTCCAAGAAGGTGCCCTTTTCTTCTGCAACTTTGGTCTCTTACTTCCCTTTTAAAGTTTTGTCTATCCCTGGTATATTTCTAAAGAAAACTCTTATATCCACCACCATTTCTTTCTCTGATGGTTTGCCCCTTTAAAGTAGAGAACAGAGACATGCATCTTAATGGCCATAATGACAGGTATCCACAAGTCTGTATCCAGAGAGGAACCATTACTTTCGGCTACTGGACCTCACAGCATGGCTAAATGCTGGTGCCCCCCAAACTTCTGTTGATTCCCATGTAAGAAATTGTAGGGGACAAAGTCCCTGCAAAGTTTAGAAGAGAAAGGTTCCTATCACACTCCATGTCAGCATAATTAGGACTCTGACTTACGATGAACAATAGCATAGTGGAGTATCTGAAAGCACAGGTTGACCCACTTCATCCCAGCCTGAAAGCCTGAAGGAATGGCTCTTCACCATTTTCAAAGGGGGTCTTTGGGGCCACCCACCATGACATCTTTAGGGATTCTTCTTTGTGGCCTGATGTCACAGAGGTTGACTTAGAGCCTCATACCAAGGGCTTTCAGGGGGACCTCTCAAGATTTATCTGCTCAGCCAACACTCTCATGTGGTAGCATGCCTAGAAGAGAAGCAGCACAGTTCTGTAACTGTGGTGGATCCACTCCATCTGTTTTGGTGGGGACTGCTCAGGCTGGCATGTTCTTCTACAGAATGTCCCCACGGGTAGATGGCCAAACCCATTGTGAGGCTCTGTGTGGGAGCTCAGTAAACCAACTGCATTTCCTGCACCATTTACAGCAGCTGCATTATCACTCACTGTGTGGAGCCTGAGGTGATCATCTAGAGGAGGCATCTTTCCAGACCAAGTCTCTACTGTATGCTTCCCTGGCCTGGAAGTGCACATAGGCCATGGCTTTTCCCACACTCTCCCAATTGTGACTGTTTGACCAGGTCAGGGCACCTACCTCCCAGCAGGTCAGAGCATACCAGGTGAAGGAAGCTCTTATTCATGAGAAAGCATGATGTTGAAGTCTAGGATGCTCAGTCAGTCCCCCAATATGTGAGTCAAAATCCAGGGAAAGCAGGGCTGCACGACAGGCAGGGAAGGAAGTAGGGATTATATCCCCAGGGTGGCTGAGATACCATGGAGCACCATCAAGGCATAGCCATACACCCAGGAGGGGATTCTTCTCTCACCACTAATATGGAATAGCAGCCAGGTCCAGCAATGGGTAAAAGGACACCCCTCAGCCAGTGAGCCTCAGCCATTCTGAGAGTGAGGACATGGCCAGGGCCACCCGATGAGGGCAGGAACAGCAAGAAAGGATCCACACTGGAGGCAGATGGCAGTCATGGATAGCGATTCTCAAGGAGGCTTCCTGGAGTTAAATTAGTTCTATAGCAAACCTTTTGCAAATGTTCAAGAGCTTTCTTAATGTCTGAATGGAAGGGGGTATGCTCCATAGATGCTATATGTCCTGTGTTGTGTGGACCTGTCCCACACAGTGAAGACTTGCCACCCAAGGCCAGCAGCACCTTCCTTGAGAAATGTTGTTAGAAAAGACTTACTTTTGGGGGGCCAGCTATTTGGCCAGTAAAAGAAATTTTTAACTGTTGTAAGCAACTGGGTCTAAAGATACTACCTTGATAGGTACTGGGAGATTTAAGAATGCCTCAGAGACCTTGGTCAAAGGAGGCTCAGGTCTAGCAGAGGAGCTCACTGTGTGCAAACAGATCTGCAATACAAGGTAGAAAGTGCTGGGTCCCACAGTAGACTTGGGAATGATGGGAGTAAGAGATTCCATGGTGGAAAGTCACTGGGGCAGGCCTGTGGTCTGTCAGTAGTCTTTCCCACTTTCACGCAGTCACAGTGAACCTGCATTGGAATCAAAGTCTCTTTAAGTTCTACTTTTGGGAAAAGAATGACACATTCTTCTTAGCTTCACTTTGAAGGTTTTCCTCTTAGAGGCAGGGAGCCTTTCCCATGAGAGTTTTTTTCTCTAAGAACTCAGAGGGCATGCAAAGGGGGAACCGCATTTGGTTCTTGGTCCTGTGGTGAGCAGTGCTTTTACAGACCTTTTCCCTGACCCCAGTGCAGATGCATACCCTTTAGGATACCTCCCAAGGGAGCAAGCACCTGCCTGAAGCAACAGTTCTGTTCTTAGTGGATGGTTACGCACATAGGGACCCAGCAACCCTCTCCCATTCAGTGGCACTGGACACCTCATCCCTGTGCAGTGTGTTTGAAGAACATATTTGTAACAAAAGAGGAAGGAGGAAGAGGTGTGGACAGGAAGGGTGAGTAAGTTAGGTCTTTGAAGCTCTGCAGCTTTCCAAACACTCCACATGATAGATTTGTTGGCTGCTAAAGCCCGGTGAGGTGCTTTTGTAAGGCAGATGATGTTCCCTCTGTTTTACAGGTGGGAGAGCTGAGACATCCAGCCTAGGACTCGACTGCAATCTCAGTGTGGGCCAAAGTCAGAACCAAGCCTCCTAATTCTTACCTCTAAGCACCTTACAAAGTAGCCTCGATGTCTTTGCAGTCACATCTCCCCATTCTCATAATTTCCTTGAGCTACAGATCTGTCAGCAATAAGAGATTTTCAAATTAGAAGCATTTAAAGTTTTTTAGCCCAGCTAAATGCTCCTTTAATTATTTCCCTCACAAAATTGCAAACTCAAAAAAACAAGACAAGTGAGTACACAAATAACCCTGACGCAGAAAGTGGGAAGGAGCCTCCGAAAGTCATGAGAAAGTGCCAAGCAGCCTTAAAGCCAAGCACACACCTGGCCCTTGTGATTTGGATGTTGATGGATGGACACAGGGGAGAACAGGGACTATAGTTCATGAAGCTCTTTTTCATATGCATTGTTCCATTTGAATCTTGCCCAAATCCATCTTTCCCTACTTGGAAGTATCAGAATGGTATATTTTTAAAACTAGGGGCCTGGAGCAGGAAAAAAAAACTAGGAAAAATTCAGTAGCATTTACATATTTAAAATGCAAGGCAGGTACGATGGCACATGCTTATAATCCTGGCCTGCAGGAGTGTCTTGAGTTCAAGGCCTGCCTGGGTGACATAGTGAGACCCTGTCTCAAAACAGGGTAAACAAAACAGCCCCCCTGAGAAAACCCACAGCTGATGTGCAACTTGTCAACTCTGGCTCTCTGTTCTCCAGGCTTCTGGTATTAAGTCAGTCAAGTATTAGAGTTTTCTTGACATTTAATTGCACATCATTGGAATAATTGAAGCAGCAGTTAGTTGGGCAAATAACCTTAAATGATTCCGTTTTTAAAGCCCCTGCTTAAGCAACTCAGTGGACTTAGCTCACAGTCTCTCCACCACTGGAGGGTGGGATGGTGAGTAGAGGGCACAAGAGAAGGGGAACCCTTTCCTGGCCATAGGGGCTCTAGGTACCCTCTGTCCTGTCTTCTGGAGGGAGTCCACATAGATATGAGCAGAACTGGGTAAGACCAGAAATGATGAATGGAATAGATGCTCTCATTCCCCAGTGCCACTACATTTGTGACAGAGCCAGTTAAAAAGGGAAGGGAGCTGGACCTGGTGGCATGTGCCTGTGATCCCAGCACTCAGGAGGATCACAAGCTAGAGGTCAGCTTGGACTGCCTAGCAAAACCTGTCTCTATAAAAAAAAAAAAAAGCTAAGGTGCATAAAACAAAGTAGATTAGGGGTTGCCAGGGTCTTCAAGGAGGAGGAAAATGGGGCATGACTGCCCAAGGGCATGGGATTTCCTTTTTGGATTGTGAAAATGTCCTGGAATTCAATACTGGGGATGGTTGCACAATTTTGTGAATAGCCTAAAAACTATTAAATTGTGCACTTTAAAAGGGCAAGTTTTACAGTATGTGAGTGATATCTCAAAAAGACTTTATTTTTAAAAAGTAGGGAGCACCCTCCAGCCAACCATGTTACCTAGAGGGGAGAAAAAGATATAATGGAAAATGTCTTTTTGTTATTTGCACTTTTACCAACCCTTTGTGTGACCCCCACAGCTATGTTAGAAATCTTCCACCAAACCAAGAAAAGTGTTTGCCAAGGAGGAGAGGCAGGGAGCTCAGACTGTGGTAAGATCCTGCAGTTGAAGCCAGGGGCTCTCAAGGAGCCCCCTCCTCAAGCACAGTGTATCCTGCTTCCCCCAGGGATCCCGATACCCCACAGCACTCCTTTCTCTGGATAAGGTTTCTAAAGGACCCTCTTTAAAGACAGACAAGCACCAGGGCAAGAAACACATTCCGTTCATTCTGCAGTAATGTGAGTGAGTTGGTCTGAGAACCTGGACAGTCCCTGAGTAAGGCCACTTGTGATGGGAAATACAGTAGGTACACAACCTCAGCGCAGTGCCTGATGACTTCCAAACAGGGTGCCAACAGTACCAGCCCCTGGGGATCAGCAGGCTGGCCCCGCCTGATTCCTGTGATGGTATCAGCTGGGCCTGATGATGTACCCCTGCTGGCCAAGGACAGAGAACAGGGCAGTGCTGGGCTGCATCGACCTTCAGAAGGATTTAGATGGAAATTCAAAATTGTCTTCATGCAGAGATCATGCTGACTCCCAGTGTATGGTGATACTGATGAAGTTATGAGCGCCTCTAGATGGAGACAAGAATTTCAGAATGTAGCAATGGTGTGTGTGGCCTGAGGCTGCTTTAATGAGGAAGAGCATCCCTGCCTAGGAAACTGAGTTTGCTCATGGGAAAGACTGTGTTTGTTTCTATAGAGATCCTCTCAGAGACTATCAAGACACACCCGAACGGCACTGCCTTGTGTAGGGAGCGGAGTATAGGTCTCTTCAGTTATGCAGAGTGCTGGGTAGACTTTTTACAGGGGGCCTGCTTTACCCTAAGCAGAGAAAAAGAGGAATCATAAGCAAAATCCAGTTGGGGAGAAAAATGTTTCCTTCGACTCTGTTCTCAGGGGTTAGGATGTGGCCAATTGTTATTTGCTAGTGTATGTGTTTCTGCATTTAAGAGTTTATAATGAGCAGAATCCGTTTTCTAAGAAGAAAACCAATGTTTTAAACTAAAGCTGAGTTCAGGCAAGGTCCCCAACTCCTTCAGCAGTAGCAAATAGAGGCTGGGGCTGCATGTGTATGGGCAGACCCCTGCTCATCCTCCAGGAATTGCCTCCAAATCCCTCCCTTCCCTCAGGCTCCCACTCCAGGAGTTTTCAGAGGGATGTGGGGAGGATGAAACCTCCTTGGAACTAGTTTTTGGTGCTCCAAGATGCCTTTGTGCCACAGCAGTGACCCCATGAGACACTGTCTGAGGTCACCCATGGCTGAGTGAGGTTGGGAGGCTGGATGTGTCACCTGATGCACTTTGTTTTCCCTCCAGGTGGACCTACCACGACTTCTTCAACCGGTATCGGGTACTGGTTAAGAAGAGAGAGCTTGCCAACACAGACAAAAAGGCCATCTGCAAGTCTGTCCTGGAGAGCCTCATCAAGGTGAACCAGGCCCTGTGAGGGCAGAGGGGGGGTTGACTTTTGTCTCCATCCTATAAAACTGTTTAAGACGTTAGGTCGTTTCCCCTCATCAGTGACTAGAACCAAAAAGACCCCTTCACCTAGCTAGAGTACCTCCTAGCCTTTTCACATCTCAGCACACAGCAAATGGAATTGTTTGTCCAGCTCACTAGGGTGCTTCTGGATGCAGCCACAGACCCAGGCTCTCTGGCTCCTCCAGAGCTGGGCCCCTGCCCCTCCTGGTATGCCTGGTTAGGCCCCTGATCTAGCAGTCAGCGGAGGAGAAAGAGATGGTTTGCTTTTATCTTACTACTGCATAGCCAGCCTCAGCCATGCCCAGATACAGGCAACAGCTTTTATGTTTTCATTGAAATAACCTGAAATCACACCCAACAGTTCAGAATTGAGAGCTACAAAAGTGGAGCTGTGAGAGGCAAATCCTTAAACATTTCAATAGTTGTGGAGACTTCAGGAGTTACAGCAGAGTGTAATAATTAATGTCTTGATAAAGGGTTGAGTCATGGCAAGACTCTTCAGTGTAAGAAGGTGATGCAAAGAATTACATCAATAATTTTAAATCTTCAAGTTCATTTTCCTAAGAAAACCTATTCACCTGGAATAGTTCATTGCCCAATGATCAGGAGTCAAGGTCATGTTTTATTTTGTAAATGTGTCACAGCCATCTCAGCATCATCTTAGCTACTCGATCTGTAGCTATGGGCAGTGCAGAACATTGTATAAATGTTTAGGGCTTTAAAGTTGCCGCTTAAAAGAGGAGAGCTCAAATATTGATCTGTCTTAATGTCCCTCTGCCCCATTTAACAGTGAGGGCACTGAGGCACAGAAAGCTCATAGAAATTGTCCAGGGTTGCACATGTGGGTTGATAATCCCTCCTCTATGGTCTAAACTGCAGTGCCTGCTGGTCCTGTCTGACTAGTTAGTGTTAATGTACACAGTTATCTTTCATGAAGACAGACTAGGGAGCAGTGCCACAAGATTTTCTGGGAACCTTGTATTTCTTCCTTTTTATTTTTCCTCCTTGCATGGGCCATGCCTTCTGGATACTTGTGCTTCTAATTAATGTGCATGCTGAGTGGCTGGGACTTAGCTGAGCCACATATTAGCCTAGGAAGGCACATCCTGGCTCCTTCCCTCTCTAGAGCAAGTGCTCTGTGTGTTTAAGAATAGGATGATCAGGACAGAGAAGCAGGGGTGTGAAGGTGGCTGTGGGGCAGGCAGCAGTGCTTAATGGCCACGTTCTGTGAGGGTGGCCTGGGAGCTGAGGACTGCCTTAGCAGGCTGTTACTATGGGCTTGCCAAACCACCATGGTTGGATTGGAAGGATATGGGCATGCTGGTGAAGTCTCCCCAGCGGGGATTTTAGGAATGCTCTCTCATCCTTAAACTGAATTTGCTTGATCTTTAACTCTACAGGTATGTATGAAGTTCTTTCTCTGTGCTCTGATATGTGAGGTCAGATATAAAAAAGCATACTTTGAGGCTTGCCCTCCAGGTTAATAATCCCATGTGATCATAGATGTAAGTGTAATGAATCATACCAGGGAAGCTGACCATTGTGCAGACTTGAACTTTCATCATGACACCGAGGAACGTAGGAACAAGCATCTGTTGGGATCCCATGGAGCATGAGGATCTATGTATTTGAGAAGTGTGAAGAGCAGGCGGCATGAGGAAAGGGAGCATGGAATTTTCAAGGACCTCTGGCCTGGGAGACTGGGATCTTGAGTTCTGTTCCTTGATATTTTCAGCGTGACCTTGAGCAAGTCACCTCACCATACTAGGCTTCAGTGTTACGTCCATGAAGTAAAAGGTGTGGCTTGGAATGGATCACCAAGATTGTCTTCAGCTCCCTCACACTATGAGACTTGGAGGAAGGATCTCACAAAGTGACAGTTGATCAGTTAATATGTGAACAGTCAGTAAGTTCTAGGCGTGAGAGGAAGCAAATCTGGCTTTGGAGGGGTGCTGAAGACACAAAGTAAGGAGCGTGTGCAAGTCAGGCCGCTGGGTGACTGGGTACAGCAGGTTAGGTGTTCAGAGAGATCCTTGTTGTTGTTGTTAGGTGCCATCGAGTCGGTATCCGACTCATAGCAACCCTCTGTACAATAGGGGAAACACTATTGTCAGTGCTTCTATGCTGTTCATAGGGTTTTCAGTGGCAGATTGATTTTTGGGAGGGGGTTGCCAGGTCCTTCTCCCAAGCCTACAGTTTCCAGTGTTCCCAGGCGGTCTCCCATCCAGGTACTAACCAGGCCTGACCCTGCTTAGCTTCCGAAATCTGATGGGATCAGATGCCACAGGGCTATAGCTGCAGGCAGAGAGATCCTTATCTGCCTGCAGCTATATCCTTATCCTTATCTGCAAAGCCATAGAAAAAGTGGCTTTGCAGACCAGATCACCCCTTCTTATTTATTTCTAGAATAACAAATGAAGCCTGTGTCCTCTGCTTCCTGGGTTGCCGTGGGCATTTCACTTCCTCTGCTGGAGCCGAGCCAGCAGGCTTGTCTCCTGAGCCTCAGCCCCCTTACTGGGTGGAAGCCTCTTCCAGCAGGGCAGCACTCTCTGAGCTGCCTTGAAACTTCTGGCCCCATCCAGCTCTGTTCCTCCCAGCAAGAGCTTGCAGGCCCCCTTGGTGTGGGCCCCTGAGTAGACACAGGGATGGGATCCACCCTAATGGCACCCCTCCTGGCTTTGCCAGCAGCCAGGCCATGGAAGACCCTCGTTGGTGTGCCTCCAGCTCAGGCATGACTCAGACAGGACACCCTTCCCAGCGTGTGGAACCCAGTTCCTGTTAACTATGAGAGGCTTAACCCATAAGGAATGACTCAGGGTTCTTTTGGAGCCATTTTCCCACGTGGAGCATGTTCTTTTGTGTGTGTGTATGTTTTCCATAGATCTTGAATCTCTCCCTCCCTCGCTGGTCTTTAAGCCAGCGAGCACTCTTAAAAGAGCAGTTTGTTTTACAAAGAGCTCTTGGTTGTCCTGGGTTAACTCTTCTAGTGATCTCCCCTAGGCTTGTCCACTGCTCCCTGTTGGGGCCACCTTTCTCTGTGCGCTGGGTGAATCCAGAGAAGGACAACTAATTTTAACCTAATAGATATAATTAAGACAGTAATGACACATTCAGAAGAAATCTTATAGCAGTTTTCTTTGGGAGTAATTTGCAATCTGTAATGTGTGCAACTATGTGGCCATTTGAAGATAATCTTCTTAAAATGTTGACCAGATCAAATCATTGCATGTTCAAAGTCCCCCCAACCCATGGCTCCCATCACAATTTTGTGATATGGCCCACAAAGTCTTTGGTGATTGGTTCCTCCTATCACCCACCTTCAGTTTCCCACACTTAGCCATCCTGGCTCGCTGTCCCTCAAACATACCTGACTTGTTGCCACCATGGGACACTTTCATCTGCCCTTTTGGAATGCTCATTGTCCATAGTTCCCCTCCATGGCTGCCTCCTTCAGTTCATGCAGGTCTTTGCTCAGATACCACCTCCACAGAGGTGCCTTCCTTGACTATCCTTTTGAACATCCTGTTTTATTTTCTTCATAATATTTACCACTGCCTGAAAACAGAGAATGTCTTTGCTTGTCTGTAGCTGCCCTCCTCACAGTGGTGGTTCTTTGAGGGGCAGGCATCTTGTTCACAGCTGCATCCTGGGTGCCTAGCCCAGTCCATGCCCCATGGTGAGGAACAAATGGTGAGAGCTGGTGTATCTACAGAGGGGTGCACGTGAGATCTGGCAAGGGATTCTTCTGCCTTGGAAGCACTGTGGTGGTATGGCAGGCTCCTTCGTTGCTCACCGATGACCAGCCAGCTCCCCTTCTCTCCCCTCTTCATCTTGTAAAGGATCCCGACAAGTTCCAGTTTGGCCGCACCAAGATCTTCTTCCGGGCAGGCCAGGTGGCCTACCTAGAGAAGCTACGGGCTGACAAGTTCCGGGCAGCCACCATCATGATCCAGAAAACTGTCCGGGGCTGGCTGCACAAGGTGAAGTACCGCAGGCTGAAGCGGGCTACCTTAACCCTGCAGAGGTACTGCCGAGGACACCTGGCCCGCAGGTGAGCCAATCCAAGGTGTATCTAGCACAGCAGGCTGGGGCCAGGAGGAGGGGGACATCCTCGCCCATTCTCCATAATCAGAGTGGTTCCTGTGGGCCCATTGTTCATCTTGGTTTTTCTCCCAGAGGCAGGGGGCATCCCTCTGAGGTCCTCCTGACCACAAGGAGCCAATGCAGACAGGATGTGCTTTTTCCAGCCACAATGGCTACCTTGTGGTAGAGCTAGGATACCAGTCAGGCTCCCCTGCCCACTCCAGCCTCATGCAGAGGAAAGTGCCATCACCATTCCCTTCCCAGGTGATACCCCAGAGCAGGATCCACCTCCACTGAGGCAGGTGTGGGAGCCGCCACTTCCAGTGATTTGCTCCCACACACAGGTCTTTATGCAGGTTGTCTGATTCAGAGCCAGTCTTGTTCACAGCCAGCACCCTCTCCAAATGGGCTTTTTTTTTTTTTTTGGAAAAGTGACAATTGCCATGAAGTCTACATTCGAAAGTTGACATTTTACAGGAGGCTGCTCATTCATCTCCGCTACAGCTAGAATACATCTGAGTTCCAAGCCTAGAGCCAACCTCTTTCGTATGGCGAAGGTAGAGGATTGTGGCTCCTTGCTTGTAGGCTTGAGCCTGTGTGTGCTCACCTCAAGCTGTTTACCCACACATGATCAGAGACAGTGTCATTAATCACCTTCGAATTCTGGAGAGGAGCTGGGGAGCAGAAGCTGTAGAAATGAGAAGATGGTGGAGTCAACCCTGAATAATTCTCCATGATCCCTGCCAACTAGTCACATCATCAAGTCCCTTGTATGTAGGACTCTGGCTTAACTTCCCTGGTAGCGAAGATAGAACGGAGCTGAGCTGCATTCTTCCTCTAGGGAGTCTGTAATCCAGGGGATAGGCACGGCCCACATTGGAGGAAAGCAGCTGGTGCTGGACTAGGGACTCGCACACTTCAGCAAATAGGTAGTGTGTGGCCTTCATGGGGCACCTGCTCTTCTGGGGCTGTTCTAAATCATTCCTGTGCTCCTCTCTAGCATTTAGTATGCTGAGCCTCTGATCCCTTGCTGGGAACCAAACAAGACTCTTAAGAAGGGTGGAAAGTGCCAGTCTTTCTCTTGGTGGGGAGGTGAGGTGGAGAATGCTAAACAGAGAGGGAGGGGGTGTCTACCTGCAGGGCATCCCAGGCAGAAAGATCTGGGGGAGATGGGGAAATGGGGAGAGAAGGGGCCTGAGAAGGTTTCAGTCATTCATCAGACATTTGCCAGGCTGTGAGCTGGGTGCAGGGTGATTGAGATACATCCCTGGGTATCTCTGAACCTGGTGAGGGGCAGAGGAACAGACAGCATGTGATCACATGAAGAGTGAGGAATACCAAAGGTGCCCAGGTGTAGAGAGCCTTCAGGTAAGGCCCGCAGAGAAGTCAGACCCAGCCCAAGGCTGACCTGGGTGGAAAAACTTCTCAGGTATGAGAGAAAAGCAGACTCTGCTGTTCCGACCCGGAGTGACCAGTGCCTGAGGCATCGCTGCATTTGGGAAGGCCAGAGTTGGCCCGGGGGTGTTCAGAGAGGGAGAGGCTCACGTCACCCAGAGCTCAGGGTCCACTGTGCCAGGTGGCCAGTGCTATCTCCCCAATGCTGCCCGTGGTCTCCTGTCTCCCAGGCTGGCCGAACACCTGCGGAGGACCCGGGCCGCAGTGGTGTTCCAGAAGCAGTACCGCATGCGGAGGGCCCGCCTGGCCTACCAGAGGATCCGCACGGCCACCATCGTCATCCAGGCCTTCACTCGGGCTATGTTTGTGCGCAGAATCTACCGTCAGGTGAGTAGCCACCACAACGGACTGGGCAGGCTACAGAGTCACAGCTAAAGCAGCCACAAGGGAGTCGTCACCAACATGAGCATTTGCTGGGTGCTTCTACGTCTTTGCTAAGTACACTCACATCCCTGCTCCTCACTGAATCCTTTCCAAGGTTTCAGGAAGCAGGATGAGTGTATATTATGACACCCCTTTGACACTTGAGACGCCCAGAGAAGCCAAATCATCTGCCTTAGGGCACATCAGCCTGGCAGCCTGACCTGGGCTCATTCAGGCAGCAGTTGGTGCTAAGTACTAGCTGGTCAAGCCCTTACTTGAGCATATTAGGAGCATGAAGCTCAGTGAGGTGAGGTTGTCGGGAAAGGGTCCCTGTCCTCCCTGCCAGAGTGCTCTTTGCCTTATTCCAGTGAAGCTGAAATCCTTGGCTAGGTAGCCCTAAATCCGGGCATGTTTGTTCACCCAAGTAGCACTGTGCAACTGAAGCACAGTGCTAACTTGAAAGATAAGTTGGAAGGTAAGCGTGAAATGTTTCTGTTTTGTGAAAGTGGACATCTGTCTCTTCTGCAATCAAAGAAAATGTGATTTTTCTGGACAATAAAAGTTAAGCACTAGATTGATAATGAAAAAACAAATATCAGATATCAGGGTAGAAAACATTCTGATGGTAATATGTAGAAAATCCCGGGCCAGCGGGAGAAGGTTCTGTGAATTTCTGGAGAGATTAGTGATATCAGTGTGATGGCATGCTGAGGGGCAGGTGATATTTTGGAGGCAACCAGCAGGGGGCAGCACATGCAAAGAACCAGCTGTAGGTGCGACTCCACTCTCATAGCTGTGACAGGGCATGTTGATCTTTCAACATGTTTGCTTATTCATTCATTCCACCAGCATTTTGTGGGGTATTAGGGCAAGAATTTTGGTGCTTTCATTTCCTGAGTGGCTTTTAACTTGATAGAAAAGCTAAGGAATTTATTTATTTATTTATTTATTATTTTATTTATTTATTTTTTTTTTTTTGTGGTACTAGGGTGTTGAACCCAGGGCCTTGGACATACTAGGCAAGCGCCTTACCACTGAGCTGCACCTCTAGCCCCTTTTTTTGATGTGTTGATTGAATGACTGATTGATTGATTTTGCAGTTCTGGGAAGCTGAACCCAGGGCTTTGTGCATACTTTCCAAGTATTCTACCACAAAACTGCATCCCCAGCACCTTTTTAAAATTTTTTATCTTGAGACATGGTCTTGCTAAGTTATTCAGACTGCCTCTGCCCTTGAACTTGCAATCTTCCTGCTCCTGCTTCCTGAGTCACTGGGATTACAGGTGTGTGCCACCACACCTGGCCTTTATTTTTTATTTTGTGGCTGGATCTCACTAAGTTTTACAGGCTGCCTCTGGCCTCGATCTCAGAATCTTCTTGCATCAACCTCTTGAGCTGCTTGGAAAAACTCAGAGATTTATAAGCCATTGATGGGTAGTAGACTCTCACTGGAATATCTCACCTCCATCTTCCAACTCCCCTGCACCAGAAGAAGATCTGCATCTGTCAGCAGGATAATCATGAGGCCCCCACAACTCTAAGACTTTTAGACTGTAGTTCCCTAGCCAGTAAAACAAAAAGGAAAGGAAAGCTAAAAATAAGGGTTTGACAGCTATTTCCCTGTGGGCACATGGCCTACAGACCCTCGCCAAAAGTTGTTAATAAAACAACCATCAAAGCCTGAAGTGTTAGAGAAGAGGGGCATGCTTTATGTGTCTACTAAAACCAAGGCCAACCTTGGTTCTTACCTCCAGCTGGCTGTGTAAGCTTCCCTTCTCCTGTCCTGCAGTGCAAACCCACAGGTTGTGTGTACTTGTCCTCACCAGGTCGTCATGGAGCACAAGGCCACCATCATCCAGAAGCATGCCCGGGGCTGGATGGCCCGCAGGCGTATCCGGAGGTGGCGGAATGCGGCTATTGTCATCCAGTGTGCCTTCAGGAGGCTCAAGGCCAAGCAGGAGCTGAAGGCCCTCAAGATCGAGGCCCGATCAGCAGAGCACCTGAAACGCCTCAACGTGGGCATGGAGAATAAGGTGGTCCAGCTGCAGCGGAAGATTGATGACCAGGTCAGTGCCAGGGGCTCCCTACCTGGGTGTTGGAGCTGATGAGAGGGACCTAGAGCTTCCTCAGGGAACCACAGTACTAAAGACCTGCGGGAGTGCAGAAGTCCTTGGGATATTGCCCCACATGGTAAGCACGACTACTGACTGCAGGAAGCAGAACAGTGCTGCCTTGTAAAGATGTCCATGTCCTAATCCCTGGTATCTGTGAATAGTCACCTCACATGGCGAAAGGGTCTTTGCAAATATGACTAAGTTAGGGACCTTGAGGTGGGAAGATTATCTTGGATTATTTAGGTTGGCCTGTGGAATCACAAGGGTCCTCATAGGATGGAGGCTGGGCAGGGAGATTCAGGGGAGGAGATGTGAAGACAGAATCAGAGGTGGGAAGGATGCAGGCAGCCTCCAGACGCTGGAAAAGGCAATGGAATGGACCCTGCCCTGTAGTGTCCAGAAGGGGCTGTAAGATAACACAATATATTGTTCTGAGCCACTAACTTGGTGATAATTTGTTGTGACAGCAGTGGGAAACTAATAGATTAGCCCAGAGTCCTGTTCTTCTTCCTCTACAGACGCAACCTGATGTAGGTAAGCGAAAGCTGGTGCTGATGGAGGGTCCCCATGTATCTCTACTGTGCCAGCCCTCCCTCTGTTTGACAGCCCCTGTGAGGTAAATGTAGTGTCATGGCTTTTTTTTTTTTCTCAGTATTGGGTGATAAACCCAGGGCCTTGCACTTGCATGCTTTGCAAGTGCTGGACCACTGAGCTGTACTCCCAGCCCTTTTTTTTTTTTTTTTTTTTTTTTTTAACTTTTTGAGACAGGGTCTCACTAAGTTATGCAGACTTCCTCTGGTCTCAAACTTGTAATCCTCTTGCCTCCGCCTCCCGAGCCACTGGGATTATAGGCATGCACCACTGCGCCTGGCTGTGTCATCGCTTTTCACACATGAGAAACTGAGAAGAACTCATGTGCAACTCAGGAAACGTCCCTGCTGTTAGGATGTTTAAGCTTTTTCTCCATCTATGGGGCCATATTCTCATGTCAGCCAGTCAACAAGCAGCAAGTCATACATTAAGCCCCTACAGGAGCAAGGTGCTGTGCATGGTACTACGAGGAATTTAAGACAAGCCCAGGGCACTGGACTCCTGTAGGATCACACAGACCTGGGGTAGACTCCAAGTTAGAAAGATGAGGGTCACCCATGCATGCAGACACAGGTGCTCCCACTCTCAGGTGGCCAAGTGGCCAGACCTCCTGCCCCTCAGAAGGTTTTTATTTGGTGCCTGATTATTTCAGATGGTCTGTTAGCTTGGAACAGGACATGACTTGGACACCTATTGGATACTGTATTCTTGGAAAGAATCTGAATATAATGGGACCAGCAGCATGGATTCCTATCAGGATTTTCTGGGTACCCACCATATCCTAATCCCCATGATACACGCCTTATGTTCACTCCCAAGTGATCTTCACATGACTTTTTTAGCTCATTTTGTAGGTGAGGAAATTGGAAATCAGGGACATCAAGTACCTTGCTAAAGCTACAGAATTAGAAAGCACTAGAACTTGAATTACACCCCTGGTCTGATCCCATAGCCGTAACCAAGAGGGTCCTGGCTTTCTAATTGCAAACATTGCTAAAGTGCTGTCCTGCATCTGTCACTATGGAATTGGGCTCTCCAAGTAAAAAGGAAGCTCATTGTCACCTGGCTCGTGCAGGGTAAGGCAACCCAAGGACCAGACTCCTGCAATGCCCCAAGGGCTTCAGGAGACCCCTGAGAAAAAGGAGTGGGGAAGGGCACAGTATACATGGTGTGGGATGTGAGGAAAGAGAAATTAAGAGGTGGGACCACCAGGTATGGCTGTGGGGGTCACTTGGGTTTTTTGGTACCTTTTCTCTACTGACATTTCTAAAGCTTCTCATGAGTCCAGTAGAGCAGGAAAATAAATGAGCCATTTTATACTTAAAACAGCTGCCCAGAATGGGAGCCCCAAAGCAGGGCACAAATGACAGGCGGAGGTGCCTGTTCCCCTGCTTTTCAGAGGGACCCAACTTTCTGAGAAGAGCCATCACCCTGGGTATGTGTTCTCTGTGACTTCTCCAGGGTGCTGGGTTAGCTTGGCTCCTTAGCTGCGAATCAAGGCAGGAAGCTCAGATGCAGAGGAAGGGCCCTCAGTCCCTGACCCTGGTCAGTCTGTAGTGGTACACCAGGGCAGAGGGGAAGGGGGAAAAGAAGAGGTCTGCCCTCAGACACTAGCCCTTTGAAAAGCACAAGCACCGAGGTTTTTATTGATACTGTTAGGGCTGTTGATGACTAGCCAGAAAAAACACTGTGTAGTAAGATTTTTGCAGTAAACCTCCCAGGCAAAGGATAGTCAGAGGCATGAGGAAGCTTTTGACTGCTGGTCCTGCCAGGAGCCTGTGTGCCTGCTGGGTGCCCCAGCCCTGGGCTTCCGACAGGGCTCCGTATTGGCTGTGCTGGTGGCTGAGGTCAGCTCCAGAGGGTAAAAATAAATCTAATTTTTCACAATCCACATGCTTGAACCTCAAAAAACAGCAGATTTTAAAGGCCTATTTTTAAAAAGAGCTTTTTGCCTTATGCTTCCTCCGTGACACACATCTGTGAGCAGTGGCAGGTGCTCCCCCCTGGGCAAGGTGCCCTGCATGTAGTGAGTCAGGGGCATATGAGATCTTGCTTTCTCACACCCTTCCCCATCTGGCCTATGTGCCAAGCTCTACTCTCTCATAAAAACTCATTGAATCCTCCCCACAACTCTATGAGATGAATCTTAATGTTATACCCACTTTAAAGATGAGAACACTGAGGTGCAGAGATGGTCAGTAACCTGCCCAAGGCCACACAGCCTGACTGGGATTGAAACTTGGCAGGCTGATTTCAGGATTCTGCTACCTGTGACCAAATTGTTAGACCTCTGCCCATTTGGAGTCTTGGAGTATATGAGGAGTCCAGATGAGACTCTTGCCTTGGTTTGAGTTCATGCTCATACACATAGCCTATCCTTGGGACAGGCAGGCATTTACAGAGGGAGTGGGACCCTGTGTGCAAGAATGTGCCTGACTCCCTGTTGTTGGAGGAGGCATTGGCACACTCTTCACCACTGGAATCTAGAGCTGCTTGTTTTTTTGCTGTTTCTGGCAGGTGGGGCCAGCTGTTTGGAAATGAGTGCATTTTCCTCCTGTTCCTAGAGATAATCCAGGCAGCTGCTGTCTTGACACAGAAGGTTCTTAAGCCAGAGGGAAAAGACATACATGTGCCAGACAGATCAGATGGAAAGGTGGCCCAGGGTACTTGTCGGAGTAGCCTGGCATATAGTAGACCAAGTTCTAACTGGACAGTTACAGGAAGGAAGAATCCTATGAAAGTAGTCAGCAAGGGAAGAAACTGAAAGACAAAACCTGGGTCAGGTGAAGCATCCCAAGTTCATGTCTTAAGGCCAAGTACCTCAACTACAGAGAGAAGACATACATTTGACACCAAGTCCCCAAGCAAACAATAGAGAGGACAGGGTGACTGGAGATCTCCTGAAGGAGAGGAGACAGTGTAGGAGGATTGGAGCTGTCCCTGGTGCTGAGACACTTCTGTGCATTTACATAGTCTCTGATGTCACAAGCGACACATTTCACAACATCCATCACACAACATCCTTCAGCCTAAATACAGGGACACTGTAAATATAGTGCAGAGCATAAATACAGTGTAAAATTTGCAGGACAGTGTAAATATAGGGACATTTTCTTGGGGCTTTTTTTGTTGTTTGTTTGTTTTTGTAGTACTGGAGGTGGAACCCAGGGCCTCACGCATGCTTTGCAAGTGCTATACCACTGAACTGCACCCCTAGCCCCTTTTTTACTTTTTAATTTGAGACAGGGCCTCCCTGTATTATACAGGCTTCCTCTGGCCTCAAATTTAAAATCCTTCTGCCTCAGCCTCCTGAGTTGCTGGGATGACAGGTGTATACCACAGCACCTGGCCCCAGGACCATTTGTTATACTGTCCCTTGGTGTTGGCCTCTGATGTGACATTTTTCAACCACATAATGAAGCCCATGCATTCTTCTCTCTGCCAGTCTGGCTTTAAGTTCGTGTGTAGAGTGATTGAGCCAATTGAACTTATAGGTGATTTTTGTTTGTTTTGTTTTGTGTTGTATTTTTTTTTTCTTATGATGAGAGTCAAGTTTCTTAGATCTTTATGAGTACAAGGTTATATTTAAATGTGTTTTATCTGAAAAAATATAACCCAAATCAATAGATTTCACTCACTGGCCTTTAAATCAGTTTGACTCAGTACAGTTAATAGATAATAAATGTTAAATTATTCAACATTTTATGATGCTCAAGAACATCTATAAACATTAGAAAAATAGTATGTTACAAGTTACAGCTTTATTGCCTTTCTGTGCCTCATTTTCCTCCACTGCGAAGTAAAGAGATGTTAATCATCCTTACTGAATAGGATTTATGTGGGACTTAAGTGATAGAAGCATGTTCTTGTTAGGTACCCTCAAGTGGGTGTCCGACTCATAGGGACCCCATGTACAACAGGCCAAACAGTATTGTTAATGCTTCTCTGCTATTCATAGGATTTTCAATGGCTGGTTAATTTTTGGGGAGTGGGTTGCTGAGTCCTTCTCCCAAGCCTACAGCACCTGGTGTTCCCAGGTGGTCTCCCATCCAACTACTAACCAGACCTGACCTTGCTTAGCTTCCAAGATCTAATGCAATTGTACACCACAGTGATATGGCTGCAGGCATATAGCTCAGTGCTAAAGCAAGCACCCATTCACAGTAGCAGTATGTATGGGACATGTTGATTTTCACTACGTAGACTGTCTTGTAATGATTTGCTTTCTCCTCGCACCAACCTGAGAGTCTGTAGAGTATTGATTGGGAATTGCTCTGTGTATGGCTCTATGAGTTGTGTGCTTAAAGAGCATGCCTGGCTATAGAGACTCAGAGGGCTGAAATTCAGTCGCTATCCTGCTCACCTGACCATAAGTCTGCCCTGGGACGTGCTGTCCTGAGGAAGGGGCATCCCTTGTTCCAAGCTGTGCAATCCCCAGGCTGTGTCCATGACCATGGGAAGCTCAGGGGCATCATCCTCCTTGAGGGTGGTACTTTTCTCTAGTTATACAAAGATGCTACACAGGTGGGCAGAGCCCCGGAATCACTGACTGGACCGACAGGTAAATGACTTACCCTTCATGCTGGGGGAACATTTTGAGCATAAAAGCAATCTCACCTGACAAAGCCTCTGGGAAAGAAAGTAAGCATTTGAGAAAAGTGACAACAGCAGAGTCTCAGATTATCTTCCAAGACAGCTTCCTTATTGCCCAACAAGGGCAGGTCTGTGCGCTTCAGCAGTAGGAGCAGAGAGAGGATCCTCTTGGAATATGCAAGAAATTCAGGGAGGACAAGGGCCTATTAGAAATCTCCAGACCCCAACCCAGGATGAACCAGTACCCTGTGTCACAAAAAGGCCTTTGCTGGTTCAGAACAGGGATGGCCGGGTGCATGTGTCCCTGACCACCATGGTTCTGGTGAGCTTAACCCACATGAGAGGGATGGGTTTCTGGGGGCCTATGAGGGAGTGAATGCCCCAAGCCATGCCCTGAGGCCAGGCTTAGCTACACAGCCATGCCACCTATAGACACAAGGGTAGGCAGGAAACACTAGGCCCTCCTGGGGACTTCCTTTCTGAAGTCATCCATACACAACCCAAAGAGCCCTCAGGGATGGAGTTTGGCTGGTGGTGGTCATGAGGAAGGAGCTTCCCAGGCTGTGCTGGGGGGACTGTCCTCATCCAACCCCAGGCAGCCAGAAGGGGCTTCTGAGCACCTCTCCAAGGGACTCACTATTGAACTCTGGCGAGTGAGGATCATTATTGTTTATTGAGCATTTACTGTGCACCAGGCACTGGATGAAGCACTTTGCTCTCTACATCTTGATAACAACTGTCTTATGTGGGAATTACTGTTTTCCCTGGGGCACACAGAGTTGGTGATTAGACATGCACAGAGGATCAAGGACGGAGCTGGATTCTAAGCACAGGTCTATCAGTTTTAGCCACACTTATCTCCCCAACATCCTTGAGCCTGATCTCAGGCAGCACCAGGATCAAGAAAACTGGGCCTCCCAGACACAGGACCCTTTGTATCAGTGTCCCAAGCTGTGATCTTTGACCAGAGCAGGATAGGATGAACCTCTATCTGCAGCTGCCACTGCCATGCATGCCTCTTTCCATACCCCAACCAGTTCCACCTGGGGACCCCAGCCTAGTCCTCTTCTCCACTGTTGGTGATCTGACCCATGCTGTAACCCCTGGAGGTGGCAATTGGGCTGAACTGCCTTCAACCCTGAGCAGAGATGAGGTCAGAGGGTAGCTAGTCCAGCATGTTCCCCACCCTATCGCTATACAGAAACCCTCAGCCTCCAGTGGAGACCCAAACCCAAGTGGGCAGTTCAGTCAGGTATTCGTTTTTCTAAATAGATGCTGTTTAATTGGACAACTTCTTTGTTATTCCTTAGGGCAAGGCTGACAGCCAGCTCAGACTAGAGGGTAGCAGGCTATACCTGGGAGGTTCTGCAGAGTATGGGGGATCTTACTGAATCTACACAGGAAACGCACTGCTTGCACATTCACGTGCAGGTCCCAGGGCCTGCATGATGTTGTATGAGGTCTGCTGACATTTCCTTTTTTTTTTCTTTCCTTTTTTTTTTTTTTTTTGATAGTTGCTCCTCATTACTTTCTGCGAAGTTTAATTTCTACTGTGAATTAATCAATGATTCCTGATGCCCTGGCTTATTGGCATTTCAGCCAATAGCTCTCTTCTACTTAGAGCTCCTGCAGAGCAGAGCAATGAAAAATAATCAGTGACTGCTTGCTGCTTGCCTGCTTCTTGGGGGAGCCCTCCTTCCTCTCCATCTCTCCCTGCTGATCACTTGTGGATGACACTCAATTCTGATAGCCCTGATTTCTGCCCATCATTTATGCTGCACTTGATCCTGGCACTAGGTTCTCTTGGCCCAAGGCACATGGGAACACTTGAGTGGGCAGTGATCATGTACCTAATCTGCAGGGCCACAGCAGCAGCCGGCTCTGCTCTGCCAGGCATCAGTCTCCTGAGTCAGAGGCAGATGGGGTGAGCACTGCTGACAGGTGGCAAGTGGGATTCAGAGGCTTCCTTGGAGGAGGAGTTGATGAAGGGGTCAGATCGCAACTCTTTGTGCCAGTGAGTCCAAGGATAGGAGGGCTCTAAAAAGCCAACACTGCAATGTAGCCTAGCCAACTACGTTGTTCCTGCAACTTCCAAACCTGGCATAGAAAGGAAACTGCCTTAGGAGCAGGGCATGGTGGCACACACCTATAATCCCAGTGGCTCGGGAAGCGGAGGCAGTAGGATTGCAAATTCAAGACCAAAGGCAGTCTGTGTAACTTAGTGAGACCCTGTCTCAAAAAGCAAAAAAAAAAAGGGGGGGCTACTGGGGGTGCAGCTCAGTGGTCCAGCACCTGCAAAACTTGCAAACACGAGACCCTGGGTTCAATACCCAGTACTGCAAAAAAAAAAAAAAAAAAAAAAGAAAGAAAAAAGAAACTGCCTTTAGTCAGATTCCAGCTCTGTGAATGCTTGCCAATGCTCCTTACCTATTTTAATGTTGGTACGTCTGTTTTGTGCTCTCCAATCTTTCTCTTAGGTTCATAATCAAGGTTTGTTAGGGAGATGGTAGGAGAGCACTCAAGCATGTAATGGTGGTGAGGTTTAATTCCTCCTTGGAAATCCTTTTTTTTGATGGCTTTCATGCTTTTTTCTGGCCCAATGACCCTCTCTTTGTCTCCATGTTTTTCTCCTCTTTCCCCATTTGCTGGTGTTCTGCAGAACAAAGAATTCAAGACTCTCTCAGAGCAGCTGTCTGCGGCCACCTCCACGTACACCACGGAGGTGGAGAAGTTGAAGAGGGAGCTGGCGCATTACCAGCAGAGCCAGGGGGCCAACGCCAGCCTGCAGCTACAGGAGGAGGTGCAGAGCCTGCGCTCCGAGCTGCAGAAGGCCCACTCGGAACGCAAGGTCATGGAGGACACCCATAGCAGGGAGAAGGATGAGCTGAGAAAGGTACAGGGAGTGCAGGGGCAGGGCTGGTGATGGACAAGCTGACAGGGTGCCCCTTTGCATCTCTAAGCTGGAAGATTGCCCTGGTTTTCCCGGGGCTCATGCCCACAGGCCATTCTTCACTTACACAGAAAGTGTCCAAGCATCTGGGTAGGGCACACAGCGTGTATCCACTCACTAAACAGTGTTGATTGAGCTTCCGCCATTGTCTACACACTGTGGCATCCTTTGTGGAGAGTACCCAGTGTCTGCCTTTGCACATCTTTCTTATGGTCTAGAGTCTGCCCCAGGGCCAGCTCTGCACCCCTAGTCCTCGTTGGTGAGAGAGGTGCCAGAGGTCATGGCTGTTCTAGGGCTCAGGGGCAGCCCCTAGACCTCGCTTCCCATCAGTAAGTCATCATGCATCAGGGATTTTGCCCAAGTTTGTGTTGCTAGTTCCAGCCTGACTCGCCTACTCTTACAGGGGAGCTTCAGAAGCTAACCCCAACCCCATGAACTAGACCTTCCTGGGGTTGCTTCCTGGGCCCCAAACATCAAGGTACAAAGAATCCCTTCTATTATCCCAGGATAGCTGTTCCGAACAGGAAGTCCTGCCATGCCATGAGAGAGCCTTCTGTGGACCCAGGACACTGCCACTCTCTCCATCTCTACATTGCCCCATGGGCCACAGGGAAAATACAGCACATCACTCATGTGCTTAGTATCTGCTCATCACTCAGGAGTCACAGTAGGTTGGGAATCTAAGGAGGGAGTGATTCAGTGCTCAGAGTGCTAGAAGAACAGCTCTGAAATTGGGACACAGTGAATGCTGACACGGAAGGGCCCTGGCGCAGACACTGGGACACTGCATTGCAGAAAACTTCATGTTGGTCCTGCCATGCAGGTGTGCACACATGGATGTTAGTACAAACCATCTCTAAGGTCCCTCTGGACTTGTACTGGCTGGCACCAAGAGCTTGTGTCTGGCTTCTAGAAAGAATGGAGGACCTCCACCCTGCTCTGTAGTCCTTTGCTCTTCCTCTGCCCAACTTCCTTCTCTTGGCCTCAGCTCTCACAGTTAAGACTCGTACTGACTCCCATTTTAGATTAAAGCCAGCACAGCCAACTTGTCCTGGGTTTCTCCACATCGTTTTCTTACCCCAGGCACAATTTGCACATTTTCAGCCACTGCCTTCTGCCTTCCTTCAGATCCCAGGGACTTCCCAGGGTCAGAGGTGGGATGCAGGTGGGGATGAGGACCCAGAGAAAGCCAAGCATGAAACTTGGCAGACAGGCAGCCCCACATATAAAAGGCTGCCCTGCTAGTGTGTTGCTTTGAGACATCACAGGATCCTCTGCCCACGTAAACCACCAACCAGCTACTCAGGAGGCTCAGAGAAGAGGCTAACAAGTTTGAGGCCAGAGGTAGGCTGTGTAATTTAGCAAGACCCTGTCTCAAAAATTAAAAAAAAAAAAAAAAAAAAAAAAAAGAGCCAGGTACAGTGGCATGCACCTATAATCCCAGCAACCCAGGAGGCAGAGGCAAGAGGATTGTGAGTTTGAGGCCAGAGGCAGCCTATGTAACTTAGTGACCCCCTGACTCAAGATTTAAACAAACAAACAATAAAAAGGTTGTGGGTACCCCAGAGGTAGACACTTGCAAAGTATGTGCAAGGCCCTGGGTCCAAGTACGGCCAAAAAAAAAAAAAAAGAAGGGGGAGCAATGGGGTACAACTCAGTGGTAGAACACTTGCCTGGCATGCAGAAGGGGTCTGGGTTCAACCCCCCAGTACTGGAATAAAAAAAAAAAAAAAACCCAGGGTGGAATCCAAAAGCAGAAAGGCCACAGTTATACGTGGAAACTTGAGATTAGTGATCCTGGGAGAAAAAGAAGAGACAGCTCCCTGCCCAGGCGCCCCAGTCAGGTCAGACTCCTGGGAAGTCTGTTCACCTGGTGGATCCACAAAGCCAGGGTCCCTGTGATCTCTAACCTCAGGGTAGCATGCGACGCATTGCCTGCCCAGCCTCCCTTCCTGCTTCCTCCTAAACATTGTGATTTGGGGACTCAGAGCACTTTTAAAATCTCCCAGTCTCCATGCAGAGGACCCCATGAGTTTATCATATGAAAACCTTCCTTGGTGGAGAAAAATTTTCCTTAAAAAGTAGCTATTCCTTTTGGTGTGTTGGCGTAGGTCCTAAATAAAGTTGGAGCTTGGAACAGGAAGAAAAAGTCAAGGACACTGCAAGAAGGAGTACAGTAGGTTCAAACTCCTGCTCTGGCTCCAAACAAAAGCAAACCCAAGTTAGTAACACTCAAGACACTGGCATAGGGTGAGCCATTAACTGGGATGTCTTTCTGGGAAACAAAAAATGTGGAAGCATTTGTTCTTCCTTCTCTAGGGTCTTCAGGACCTCTTTATTCTGGTGGTTGGGGGAAAGAACAGGGGCTGGCTGGCTGTTTTTTTAGTCTTTGTGCCTCATCAGGGTTAATATTTAGCAAAGGCACTGTGTCCAATCTTAACAAATGCTGACTAATCAGACACTTGGTTTCCTGCAGGATGCGTCCAGGGGCCTGCTCCGCGCTGAGCGAGATTGATGAGACCAGCACAGCACAGTGAGGGAGCCGACTGCCCGTAGATGTTTAATTAATGGGTTTGATGGTTCTTTCAGCAGAAGCAGCAAATGTTGGGTTGGAACTGGCATCCTGGAACACTTTAGATGGCCAGCCATCATGACTTTAACTGGCAGTCCACCTGGCCGTGCTGTTTTGGCCCCCAGGGACCAGAAATCCATCTCTGTGTCCACAAAGCCTAGAAGAGTCCCCGTCACATCCCAGCCACATCCTTTTCTGCCAAAGGGGGTCATTACTTTGGCCTCTCCATGCAGTAGTCCCCAGCTAGGCCTTTAACTTCCTTCCCTTCTGTTCCTTTTTATGCAGCTGTGCTCTTTTGTATGGTGGTGTTGTTTGGTACCCCTAAGGAAAAGGAAGTGCCTTCTAGGGCCATGATTGCCAAAGAGGCAATAGTTCTTTGTCTAGAATCTGCTCTGAAGGTGGTTTTGTGGCAAAAGCAAGGCCTAGCTTGGTAAAAGTAGTGATGGATGAGGAAGAGTGACTCACAGCCCACCACCTGGCCCTGAGAGGGGTCCTTGGCATTTATGTAGGGTGCCTAGCAGGCTCCAGGTCTTGAACAGTCAGGTTGGTGGTTGGGTTGCTCACTGTGTTATATGACCCAGCACTGACCACCATGCTCAGTGACCTTAATCTGTTCTGGTATATAGCTCTTAGGTTTTACCTAATAAAAGCAGAAGTCTTCCTGGAGGAAGTAGGGGGGATCTCATGTGTCGGGTCTTCTTCTCAAAGATACAGAGTAGGGTGTCTTGTGCCAGCTAAGACTTGGAGTTGTGTTCTCGGTGAATATGTTCACGTGTTCATGGTTCACAATGAGGCTGCTGGTTATTGGAGAGGGCCACTGACTTGTGTCTGTAGAAGAAGATTATCCCACTGCAGAAATCATAGAAATCCATGGTTCTTCAGTCATTCTGCAGCTGTTTATCAGGTGTCTGTATGTGTTAGGCACCGTTCTATACACTGGGACAAAAGTAAATACAAAGGGCCCTTCGCATCCTTGCTGCTAGATGCCATCAAGTTGGTGTCCGACTCATGGCGACCCTACATACAACAGAAGAAACACTATTGTCAGTGCTTCTTTGCTATTCATAGGGTTTTAAATGGCCAATTGTTTTTTGAAAGTGGTTTGCCAGGCCCTTCTCCCAAGCCTACAGCACCTGGTGTTTCCAGGTGGTCTCCCATCCAAGTACTAACCAGGCAGGACCCTGCTAAGCTTCTGAGATCTGACAGGATCAGACAACACAGTGGTACAGATACAGGCTTCTCATTCTTAAGGAGCTTAAACATTTGGAAGTGAGGGGGAAAGGCAAGGACAGGAACCAGCCCAGATTATCCATCATGTGCTATAAAGAAGAAGAAATCAGAGTAAAGGGGATAGAGAGGAGCCTGTGGGGTGGAGGTGAATGGCTCATTTGTGATGACCAGAGGTGTCCTCTCTGAGAAGACACTGAGTGAGGTGACAGGGTAAGCCAGGGGGAGTTATGAGGAGCAAGTGACAAAAGTAGCAGCAGGTGCAGAGCAGAGAGGAGAAGGGCAAGAGGAAGGTTTGGGAGGTGGAGGGTCAGATTGGGAGGCACCTTCTGACCTCAGGGGCAGCATTCGCCCTCAGAACCTCCAGAGATGAACAACTCTGTCTTTGGCACTGAAAGCCCTGTGAGCTTAGCATTGGGAGATGGATTAAATATGAATCCTGGACCATTTTGGAAGGGAGAGCTTTAGTCATTGTTTCAAAGTTGCTTCAATATCCAAAAGATGTTTTCAACGTTTGCTTTAATATCCCACCTCCAAGTTATTTTTTTAATGGTACTGTGCTTACTTGGAAGATAAATATACTCTTGGAAAATGGGCAAGTTATACCCTAAGATTTTGCAGAATGAAAGAGTTATCCCTGCCAAGCACCATGCTTGTAAATTTCTTCTAAAGGTAGGAACCCAGCATGGAAAGGTGGGAAATGGATTGTCACTCCCTGCTTCGGGCAGATACCTATATTCCCTCCGTGGAGTGGACAAGAAAGGGAGGTTCTTGTTGTAACCTGTAGGGCCCAGGAAGGGGCTGACACGGGTCTTCTTTCTTCTGGCCAAGTTAACCCTGATCTTCCAAAGGTGCTGCTATTCCTGCCTTTGCCTAGTGCTCATTCTTTATATAAACCCTTGGCTCCTGAGTGGTTCTTTTTCTGACAGTCTCTTCATGTGGTCTTCTTTCTGCCTACTTCATCCTGTTACTCACCAAACCTGCACTTTTGTCCCTTGGTGCTCAGCACCCAAAGTCCCACTCTCTTCCTTGGGTTCAGCTTGGGTTCCTTCTCCTCCTCCCGATCTGACTGGGTCCCTGTGGCCCTTTTCTGTACCCTTCCTCCTGTAGCTCTTGTTGAAACAGATCACATGAGGTCAGCTATAGGTCATCCATTGCTGTTCTTCCTGTGTCTTCTGAATTGTTAGGAGGCAGTTGGAATAGTGGTTCAGACCTAGGGCTGTACGCAGACTGCTCTGGGCACAGCCCAGGTGTGCCCCTTCCAGGCTGTGTGACTTTTAACAAGTTCTCTTACTTGTTTATCTTAGTTTTCTCAAAAGCAAATAATAATGGGACCTGCCCTAAAGATGCTCTTTTTAAAATTATAATAGTGCCTGGGATATAGATATAATAAAAGCTCAATAAATATTAGTTTATTAAATCCTCAACTACAGAGTAGCTTTCTATGGTTCTGAGCTCCACTTTATGATGCTTTGAGTCTGAGTTTCCATATTGCCAGGCCAGAGACCTGGAACTTACCTGCCTCTCCTCCAATATGGTCTGATGGGCCAGATACTTCTTTCCAGAGAGCAGCCCACTCTGTTTCCTTTCCCTAACTTATGTAGGTGGTGAACACAGCCATGTATAACCAGGTCAGCTCATGTTTTGTTTCTGCACCATCCTCTATGCACTTTCTGTCTTTTTCTGCTTAGGCCCACTTCCCACTGATGGAATAACTTAATATTCCAGTCATGTAGTATGTTCTTGCTTGTTTGCCTTATGCTCGGAGAATGGGCAAGTAGCCCTTCCCAGACCTTTGCAGAACTAGAAGTGTTGTCCTTATAAATTTCTACTATCTGGTAGATGCCCATCATTAAGGACAGATGCCAAGTAAACCTTTCCTGATAGGTGTCCGACTACTTTGTCGGTGGTTTTCTACTAGAAACCTTGCAGTTGGCTCTCTTTACAATAGTAATCTCCAACTTGAAAAAGTAAGACAAAAGTCCCATGGCTATGTTTGTATCCCCAAAGATGCACTAGGAAAGGCAGTTCTTCAGAAGCTGGGACTTTCATTTCAGTTAACTTAATAAGGACTATACTAACCTGTTATGGGGCTGGGATTTAGCTCAGTGGGTAGAGTGCTGCGCTGCTGTCTCTGAGGCCCCGAGTTCAAATCCCAGCACCGCAAAAATGGGATAAGGGCCTGGCAATCCACTCCCAAGGCAATCCCAAAGCACTCAGCCATTGAAAGCTCTATAAGGGTCGCTATGAGTCGGATACCGACTCAACAGCACCTAACAACAACAACAACCTGTTATGAAATTTCTACCCCTCCTCCTCGGGATGGTTCTCACGAGCTGCTCCAAATAACCTTGTAGAAGTAAGAAACACCCCGAATAATAGTGCCTGCAAGAGGGGAAAAGACATTCTGAAAAGGAGCTGCTGAGTGGTGGTTAATGAGTCCTGACATTTGCAAAGGTATTATTTATCGTGCTCAGGGGGGCGTGCTTTCCCGTTCTATATTGCTAAAATGGGCTCTGCATCCCTGACATCTCACAAAAGGGAGCCATTTGGCTGCAGGAATTTGTCCCTACCATGCCTGCCAACAAACTCTTCATGTGCTAGCTGGCCAGGAAAACTGGGGGTGGCCAATTCCTGGGGAAAAGTGACTGGGGGATTTTTCTCTGGCCTTCCTGGGAGTGGAGCTGAGTATGAGATTCTCTGTGCCTGTGGCTCATTCATGATAGCAATGTGAGCTTCCTTCTAAAATCCTTTAGGTGCACAAGAAAAGTAAGCTGCCTGCCCCATGCCACTTTGATGCATGCCTTAGAATAACAACGCCAACTTCACCTGGAGGCCTGCATTCATAATCAAAGCCTTGGGGAGAAGTGGAAGGAGAAATGAGTCTGAGAAGCAACAGAAGGCAGTGGTGTCGAATCTGCTGTTGATCAGCTCGCCCAGGTTTTAGAACGTAGGTTGCTACAATGAAGTTTCATGATCTTAGGTGGCATTCACTGGAGTGCAGACTTCAGGTCCCACCTAATAGCAATGACATGCCCTCAGTACTGGTTGAATGGTATGTTCCATTTCAGAGGGATACTTTCTAAGTGTAGGATGCCTAGATGAAGGTGAGGAGGAGGTTTAGAAGCCCTCTCCAGTGACTTACTGCTCTGTGGGCCAACTTGATAATCAAAGGGTGCCTGAGGAAAAGTAGTCTTATTCCATGGTAAGGTCTGCCTACTTCAGCCTTCTGGGAAGCCTCCCTAGAGTTTGGCCAGTCCAGAGGCTTGTTCTTGGTGGGGTGGGGTGAGCCTGGACTCCTTCCCCCGACATAGCACTGGGAAGCGTCATTACACTGCTCCTGGCTTTGCTGTGCAGAGGCACATACTGCATGGTTTATTCTATTGGGTGGTTTTCAGTTGCATTTTATTCACCTAGAAAGATGAACCCCCACATGTCTGTCAGCTTGTCATGCTGTGGGGTCTTGCATGTTGCTGTGATGCTGAGAGCTGTGCTACTGGTACTTCAGATACCAGAAGGGCCACTCATGGTGGATAGGTTTCAGCTGAGCTTCTAGACTAAGACTAGGGAGAAGGACCTGATAGCCCACTCCCAAAACAATTAGCCATTGAAAATCCTATGAATAGCAGAGAAGCACTGTCAAATATAGTGTCGGAAAATGAGCCCCCCAAGCTGCAAGGCATTCAAGAAGCAACTGAGGAAGAGTTGCCTCCTCAAAGTAGAGACAACTTTGTTGTTGTTGTTGTTAGGTGCCATAGAGTTGAGTCCGACACATAGCGACCCTATGTACAGCAGATTGAAATACTTCTCCATTCTGTGCCAGATACACGATCTTATTTATATTTAAGCCTATTGTTGCAGACACTGTGTCAATCCATCTGGTGAAGGGTTTTCCTCTTTTTCATTGACCTGCCACTCGCCCAAACATGATGTTTTTCTCGAGGGATCTCTCCTGACTACCTGTCTGAAATATGTAAGATGCAGTCTGGCCATTCTTGCTTCTAAGGAGCACTCTGGTTGCACTTCTTCTAGGACAGATCTGTTGGTTTTTTTAGCAGTCCATGGTATATTCAATAGACGTCTCCAGCACCATAATTCAGAAGCATCAATTCTTTTCCTGTCTCCCTTGTTCAGTCTCCAGCTTTCACAACCATATGATGCGACTGAAAATACGATGGCCTGAGTCAGACACACCTTCATCTTCAATATGACATCTTTGCTTTTCAGTACTCTAAACAGATCTTTTGACACAGCTTTTCCTAGAGCAATGCGTCTTTTGATTTCTTGACTGCTGCTTCCACGGGTGTTGATTATAGAGCCAAGCAAAGCAAAATCTTGGACAACCTCAAGCTTTTCTCCATTTATTGTGAAGTTGTGTGCTGACCCAGTCGTAAGGATTTTTGTTTTGTTGATGTTTAGTCATAACGCATATTGAAGGCTATGATCTTTGATCTTCATCAGTAAATGTTTTAAATCCTCTTCACTTTCAGCAACCAAAGTTGTGTCATCCGCATAATGCAGGTTGTTAATGAGTCTTCCTCCTATCCTGATGCTGCATTCTTCCTCATAAAGTCCAGCTTCTTGGATTATTTGCTCAGCATACAAATTGAAGAGATATAGTGAAAGTATACAGCCCTGATACACACCTTTCTTGACTTTAAAACAGGCAGTGTTTCCTTGTTCTATTCGAACAACTGCCTCCTGGTTCTGGTTCATGTACAGATTCCTCATAAGTACAATTAGGTGCTCTGGTATTCCCATCTTCTGAAGTGTTATCCATAATTTGTTATGATCCACACAGTCAAATGCCTTTGTGTAGTCAATAAAACATAGATAGACATCTTTGTAATATTCTCTGCTTTCAGCTAATATCCACCTAACATCAGCAATGATATCCCTGGTTCCCCACCCTCTTCTGAATCCTGCTTGATTTTCTGCTAATTCCCTGTCTATATACTGCTGCAGTCACTTTTGAATGATCTTTAGTAAAATTTTGCTTGTGTGTAATGTTAATGATATTGTCTGATAGTTTCCACCTTCGGTTGGATCCCTTTATTAAGCTTTATTAAGTATACTGTACACTTCACCAATTTAAAGTTTATGATCCATTGAGTTTTAAAAGTAGATTCAATTTTACTACCATCACCACAGACTAATTTTAGAATATTTTCATCACTACAAAAAGGAACACTGGGCCTATTTAGCATCATATTTCTCCTGGTTTCTCATCCCTGCCCTAGGCAACCACTAATCTTTGTTTTCATAGACTTGCCTGTTCTGGACATTTTGTATACATGGAATCATGCAATATATAGTCTTTTATGTCTTTCACATAAAATAACATTTTGAAGAATCATCTGTGAAGTTGGGTATGGTAGAATATACTTGTGATCCCAGCACTTGGGACGCAGAGACAGGAAGATTGCAAGTTCAAGGCTATCTAGGGACATTCTGTTTCAAGATAAATTATTTGTGTTGTAGCATAGATCCAGTACTTCATTCCTTTTTATTGATAAAAGAATATTTCATTGTATGGCTATATCATACTTCACTTATCAGTTCATTAGTTGTTGGGCATTTGAGTTGTTTCTATTTTGTGATTGTTCTGAATGGGTGGCAGCTCTACAGAGAGGGAAACTGAGGTTATGGAGCCCAGAATTTATGTGGCTGTGAAGCTTAGAGTCTTTGTCTCACCCTGCACTTAGAATCTGATCACAAGAGTTCATGCTGCGGTGAGGTGGATGGCTCAGCCAGCCCACCTGAGTGGAGGGACACAGGCACATGTCCCTAATTCTTTCCCAACTATTTCCTTTTCAGTGTCACAGAGGCCGGTGTGATTTCAGTAGAGAGAATTATGTGATGGCCTCCTGCAGAATGATCTCTAGAGGGTTTCCAAGTACAAAAGTGGATCAGTACGTTAGCTCCCATGTTATAAAGAAGTGAACCCTCTTGCATGTTTTATACCAACTAATGATTTCAAAGTCTCTTAAAACACATGCCTAAATTACTTTTCTAAAAAAATCCATACAGATGTTTGCTCCAATAATAGCAAAAAAATTTCATGTTTTAGAAACTTGCCTCACACTGTTCTTTGAACAGATCAGAATTTTTCTTAATTGGCATTTCCTTCTATTTCCTTGTTTGTGACTCCCATTGCTGCCTCACCCCCTACCCAGAAATATTCATCTCGTGTTTCCTGTGGCAGTGTCATCAGAAGACACACATTGGGATTGGATATTTGAATGTCAACAAAAAAATCTGCTTCCCTTTCTCAGAATCTGGGCTATGCTAGTCCAGCAAGGCAGGGAAGTAGAGGTGGGATGAAGACCAGAGGTAATTTGTTCCTTAAGAGCTTCTGGCTTTCCTAAGATATCAGTTTGAGAGCTCACACTTTAGCAAGACAGGGGAAGAAGTACAAGAAGCCTGTTACCTCTGTGAGCTCCTCAATAAGGCATGCAAGCTGAGTGTAGACTTTTTGTGAGGTGTTTATGCTGTGCTGTGAGGGCTTATGTGTTATTGTGATGCTGAAAGCTATGCCACCGATATTACAGATACCAACAGGGCCACCCATGGGTGGACAGGTTTTAGCTGAGCTTCCAGACTAAGGCAGACTAGGGAGAAGGATCTGGCAGCCCACTCCCAAAACAATTAGCCATTGAAAACCCTATTAATAGCAGAGAAACCCTGTCAGATATAGTGCCGGAAAATAAGCCCCCCAGGTTGGAAGGCACTCAAAAGATGGCTGGGGAAGAGTTACCTCCTCAAAGTAGAGTCTACCTTAACGATAGAAGTGGAGTAAAGCCTCAGGGACCTCCATTTGCTGATGTGGCATGACTCAAATGAAAAGGAACAACTGTAAATCTCTGTTAATAATTGGAACATGGAATATACTTTGTATCAATCAGGAAAGTTAGAAATCATCAAAAGGGAAATAGTGCATAAATGTCCACATTCTAGACATCAGTGAGTTAAAATGGACTGTCATGGGCCATTTTGAATCAGATAATCATATGGTCTACTATGCTGGGAATAATTATAGAGAAATAAGACTGCATTCATCATCAAAAAAGATATCTCAAGGTCTGTCCTGAAGTACAATGCAGTCTGTGATAGAATAATACCCGTATGCATACGAAGAAGCCCGGTTAATATGACTACTATTCAAATGTATGCACCTACCACTAAGGCTACAAATGAAGATGGGGAAGACTTTTCCCAGCTCTTGCAATCTGAAATACATTGAACATACAATCAAGATGTACTGATAATTACTAATGACTAGAATGCAAAAGTTGGAACCAAAGAAGGCAGCTCAGTAGTTGGAAAATATGGCCTTGGTGACAGAAACGATGCTGGAGATTGCATGATAGAATTTTGTGCATGTTTGGGATAGTGGCAGGTCAATAAAAAAAGCAAGACCCTCAACTAGATGGATTGACGAATTTTCTGCAACAATGGGCTTAAACACAAAGAAGATTGTGTGCCTGGCACAGAATCGGGGATTGTTTTATTCTGTTGTACACAGGGTTGCTGTGAGTTGGACCGAACTCTATGGCACCTAACAATAGCAGCAACAAATAAGCATAAGCAGTTTGAGTTTGTCTGTCTTTTTTTAATGACATCTCTTTTTACGTGTAATTTTTCTTCTAGAATGAAAGCAGTTTTGCTCAATTGCATTTTCTTAAATAGAGTATTTACCCTTGACTAGTCAGAATTCAAATCACACAAATTCTCTTTTGCTCAGCATCACTGGGAAATGTTTTTCCCTTTGCTCTCTTTCAGCGGGTTGCAGACTTGGAGCAAGAAAATGCTCTCTTAAAGGATGAGAAAGAGCAGCTCAATAACCAAATCCTCCTCCAATCTAAAGGTAAGTTCCAAACCAAGTCTCAGTCCTTCTTCCTCACCGGTTTTCCCAAAAGCTCCGGAATGCTACAGTGGAGAAAGGGTTTTAATAAAGGAAGAGGTGGAGAAAAGGATAATGATCTTGTAGGACTCTGCTGTGGCATTTGATTTGAAGCCTGTGATAAGGGGAGACACACCGCATAATCTCATGCTCTGGCTTGGAGTCAAGGAGACTGCGCTCAAAGTGTGATGCTGCTCTTTGCTGCCCTGTTGGCTTGAGCATGTCCTCAGTGTTTTCACTTCCAAAATAGAGAGGACAGGCTTCACAGGGCCCATAGGAGGAGTGCGTGAGACACACAGGTGAAGTACTCAGGATGACCCTGGGCACACCGTGAGCACTCCCGCACTGATTTGTACATTTGCCTTTAGCGTCCATAGTACCTGTGTCTTCTACCCGGAGGGTCATCTGTTAATGTTAGCTGAAGAAGGAGTCTTGGATAAGATCCGAGGTCACCCTCTCTCGAGCGTCTGCCAACTCCTGGGCTGCTATCCATTCCCATCTGCCACTTGGCTGTGGAAAAGGCGGTGGGAGCCCACAGACCCCAGTTCATGCCCCAGCTCGGTGCAATCAAATCTCCCATCCTCCCGGTCCTTGCCTGAGTTGCTGCACAAGTGACGCACGCAACTCATAGTCCCTGCCAGCACAAACTCTAGTTGAAAACAAACTGTTTTTAAATTGCCCTTTAAGAAGATTTCGTTTCCATTACTGTCAATAGTAAGGTTTGGCAGGGTAAAAGTCCATCCCAGTTTCTTCCTCCTTCCCCCCTCAAAATCTTCATCCTAATGTTTTTCTTTCTTATTTCTTTTTCTTTTCTTTTCTTTTTTTTTGTCTTTTTTTTTTTTCCCAGTACTGGGGTTTTGAACCCAGGGCCTTGTGCATACTTTGCAAGCACTCTACCACTGAGCTACCCCCCAACCCCTTTTTATTTTTTTATCTTGAGACGGGGTCTCCCTAACTTACATGGACTAGCCCTAACCTCAAACCTGCGATCCTCCTCCTTTCACCTCCTGAGTCACTGGGATTACAGGCGTGAGCCACCACATGTGGCTTCTAATCTCCCTGCACTCCAAAAATTTGAAAGATCAAGAATAGGAAAGTGTAGAACAAATGCTAGTTCTGCCAGGATTGCCGCCAGTCGTTGCTGTGACAGTTACTATGAGAGAGGCAGGTGCATGAATTGGGGATTCTAATGTGTGCTATGACTTATCCCTCCCCACCTCCCTGAAAGCAGGATGATTCCTTCTCCCCTGAAGACTTAGGCCAGAGTGATCAATGCCCCTCCCCAGCCCACACTGCTCTGCAGTAGGTGAGGAGCATAATAGACTCATCAGGTGTGTCTGGGATGAGCCTGTCACGGGCAGCCTCTTAAGAGATTAGTCAGAAAGCAGGCGTCAGTGCGTGGGGGGACTTCTCAGATGGCAAACCGCCTGCGTTCTAGATGAATTTGCTCAGAGCTCTGTGGAGGAGAACGTCCTGATGAAGAAGGAGCTGGAAGAGGAGCGGTCGCGGTACCAGAACCTTGTGAAGGAGTACTCCCGGCTGGAGCAGAGATACGACAACCTGCGGGACGAGGTGACCATCCTAAAGGCAAGGAGGGCAGTTCTGTTGCCCTGCACCACCGGCCCCTTTTACGATCCTTTTAAAACGCAGCTCTAGGGCCCTTGCCCTGTGTACCACATTCCCCCCGCCACGTGCCCCGCTCAGGCAGCGCGCGATGTGCACACGGGCAGCCAGCCGGCATCTGTTCTTGGCGGTTCCCATGGAGACGCAGCACGTAAGGAAGCAGCCGAGCTGGGTGGTTCCTTCCCGGGGATGCCTCCTTTGCCAATGTCTGGGTCCTGTCAGGATCTCAGGAGTTTAAGGACAGTTACTGTATGGGTGTGTGTTTGTGTATGTGTGTGCACTGCTGCTTGCTGTTCTGGAAGATTCTTGTGTTGAAACTGGGGTGGTGTGGGGGACTCTAACCTCACTGCACTGGTGTGTGTGGAGAGAGGCCCCCAGGGCCTGGACGTGTCTACTAATCTCTGACAAAACGCAGGATGTGTGAAGCCTTTTCCTAGTATTTCAGGGCTTGCAATTCTTCTTTACCCCATGTAGACATTCCTTCCTGGCATTCATATTCAAACAAGATCAGTAAGTTAATTGCATGGAAAGCAGGAAGAGAAGCTGAATACAAACTTATATAGAAATCTAAAATTTTCCACCATGCTCAGTTTTAACTCTGAAAGCCAAATCATATGCCAAAAAATAAACTAAAAGGTATTTTTAAATGAACAGTATAAATGGTACATTCTATTTCTAATATGCTGCTATTTGCATGAACAAAATCAGTGGCGTGTTGGTTGTAGGGAAGTGCTGCTTGAGGCAGGTTTGTAGTATTCTTTTCAAGAGGGAGGTGGGGCATGTGAGTGCCTGCATGCATTCTCCGGGCAAGACCAGGAGTGAAAGGACTTTTTCACTTTCACCCTAGGACTTTTTCAGAGAAATGGGCCTAATTATTAAATGCATGCCAGTAAGAAAGTAGGGAGCACATCCTTATAGTGGAGCCCTATTCTCTTATAATTGTCATGTTTCTGGTTAGCTAGATGGATGACTAAGAAGTGCAGATGAAATGTTTGTGGAAATAGCTCTATTTAGCCCTCATTCCAAGAAGCAGTGATAGCTATTCTTGTTGACAAATGAGGCAAGAGCCCAGCTGTAGGGCCTGTTGCCCCTGAGAAGTTTTAATTAACCTGAGTTCATGATGTGTTCCATTTTTCTCCTTGAACAGCAAACCCCAGGCCACAGACGGAACCCATCAAACCAAAGTAGTTTAGAATCTGACTCCAATTACCCCTCCATCTCCACTTCTGAGATTGGAGACACAGAGGACGCCCTCCAACAGGTGGAGGTAAGTCAGAGAGCTCTTAGTGGCTGGCCCGGGGGGGAGTCTTTATTACCTGTGTGGAGCTGCCTGACATACTGGTCTGTTGGTGGTGACCACAGTGCCCAGGGGCTAATCCTTGAGAGCATGATCACTGGGCCTGCAGTGGACTTAGGGACCACAGTCTGGAGTCGATGTTTTCTGTGTCAAGCACCTCAATACTGTTCCCTTACTATTCAGAAAAGAGTGAGGAAGGTAGATTCCTAGTTCCTTTTACAAAACTGAGCAACAGAGGCAGCGAGATGAAATAGCTGGCTTGAAAACACCTGCTGGTTGTGGTGGCGCACACTTGTAATCCCAGCACTCAGGAGGCTGAAGCAGGAAGATTGCAAGTTTGAGGCCACTGTCTCAAGAACAAACAGAGGAGTCATTAACACAGGTACAGGTGATCAGACCCATTTAGTATCACAGTACATATAGTAATATCAAGTATACCAGAAAATCTTCTCCTCTGACTTAGAAGCTGGATAAAACTGAAAGATTAACAATAAATATTTGGAATGGAAACATGTTATGTGACCATCTTTGTCCACTAACAGTAGCCTCTTACCATCTTTTTTTTTTCCAGTACTGAGGGGTTGAATCCAGGGCCTTGTGCATGCTATGCCAATGCCCCACCACTGAGCTGCACCCCCAGCTCCCCCACTTTATTTTTTTTTACCTTGAGACAGGGTCTCACTAAGTCACACAGGCTGCCTCTGGCCTTGGACTTATGATCCTCCTGCCTCTGCCTCCCAAATCATTGGGATTATAGGCAGACACCATCATGCCTGCCTCAGCTTCTTAGCAACTTGAAATAGCATACCATTTAGATGCACTGCCCAGGGTTTGTATGTATGCGTGGGTCCATGTGGATACGGGCACAGCCCTAGGTCTGTGTTCTTCAAGAAAACCAAGACTGATACAGGGCTGGCCAAGCATGAAGCCCTCATTAAGTGCTGGTAAAAACAGTTTACATGAACACACATGTATATAGTAAAAAACAGCCCAAGTGAGTGTGTTCATACATATTACCTACTGACCGGGAGATACACGTGTGCACCCCCACACATTGCAGAACCCTGGAGATGCAAACCCAGGCATAAATCTGAATGGAAGAATACTAGGAAATTGATGCTTTGAGATCTCTTCGATATATAGGTTCCACGGCAGGGCAAGTGTTGATTCTGTTTCAGGTTGCAATCAAGTGGTACTTGACAACACATTTACAGTGATCAGTTTCCACATCGATCCTTCATTAGGAAGCATTATATCCTGAGTTTTACAGTTTCTTGGGTATAAATCCATTTTCCAGAAGTGCGTTCTTTTACTTTCCAAAGAAAATGGCTGTGTCTATATCCATTTGTCCTTAGAATATGTGATTGGTAATTTAAGTGGCCCACACAGAAAGAATATAAATGGCCAAGACTCAGATATTATCTAGACAGAGAATGAGCCTAGGGAGCACCAGCTTTAACATGAGAAATGCCAGTAGGTTGGCACTGGCTTTGTGTATGAGGCTCGGATTGATGATGGGGAGGAGCGAGGAGACAGATGGCTGATACAGAGTGGGCAGCTAGGCGCTGTGCGTTCCCTGAGGCGTTTGTGTTGTGAAACTTTTCTATGCTCCTGTCCTCCTTTGCAGGAAATTGGCATGGAGAAGGCAGCCATGGACATGTCCGTCTTCTTGAAGCTGCAGAAGAGAGTGCGGGAGCTTGAGCAGGAGAGGAAGAAGCTCCAAGTGCAGCTGGAAAAGAGGGAGCAGCAGGACAGCAAGAAAGTGCAGGTACGTTATGGGACAGGGTGCCCGCATGCTGGGATGAGAGAATACCCCAGCTTGTGTCCACCAGGGCGTGTGTGGCAAGTGTGACCCCTGGGATTGTGCTGGTGCCGGGTTTCAGAGTGCCTTCTGCTGATGTTGGAGTCACACTGATTTTCCTCCACAAGTGCCCCACCACCCACACTGGGCAGGAGTGTGCTCCCCCAGCACCCCAGGGAAACTACAGGGAGTCTGTGGCATTACCTCCCACTCGCAAAGGCAGAGAACTCACAGCAGGAGGATTGGGGTGTCCAGTGAAAATATAAATAGGCCAGAAGTCAAAGTTCAGCAGAGAAAACCTATCGCCTTTTTCATACCTGGAGTCTGGCGTGGACTTGAGCTCAGCTCACTGGGTCAGGGGCAGGCCAGGGGTGCAGTTGTTCACCATCCTTGCCCATAGCTATATCCTCATTACAGTCAACCTCTTGAGTCTTGAAAGGATATTGTATGAAACTTAGTAACCCAGCAGTGATCACTGTATCTAAAGGACCTGTTGGGCACCTGTGCTCCACACCCAGACTATGCCAATACCAGGCTCATAGCTGGCATACAAAATGTGGTTAAATGAGAGGAGACAAAAAATGCAAGAGAAATCCTGAGCCATTGATGAATTTATAATCAGGTTTGGGCAAAGCAAATATGGCACAGGTAAAAAATAAAAAATAGCTTTGGAAGTGTGCCTGTGAGTGCAAAGTTGAGTACAAAGAGATTGGTGCTGTAGCAATAGAGAGCCCCTTGACTATAGCAATAAAGACATAAGAACCACCTTTTACTTCTTTGGAGGTCCAAAAACCACTTCTCACATGTTAAAAGTCCATTTTGGAGCTGGATCCTATCATTAGCTGACCTCATTGTGGATTTGGCAAAGGGCCTTACTATTCTCAGGCCTGAGTTGCAAATTGAGACCTTCCCTTCCCTTAGTCCAGCCCTCCTCCCATCCCTACATGTGGTCTGCTTTTGCAATACCTGTCTTCCCTTTCCAGTCACATACAGTGCCGACTCTATCATGCTATCAAAATCTTGTGTTTTTTTGTTTTGTTTTGTTTTGTTTTGTTTTGTTTTGTTTTGTTTTAACTGAGCACTAAATGGAGAGGCAAGTCTTGCTGATGAATTTAAATCTCAGGTGGATTAGTTCCAGAATGGGGAATTAGGTCCATAAATGACTCGTTCAGTTATAGGGGGCAGCTGCTCTGACAGGCAAGCACAAATCAAATACTGTGCAGATGCTCATGGTGTTCTCTCCTGATAAACCCGCTATAAGTTGAGAGCATCAGAAGCCAAAAATGCATTCAATACATGGAACCTTCCGAACATCCTAGCTTGGCGACAAGGTACACTGTAGTCTTGGTTGTTCACCCTTGTGATCATGAGGCTGACTGGGAACTATGGCTTGCTGCCATAGCTTGCTGCTCAGTATTACCACAGAGGATGTATATAGTGTTGTCACTTGCCTGGAAAAGATCAAAATTCAAAGTACAGTTTCTAGTGACTATGAATCACTTTTGTGTAATCTAAAGTTGAAAGATTGTAAGCCAGCCATCATAAGTCATGGACCACCTGTATATGAAAAGCTAGGTGGATGACATCAGATGGCCAGACATAAGTTTCTGGGCCACCTGGCTATACTTAAAGATTCATTCTCCATATTCCCCACTGTAGAAATGCCAAGTAATTTTGAACTCTTGGCTTTTCAATACTTCTGTGTGTCTTGATAGGAAGTGAAAAAGGGTATCTCTTTCCTTGAAACATACTCACTAAGCAAGTGTTAGAATGACATACCTGAACCCCAACTCACTCCTGTGTGTTGGGATCCCTCTATAAGGTCAATAACCTGGTTTCTAACAGCTGAGTAAGAAGGGCAGGGGGGAGTATTATAGCCCTTAGAGCCCCATGAGACTGAGCTTCCAGAAGTCAAGTTCCTGGGTCTGCTGTTAGTCCCCAAAGGACTGAGCTACCTAGGTCTTCATTCTCAAGAGAGATGGCCCCATTCCCAGCCTTAGAGGCTGCCCACTGAATGAGGACTGCCAGGGATGTCAGTGGAGTGTACCATCAGTGTGGAATGACTGAGTCACTGGGGTTAGGGGGACTCAGTGACAGCCAGCCAGCTAGCTGTTGATGTATTCAACCTCCAATCCAGCTCCCTTTCCTGAGGCCTGGCAGAGTTACTGTGGTCACCAGGGTGATTTTAGTGGAGTATACACTTGGAAACATGACTGCCAACCCATGTTTTTGTCTTCAGCCCCTTGCGTTTGAGTGAGTGCCCCCATTTTCTGAGAACCTAATGTACACAACACTTAGGCATGGTAGCATGGCAAATTCATACTGCCAAGAGCTCAGATACAGGCCTTTCGCCATGGCAACAGATGGAATGCCAACCCTGTACAGTCACATCCGTTGTACCACTAGTGATAGAGGGAGGCAAGGCAGAGGCTAGGACTTTGGTGGGGTTTTCCCCAGGTTGCAGGGCTGGTAACGGTGCTGTGAATGTAGGTACCCCTCATCTGGAAGGGACTTTGGAAGATGCTCAGGTCCTGTGCCTACCTTCAAGCCCTGGACACACCTAATCCATCCACAGCTGTTGAAGCCCTTACCTGAACTTCAGATTACTAGCACTGTAGGTAATCTTAGTAAGGACTTTGTTTTTAGAACCATCTTCAGAGATACATTCTCTACTTGAACTCAGCCAAAGCAGTTAACCACTTAGGAAGTGTTTTCCACCCCTTATCATCAGTTCAAGTGCACTGGCTACCATGCAAACATAGGAGTCCTTGGCTCAGCTGAATCCTACCTAATGGACTGTTTTTCCAGCCATTACCATTCATAGCTGGTAGCTTTGGAATTCTGAAGTCAGACTGACTTTACTAGACATCCTGCCTGTTCTTCTGCCTATTGCAGAGGGTCACAGAGGCAGGTTGATGCCAGGTGCTTCAAGTTTACTTGGGAAACAGAAGACACAAAGCATATTTGACCCATGAATTGAAATGTAGCTCACTAACATCATTAATAGATAAGTTCTACCATGTGTATAAGCATCCTAGGGCTGCTGAAACTAAGTAAAACAAGAACTTTAAACACAGTTCCAAAGGCCAGAAGTCAAAGTATTGATAAGGTTGCTCTGAAGGCTGTAGAGGAGAATCTGTCCCATGCCTTTCTCTTGGCTTTTGATGTTGCAAGTGGTCCCTGGTGTTCCTTGACTTGTAGCTATGTGACTCCAGTCCCTGCCTTCATCTTTATATGGCTTTCTTCCCTCTGTGTCTGCCTTATTTTCTTAGGAGGGCACCAGTCATATGGGATTAGGGCTCACCCTCATGACCTCACTTAACTTGATTCCATCTGCAAAGACTTTGTTTTTAGCTGGGTGCCGTGGTTGATGCCTGTGATCCCTGCAACTCAGGAGGCTGAGATAGGAGTATTGCAGGTTCAAAGCCAGAGGCAGCCTGCACAAGTTAGCAAGTCCCTGCCTGAAAATTAAAAAAAGGGTTTAGAGCTGTGGCTCAGCAGTAGAGTGCTTGCCTAGCATGTACAAAGCCCTGGATTCTAGGGGGGGTGGGGAAGAAAAAAGAAAACTTTCCAAATAAAGTCACATTCACAGGTACGGGGTAAGGACTTCAACATATTGGGGGAGTGGGGAAAATTCAACTCCTAACATGGTGTTATACATACTCAACCAATAAGTGCCTGTGGGGACTGAATGAGTAAAGTGGGAGCAGGAGAGAGTTGTTTATGGAGGGCTTCATGGTATCCTGAGTACTGTACTGTGTCATGGAGGGTGGGGTGCCACATATTCATGCAAAAGCATAATGAGCAAGTTTGGCCATCATCAGAGATATTTCTGTGGGATGTGTGCCCTGTGGTCCACGCTTACCTTTCTGTCTTTGCCTGTGCAGATGGAACAACCAAAGAATGACATAGATTTGGACCAGGATGCAGATCTGGCTTATAATAGTCTGAAGGTAAGGCTGTATGTCCTGTTGTTGTTGTTGTTAGGTGCTGTCGAGTCGTGTCCTATTCATAGCGATCCTTATAGGGTTTTCAATGGCTGATTATTTAGGGATTGCCTTGGGAGTGGTTTGCCACATCCTTCTCCCATTTTTTGCGGTGCTGGGAATCAAACTCGGGACCTCAGAGACTGCAGAGCTGCCCTCTACCAACTCAGCTAAACCGTAGCCCTGTATGTCCTGTAGTACAGGATAAATGACAGACTGGGCATCAGAAATTCAACTTCTAAGCTCCAGTCTGCTAATATGTAGAGCTCTAAGCAAACAACTTCTTTATACTCTAGTGTCTTCATCTTTGAAGTGAAGGAAAATTTGTATTTACCTCAAGCAATGATAATAGGTCCCTTATCTACCCAACATAGATTCAATTAAACTAAAATAAAATGTGACCACTGGAATTAAATCACTGGAAAAAAATCCAAACTTGCACAGGAGGTGTAAGGCAGAGGGATCTCCCTTTGCATCAAGTGCCGGTCAGCCCAGAGAGGGTGAGGTGGTACCATGGAGGCCTCTGCTCCAAGCACAAGCTGGGCCCTTGCCAGCCAAGAGTGTAGAGAAAAGGGACATCAGACCAAATTGACCTCTGTTCCCATTCCCAAGAAGTTGGTAAAATGGCAGTTTATCCAATCTGCTAATCATGTATAGGACTACAAAAATTCTGCTAATGGCCTTTGCCCAAGCAAGCAGGCAAAAGACTTAAATTGTTCCCATGGCTTTTTTTTTCCTGATTTTTTTTCTTACTCTGGTAAAATAGTGCATAACATAAAATTTACCATCTGAACTATTTTTAAGTGTCCAGTTCAGTGATATTAAATACATTTATATGTTTTACAGGCAGCACACTGCCATCTCTGTACATCTTCCCATCTTATAAATTGGAAACTCTGTCCCCATTAAACAACTTCCTTTTCTCCCTCTCCACAGTCCCTGACACCCCCCTTTCTACTTTCTATGAATTGATTACTATAGATTGCCTCATATAAGTGGGATCATATGATACTTGTCTGTTTTTGGTTTTGTGTTTTTTATGTGTGTGTTTTTGTTCGTTTTGAGACATTGCTCTCGCTATATAGGCCAGGCTGACTGAAAACTCATGATCTTGCTGCATTAGCCTCCTGAGTGCTAGGATTACAGATGTGTGCTACCATGCCCAGCTTGGTATTTCTCTTTTTGTGACCAGCTTATTTCATTTAGCATAATGTCCTTAAGGCTTATCCATGTTATAGCATGTCAGAATTTCCTTTGTTTTTAAGAAATAATAATTATATGGATACATACACCACATTTTGCTTACCCATTCATCTAGTGATGGACACTTGGGTTGCTTCCACCTTGTAGCTGTTGTGAATAATGCTGCAGTGGACCAGGGTGCACAAATATCTCATCAAGACCTTGCTTTCAGTTGTTTTGAGTAAATGCCCAGAAAATGGAATTGATGGATCATATGGTAATCCTATTTTAATTTTTTGAGGAGCCACTCTACTGTTTACCTTAGCAGCTTTACCATTTTACATTTTCCACCCAAAGTACACAGAAGTTCCAGTTTCTCCTCACCAAAACTTATTTTCTGTTTTTTGATAGAAGCTATCCTAATAATTATGAGATGATTTCCCATAGATTTGATTTGCATTTCCACAATTATTAATAATTTTAAGTATCTTTTTATATACTCACTGGCCATTTGTACAGTCATCTTTGGAGAAATGTCTATTCAAGTCCTCTGTCCAATTTTGAATTAGAGTTTTTTGTTGTTGAGTTTTAGTTCTCTACATTTTCTGGATACTAATCCTTTAACAGATATATGAATTATAAATATTTTATTCCATTGTGTGGATTGCCTTTTTTATTATCTGTTGTTAGTGTTATTAACATTATCTCTTGATAATGTTTTTTACTGCACAATTTTTAAATTTTTTATGAAGTTCTGTTTGTCTATTTTTTCTTTCCTATGCCTTTGGTGTCACACCCAAGAAATCATTGCCAGATCCCATGTTGTGAAGTTTCTGTCCTGTTTTCCTCTAGGAAAACCTCTATAGTTCTAGGTTTTATGCTTATGTCTTGGTACATTTTGAGTTAATTTTTGTATATGGTGTGAGGTAAAGGTCTGCCTTTATTTTTTGCATGTGGAAGTCCAGTTTGCCAGCACCATTTGGTTTTTTTTTTTTTAATAAGCAGGACTACATAAATGATTTACAAAGAGGGTGTTTTATCAGGTTTTCTTTCTTGAATTATTGATTAGACTTATTTTCCTCATGTGATATTTGAGAGATTTAAAACCCTCCAGGGAACCTGGGGTCTGTGTGACAAATGCCTGTGGCAGGGGGCCTTCAGCATGCCATACTTTGGCTGCCTTTCCTGTTGAAGGCCTTGCCCCAGGAGGAGGAAAGGCGCATATGAACTTGTTACTCACTTTAGGGGGGTCATCAATCTCATCCATCCTTTTAGAACTAATAAGATGGTCTAGCCCAGTAAGACAGAGCTCTGAGACACATGGTGAGTTAACACCCCTGACTACTTGGCTGTCTTCCTATGTGACCAAAATGCCAATGCAGTGTTCCTAATATGTTCTCCAAATCATTAGTCCATGTGATGTTCCTTGAAAAACAGGGCTCTCTTTACAGATAAATTTACGAAACACTTCATTCTCTGTCCTCTCTTGGAAAGTCACAAAGCACATGAGCATACTAAGGCTCCAGGGAGTCTGTGGTAACAGCATGTTATTTAGAATTGTCAGTCCGGAAGTGGGGGTATAGCATGGAGGAAGAGTATCTAGCATGCCTGAGGCCCTGGGTTTAATTGCCAGCACCATAAACAAAACACCAGAATTGTCAGCCCAGAATTTCTATGAGGAAGGGTCTCATGGTCAGATGTGCTTAGAAACAGTAACATGTTGAATCATCTTGGGAAATTCTATAATGGGATTTTGTCAGGTGCTTCACACTGATAACTTGGAGTCATGAGTTCAAATTCAAGTTTGAGCTTTGCTTGCTGATGCCGGTCATAACTTCAGCCATGTGTTTCAGCATTAGAATGGGAAAGTCTCTCTTCACTTTTCCAGTGGACAGGGCAAGTTGGCTAAGGCAGGGGAGGAGCAGGCCCATCTACATACAGGAAGTGACAAGGTGTCTCTCTTGGGCTGTCTTACAGAGGCAGGAGCTGGAGTCAGAGAACAAGAAGCTGAAGAATGACCTGAATGAGCTGAGGAAAGCTGTAGCCGAGCAAGCCACACAGAACAACTCCACCCACAGCTCCCCAGACAGCTACAGCCTCCTGCTGAACCAGCTCAAGTTGGCCAATGAGGAGCTCGAGGTCCGAAAGGAGGAGGTGCTCATCCTCAGAACCCAGATTGTCAGCGCTGACCAGCGCAAACTTGCCAGCAAGAGCACGGTAATGAGATGTTGGCCAGTATTGGGTTGGTTGTGGTGATAAAACTTCAGCTTTCTTATGTATCTTTGAGGCTCTAAACCTGAAAGAGCAGAGTCTCTTACCCTGGAATCTTCTCTAAAGGTAGCACAAGGGGCTTACCGCCTTTCTCGGTGTAACTTTTCCTGAGAGATAGAACTAGAAGTTTCTAGAATCCTCTAAAGAGGGTCAAAGGATTTAGGCACAGAATTAGAAGCTAACCTGAGATGGATATGTTTTTTTACCTCATACCCCTTGCTTTTAACTTTGTTTCAGAAGTGGACAGAATTGTTCTCTCAGCCTTCCCAGGGTGGCAGGTCCCATTTTGTGTTTGTTCCTCATGTTCTCACCTTCTGGGACAAATTGTAGGGGTAGGTGCAGAGGTTACCTGGGTTACTCCATGAGCTCAAATAGGCTGAGGCACTCTGGGCATGTGCCCAGGGGTACCTCAGCAGTAATGAGTGTGGAGGATCCAGCAGTGGACCAGGTTTTAACTGTGTCCCCTGGATATGAAGTGCTTCTCCTCCTGCAGACACTGTCCTGGCCATCTCCCCCACTGCTTGCACTCAGGGCTTCACAGCCAGACCTTGCCATTCTGCGTCCTTTCCAAGGTGATCTTTTGAAGTCACACTCCTGCCTGCATTTAATTGTAGTTCTGAGTTCCTCCAAGCTTTTATGTTTTCCCCAAAGCTTGTCTTTGTACCTCTGCATATAATGCCATTTCATGCAGTGGTTTGTATAACCAGAGCTTGTTTTTTTTTTTTTTTAATCTGTCTGTCTGTCTGTCTGTCTGTCTGTCTTGGTGTCTTCTAGGAGCCAAATATTAATGCCAGAACAAGTTGGCCTAACAGTGAAAAGCACGTGGACCAGGAAGATGCCATCGAAGCCTATCACGGAGTCTGCCAGACGAACAGGTAGGGCCTACCTCTCTGTCAGCTGTACCAGGAGAGGGTGCTAGGAGGGAGGCCCTGCCAAACCTGACCTGTTAAGGCCTTTCCTCAGGCATTGGCCATGTGCCCAGCATCAGGGAATTATTGACTGGAGGAATCAAAGGCCTTTGGGGAGCCTGCTGTTAGCTTCAGCAAGACTAGAGCACTGCACCTGGAGCAGCTAAAGCCCAGGGTCCCTGGAAAGTGTCAGGGTCCCTGGAAAGTGTCAGGGTCATGAGCCTTCCTAGGAGGCAATGGAGAAAGAATCCGGCTGCAGGGGTATAGAGACATGAGAACTCTCTGACCTGTGGAGGAACAAGTTTAGTTAGGGAAAGTAAAGATGGTGGGTGGGAAAGGAAGTCAGCTGGGGAGTAGGATCCAAGGAGGAAGAAGGTGGCAGCTGCTGCCCCAAGCTGAGCAGGGCCGAGGGTTTTACAGGGCCGGTATAGTCTTTGGAGTTTAGGCAGGAAGGTTTCTTTGGAGGAAATGGGGCGAGGGAGTAAGTTCCCAAGTGATTGGTATCTCAGGACCATTCCTTGGAAACAGTTGGACCTTGGGGCTGGTTTACTCCTGGTATTTGCCCACCTGGTCTCTGATATGTTGGGACCTTGGGGCTTCTAATCTTGGAAGTCACTTTGCTCTCTGAGAAGGACCCTAGAAGATGATGTCTTTGTGTTCTCAGGAGGCTGCCAGGAGGTGGAGGACTGGGGAAGACTGGCCGAGGTTGGCCTTTCTCCTTTCTCATGGAGAAGGAGCTGTCCCAGAGGGAGCACAGGGGTGGGGCCTGCTCCACCTGTCAGCTGCAGGGTCCCCCTCACTTGCACAGGGCCCATCCCTGATTATTTAGAAGAGGTGGAACCCACACTTGGCACTACCAACTTGAATGGGAGCCTTTTCCCTCCACTGTGTTAGCCTATGTGAGATTGCCCTGGACTTTGGTTAACTGACGACCTCTGGTCCTTCCTTGAGAGAGGCAGCAGAGCCAAGGGTTGTCAGTGGGTAGAAAGGAGACACTTCAGGGAGCTGGGCAGCATGCGTGAGAACGTGGGCTCTGGAGGCCACTCACTTGCTGTCTAGTAACTAGTGCAGAAGCACTCCGTGAGTTGGGAACAGTCATAGCAGTGAGCTTCCTGTGGGTATTGAGAAGACTGGGTAAGTTAGTCTGAATAAAGTGCTTAGAACACATGATAAATGTGTAATAAATGTTATCACCTTTATCATCTTTGCCTTCTTGAAATCAGAGCTGGCCTTTTCCCTGGCTTCCTTTCTTTCTCACCTCAACTAATTGCATATCGAGCTAATCATAACTAAACATTTGTTCAAATTGATGAAAACAGCAAGCACTTCGAGAAAACGTCAGTAGGTGGCATGTGAGCACAGCCTGAAGTTTCTTGCAAAAATGTCACAGAATCACTGAAGTCTCTGTACTTTGATTTCCAGATCTTCTAATGTAGTCCCTCTTCTGCTGAAGAGGAAACTGAGGCCCAGAAAGATTGAGCAGCTCAGGTACACAGCTAACCTGTAGCAAAGTCCAGGTAGAATCTAGGAGCCCTGGCTCTCAGGCCAGGCTGCTTTGGCCCCCTGCATAGGAAATCCAAAGGGAAGGATCATAACAGACCCCAGGAGGATACCAAGTGGATTTCAAGGGAGGTAACTCTTCTCTGTACAGGAGGGAGAGAAGGAATAGAGGTGACTCTTCCAGTGCTAAAACTGGAGTCAAGATTTAGTCATTTTCAATTATCTTGGGTGGAAGATAAGAAATGAGATGAATAAGAAAAAAGAGCACAAGTGATATTAAAGTAGAAAGAAAAAGAGCAGCTGCCATAGGCTCAGCTTATCTCTCTGATCTCCAGAACCAATGCTGTTATCCCAGTCTAGGTGTCCCCAGAGGTTGCTTAATACTCTGGGTTTGTCTTCACAGCAATAATAATGGAGGTGATAAAATAGAAGTAGCTTTTATTATATCTTAAAATAATTCCATTCCCAGCAAGCCCAGCATACAATAGGCAACTAATAGCAGTGAACCTGAGTTAAGAAAAGAGTGGCTGCCTTGGGGAGGGAAGGCCTGATGACTCAGGTCTCCAGGACCTGCCGTGCCAGGTGCCATGGAAGTGACTGGTGGATTTGTCTCTTCCAATTGAGCTTCAGACTCAGCCTTGAGAAAATTTTATGATTATGGTGCATCTAGCATTGTGGGAAGAAAGCAGTTGGGCAGGCTGGCGGGGAAGGTGAGTCCAGCTGTGATCCTGGGTCCAGCTGTGATCCAACTGGTGAGGCATCTCATTGCCCCAAGGGTGCTGTGAAGACAGAGACTTGCCGGACCCTCCCTGTGGTTGTCCTGTAATGGTGGAGGGCTTTACAGTTTGCATATAAATTGTATCCGTGCATATGTGGTTAAGGGGTTGGGTCCCTTTAGAATTTTGATGAAATCAATTCTGTCCCTGGAAAAATTTTGCAACATACAGAGTTTTGGTTAGATTTCTGGGGAGTTTGCAGACACACACTCCCATACAGTCGTCCTAAGCATCCACAGTCCCCAAATTCAGAACTTTGCTGACTTTCATAGCTCTGCTCTTTATGCCTACATCTTGTGGGGAGAGAAGCGGCTGTGAGGCGTACCCTGGCTGAAGCTCCAGCAATGCTCCCACTTCTGCAATCTTTCTCGGGCTTTTGTCTTGAGAAATGGAAGAGCCAATGTCACGACGATCATTTTACGTGTGGGAAAGCGAAGGGCAAGAGAGGGCTGTGGAAGCCAGGGTGGGTGTTGGAAGTCTGTGGAAGGTTGTCTCTGGGAGAAGAACAGGAAAGCAAGTTGGGAGAGAGGTTGCTGCTATTTTCAGGCCATCCCACCTCTAAGCAGCCCTCCAGGGCACAAGTTCTGTTGCCAGAACTCAGGTCTGGGCTCTGGGAACAGTGCTCCTTTTATCCCTGCCCACCTTCACCCAGCCTCTTGCCGAGGCTGTAGAACTCCAACAAAACAAGCCGGACAGTGGATTCACTGGGCCATGCTTGGGTCAACAGGAGACCCTTGGCATGGAGAGGAACTTGACCATTGCTACCTAAGCTGGGGCAGATACACCTGCGGTTGTTATTCACACACACACACGCGTGCACACACGCGCACACACACACACACGCATGCATACACGCATGCATGCACCCTCCACTGTGGGTTTGCTCTGAGCAGGGCAGTGTGGGAACCATTGTGGACAAGGCAGAGGTGAGTGCAGTGTCCTTAAGATTTGCTTGAAGTCATATGGCTATTCTGCCTTGCGGTCCGCCGCTTGCTCAGGGTGGTAGAGGTGGCAGGAAGAGCCTGGTTCTCCAGCTCTCCCCTCAGAAGCCTCCCATTAGCTGTTCCTGGCCAGAGTCTCTGGGCTTCTCTCTAGCAGACCATTGTCTCCTTGCATTTCTCACAGCTGTGTTGGTCCTGAGCGGACAGCAGAGGTACCTGAGCTATCCTCAGCACATAGCCACAGCTTGGCACAGACAGCTTCCCAAAGGTGGCCAGGCCTGTGGCGTCAGGCGATTCTTAGGGTTGCTGGTGTTTGGCCTGGCACTTCTCAGAGACCCCAGTGAATATCCTGTGCTGCTGCATAGAAAGCACAGGTGTGAACTAAAGAAAAGAGTAGCTATAGAGTACACAGGGGTGTTTGTACAAACAGGAAGCTGCCCAGAGTCGTGTCTGTTTGCACCCAGGGAGGCTCAGCCATCACAGAGCAGTGGTTGTTGGATCCTGTTTTATAATTTCCACCAAGGGAAGATAAATAATTTCTAAGGCCTTCTCTGGTGTATGACCTCTCTGGCTAATAATTAAAGATGGAGAAAAAAAGCCTTGGAGGTCGTCCAGCTGCCACGTTGGCCCAGGGAGTGCAAGTGATGGCCCAGGCAGGACTTGTGAGAGTTCCAGCTGAGGGCTGCCTCCTGATGCCTGGCTCTCCAGCCAGTTCCCTCCATGCCACTGGGCCTTGCTGCCTCCCACAGTGAGCTGCCTGCTGCTGATTGCTTTGTGTCTGTGCATGACCTCTGTGGGGACAGACTCAGCACGTGGCCTATGCACAGGAGGTTTTCCATGAGCGTTTATTGATTTACTAATTGGCATTAAGCACTTTTTTTTAAGTACTTGGGGGTTGAACCCAGGGCCTTGCACATACTTTGTAAGTGCTCTATGACTGGAATGTACCCTAAACCACTTTTTCTATCTTTTATTTTGAGTCAGGAACTCACTAAGTTATGCAGGCTGCCTCTGGCCTTGAACTTGGAATCCTCCTACCTCTGCCTCCCAAATCGCTGGGATGACAGGTGTGGGCCACTGCACCTGGCTAGCACATTTTTTTTTTATTGGAAATTTTTACTGTACACCTTAATGTGATTCATTCTGACATGCATTTCATTGTGACATATATATGCATTTTGATGTACATTATTCATATAGGTTCCCTCTTACCCTCCCCTATGTTTCACCCCCTCCAACCCTCCCCATCTAAGTCTTCTCTATCTTTTACTTAGTAATATTTTTCTATATGACCTTGGGTTCCAGTTCTGTTTAAGATAGAAACTTTTCCTGTAGTGGCCTTTGTTTTTATCTTGTTAGAACAATTGCATGCATTTTCTAGACCATTTATATTGACACCATTCTTATCCCCCCCCCCTTTTATTTTGATCCAACCTTTGAATAGGATTCTTCCTTCTTATAATTTTGATTCAGCTCCCACATGAGTGAGAACATGTGGTGTTTCTCTTTCTGAGCTAGCACTTTTTTTTTTTAATTTGGTACCTGGCTTATTTCTTTTTTTTTATTAGAAATTTTTAATGTACATCATAATGTGATTCATTTTGACATGCTTTTCATTGTGACAATTTTCATATATGCAATTTGATAAACATTATTCGTATACGTTACCCCTTACCCTCCCCTATGTTTCCCCCCTTCCCCCCGTTCCCTTCTAAGTTTCCCATCCAAGTCTTCTCTATCTTTTACTATGTAGTATTTTTCTATATGTCCTTGGGTTCCATTTCTGTTTAAAAATTCCTGTGAGCTGAGTTGTTTGGGTTTTTCCTCCTTGCACCAACAGGGGGTGCCTGTCCCTGGCCAGTGCCCTGTAGGTGAGGAGGTTGGGGGCTTCTGGGGATTTGATTTTTGTTCATATAGGGGCAAAAGCCTCTCTTGAGTTTGTTGGGTTTTAATTTACTCATGTTCCTGGTTTCCTGAGCACTAGGGGGTGCAGGGCTACACAGTTTGTGCCATTTATCTCTGCTCCTAATGCCAGGCAGCCTGCAGCCGTAGCCCTGTGGCATCCGATCCTGTCAGATCTCGGAAGCTAAGCAGGGTCGGGCCTGGTTAGTACTTGGATGGGAGACCACCTGGGAACACCAGATACTGCAGGCTTGGGAGAAGGACCTGGCAACCCGCTCCCAATAACCAATCTGCCATTGAAAACCCTATGAACAGCAGAGAAGCACTGACAATAGTGTTCCACCTGTTGTATGTAGGGTCGCTATGAGTCGGATACCGACTCAACTGCACCTAACAACAACAACAACGTCAGGCATGTTACAGAATTCAGAATTCAGAATTTCCCTGTGAGGCTGGGGTGCAGGGGATTAATGGCAACTTCCTTGAGTGTATCTCAGCATCACATTTATGCCACCCTAGACCACAGCTGCAGTCATGGCAACTAGAAATGAGATGACTCTGAGCCAACCTCCTGGGCTCTGGGGGCCAGCTAGCGTGAGGCCAGGAAAGCTTCAGAGGAAGTTCATGGGACCCTGGGAGCCCCAGCCAGGTGTCAGCATCTTTCCACGTAGGGAAAAGAGACAGCTGGAACCTGCATTCATCCGGTTCAGCCCTGACGTGCTCCTCCTGGGCCCTCCCCAAGAGCTCCTCCGGCCATGTCAACAGTCCCTCCAGTGGCCTCATTTGGATTTAAACCCTGCCACCACGGTACCCTAGCTGACTGTAAGCATTGATACCTGAAAAGGGGAGACACTGGTATCAGCTCCCACTTAATACAGCCCAGGACCTTTGGGATTTTCTGGGACAAATGGAGTATTCAGGAGATCTAAGTACTAACCATTGGGGCTGGAGTTGAGCTCACTTGGTAGAATGCTGCTCCATACTTTCTGAAGACCTGGATTTGATCCCCAGTATCATACAAATGAGAGAAGGATGTGGCAGTCCACTCCTAAAACAGCCAGCCATTGAAAACCCTCTGAGGGTCGCCATGAGTCAGACACAACACAACAGTAGCAGCAACAGTGAGTGCTAACCACGGGAGGAGACGGCAAAAAGTCCACCACAGTCTGTACTTGGGGGAGCTCTGAGCATCTGCAAGGCAGGAGTAGTTCCCAGGATAACCTTGTTGGCAGCCATCCCCCTCACCGCCCAGCTAAAAGGGCTTGACCCCAGGAATGGAGCCTTAGAGGAGCCCCAGGAGTGTCCTCACTACTCTTTCCCCTCCTCTCCTTCAGACTTGCAGGGGTAGCCTGGTGTAGATGTGCCCAGCTATGCCCCAGAAGCAGCCCATGTGAGCCCTGCAGGGTCTAAGGACCCACCTTCTTGAGGCTGAGCTCTGGGGGTGGGGGGGCTGCAATGAATAGTTTCAGCACCTGGACTTCACCCCAAATCGGCAGGACAGGACAGTGGCTAACGTGGGCCAGAAGCACTCATGGGGCATTCAGCTTGCACCCTGGGAGCTGGGAAGGGGTACTGGTCCCCCTACTGGGCGGTGTGGGTGCACCTCCTGCTCTGTGATTCCTGTCCTCCACCACCAGTCACACTGGCCTTTGAACACCTCTGTGAGCCAGGGCTGTGTGAAGTGGGGAGGTACTGACGAGGAGCTGCCCTTGCTGGCATCAGGCAGACTCTGCACAATCTGGAGGTGGCAAACGGTTTGCAGGTAGAAGGTAGCCGGTATCCTGCTTTCTGAGGTTGAATAAACAGGGAGATGTCTCCATTGCCTGTGTCAGCAGGAAAGATTGTTTGTTTCTTATCCTGTTAATTCATTCTGGATATTTCTTTATGTATGACTCTGCATCAAGAGTTGGAGTTAAGGTTAGTTAATACCTCCATGCCCTTCAGGAATGACAGAAAGGAAATACACGTGGAAAGGCAGGCAAATTATGTGGTCTTCTTCCTTGCACTGGTTGAGGCTGATGTCCCCAGGTGCTTCACCTGCTGTTCTGTGGTGCTGGGTCCTCCCTCGCAGTGAGGCCCGCCCCACCACCTGCAGCTGCCTGTGTGTGTGTGGAATCCTCGCCTCCAGCCCCACCTGCCTCTCTCTTGCCGTTTAACTTGTTCTGACAGGAGGAAGCTCAGTGGGGGTGAACATGGAAACTGCTGCCCAGTATGTGCCACTGCGCCACTGCCACAAGCAGGGGTCTCTGAACAGGCACAGTGGTTTGCTCTCTTTGCCAACATGCGGGGCCCCACTTGAACGCCTTTTCTGTAAATAAAGCCTGGTAAACTCAGGGTCAGTGCTGTCTACAGGCACCCAAAGTTCAGGAGCCAGAGAGGAATGGGGAGAAGGGAGCAGGCAAGCTTTGCCTCTTTCCATTTTGAACCCTTGGCTCGAATCGCCTCCTAGGCTCTCCTCCTGCCTGTCTCTGTCCTCTACACTGGACACTCTGTCTTTCTGTCCTTTATTTCTAGCCAGACTGAGGATTGGGGATATTTGAATGAAGATGGAGAACTCGGCTTGGCCTACCAAGGCCTAAAGCAAGTTGCCAGGTCAAACGCGCTCTGTCCTGCTGTGTCTGCTTTATCTGTGTGCCTGCTCAAGTCCATGCTCCTTGTGTTTCAGCCAGGCCGGGCATGAGGGCGTAGGGCACAGTTCAGGTGGGCTGCTGGCGGACAGTCCCTGGGTTGTCCATCTGTCACTTTGTGTCTGAGTTGTGCAGATGAGGTCAACAGAGGTCAACAGAGGCTGGGTCAAGATTATAGCACTAGGTGGCCCAGATGAGCCTTAGAAACTACACAGGTGGAAGAAGAGAGAAGAGGGGGCGCTTACATGGCCGCTGGCACACAGCTGTTCAGAGCAAGGCCAAGAAGGAAACTCCTCTGGGGACCCCGGCTTCCACACTGAGGATCGATCTTCCTAACTCTGCCATATTCAGCTGAAAATGTCGGCCTGGTTTGCCTACTTGATGTACTCCAAACTCAAGGCTCCTTGGAACCTGCCATCAGTATACAGCTGGTCCTGTCTCAGGGACTCCTGGAGCTCCCAACAGCCAAGTGCTCTGCATGCACCAGGGGTTCCAACCCTCCTAGCACCCTCATTGGGGGTTAAGCAGACGGGGTAACGTTTGATTCCTGAGTCTGAACTGGTGCCCATCAGCCTTCAGCATGGGTAAATGGTTCAGCCAGGAAGGCCCAGCATGTGCAGAAAGAACCCAACACAAGGATCTGTCATGTCCTTGTTACCAGCGTGTGGCTTTCAGGGGCTGAGATATAGCTTTGTTCATGTGAGCCTCCCAGCAAGAGATGGGGCAGTGGTCATCTGGCTCATTTCCCAGAAGAGGAAACTGAGGCTTAGAGAGGTGGCATGAGCATCAGGCCTGGCGCCCCCAGCAGGGTGGTGACCGAGCTACAGCAGGAGCCCCCGCCCTTAAATCCTGCTCATCTCTCCTGCACCCCTCTCCCTGCTACCCTGATATTATGGTGGAGGATCCTGAATGGCAAAAAGAGAGGCAGCAAGTCTCCTGACTGCCCAGTCTTTCTCTGGGTTCCAGTCTGGCCCCACAGCCTCTGAGCAAAGGGGGCATCGGGGTCAGGTTGCTCCCTGCAGACAGTGGGTCAGAATAGGCCCTGCCACCCAGGGTCCTTATACCAAGAAAGGTTAATGCAGGTGAAGCTCTGCATGCACGCGGCATGTAGCAAGCACAAAGGAAGCAGGAACTGCTCCTTGTGTTATTACAGCGGTAGTTATTCAACAAGACCAGATTTCTGTTCTCCCAGAAGTTGGTTTTGGGAGAAAAGGGAAACAAGTGTGAAACTAAGGCATCCCTCCAGCCTGTCACCAGAGCAGATGTGGTGTGATGAATGAGCAAGTGAACAGGTTAAATAACTCACAGGCCCATGCATCAGGAGACCTGGCTCGTAAGACCAGACCTGCCCCTGGCTGTGACCAACACCCTTTCTTGGCCTCAGTTTTCTCACCTGCACAGTGAGGAAGCCAGCCTGATGCTTGGGCGGGAATCTTGTACCTTGCACAAAGCCCTGGGCTGAGTCCACTTGACAAGTAAGGCACGTGTGAACAGGGAACACATAGCAAGAGCAGGAAACACATTCTCAAGTGGCATGCCTAGACCCCAACATTTTCTACCTCCCTCGTGTTAAAAGTTACACCTCACTGCTGATTACATTGAGCCTATCATAGCCAGTGTATGTTATGTATAATTGGAGGGATGAGGCATGGAGAGGAGGGGAAAAGACATGACTCTGAGTGGGCTTGGCTCGAGGCTTATCTAGCCCACCTCGAGTCCTGAGGCACACCCGTCACTCTTTTGTGACCAGGCTTGAGCCCATGAGGTCAAGGCAAGATGGCCCCTGCCTGATGCAGCTAGGGTGTGTCCCTCCTCGAATTTCTTGCCAAGTCGATGTCACCTGATATCATCTGATTGGTTGGTCCAGTCACCTGATGTCACCTATTTGGCTAACCCAAAACGTCATCAAGACATCATGTATTCTGATTGGTTGACTCAAAAGGTTTATAAGCATGGTGCACAGAGAGAGAGCTAAGCTGGAACAGTTACAGGAATAAAACAGCAGTTACATCCATCCAGCTCCCAGAGTGTTGTGTCTCCATTGACTCAAGAAGAGCCCCACATATAATGCTGATTTAATTACCAAATTATCCTCCCTAATCTTCACCTTGTTATTGTTTTCTTTTGGTGGTAGGCCTATGGCCAATGAGTGAATTCCTCCATCACTTCCTCATTTATTCAGGTCAGGTTGTTGAGAAGCCAAGGGGAGCAGGCTTGTCCTCAAAGGTGCTAAGGAACTGGCTTAGCTGCCTAAAATGTAGAAGCTTCTATTGATAGTGCAGATTTCTTCGCTCTTGCTCCATCCTCTCTCTGGCAATCATCTCCTCCCAGACAGCAGAGCTGCACAAACATGGTGGCTGCCTGCTCTCGGCCTCAGGCACCAGGAGCTTCCTACTTTAGTTCTGGTCAGGATCTTTACTGTATCCTAGGAAGGGACTGGGGCAAATGCATCTCCCACCCCTGCCACAGACCATGTCAGGAAGCTTTCTAGGCCCTTTCCATCCAGTGCCCCTGGCCTTTTTTTCCTATGAAGGCAGCTGCACTGAACCAGAAAGCAGGGTTGGATGATGAAATCCCAGAAGATAGCATGTGTTAGTGTTCAGCTCCCCAAGGTGAGGTTGCTAATGAGCCTGCAGAAACCCCTTGGCCTTCATTATGGTGGAGCAGGTGCCTGCCCAGAAGTGCCTGGCACCCTGGTCTTGGGCCTCTTAGTCTTTGAGCCTTCTCCCTAACCCTCTCCACATCTTCTCAAGTCTGTTTCTTGTTATGCCACCCTCCTCCCAATGCATTTGCCAATAGTTTTTGTTTGGGGCTAGAGGGAAAATTGTAAAAAGCTGTGCATATGAGATAAAGGAGGGGTAATAATGGTGGAGGTATAGAGCAAGGCAAAATATTAGCCCCTTTCCTTTTTAAAACACATGTGAAATCTACTATGGGGAAATAAGGAAATAATATAATTAGCTCAGTTTGCCAGAGTTTTGTCTTTAAGAAGAGACTTGTAAACTTTGGGGCAGGGGTGGATGCTTCTATTTAAAAGATCCTGTAAGAAATTCATTTGTGCGGGTGACATTCTGGCATAGAAACACATTCGGAATCCCATAAAAGACTCTACTCACAGAATGAGGAACGAGGGCTGAGAAGAAGGGCCTAAGGCCAGGGGTGCCTTTGGCCTTGGCTTTGCATCGTCTGAGAGGAGGGCAGGTTGGCCTTGCTTGCCTGATGACCTCCCCAGCCCTGTGTCCCAGCTGCATCCATCTCCCGTGAGGGCTGTCCAGTTGCTGCTGCTGTGTGCTTGGCCGCTCCCCTGTTGTGTTTCTGTCTGTGGGCTCTCACTCAAGGCGCTGACCTTAGTCCCATGGTCACCTGTCTTACTTTCCTGGGTACAGGTTGCTGGAGGCCCAGCTGCAGGCCCAGAGCCTGGAGCACGAGGAGGAGGTGGAGAGTCTCAAGGCCCAGGTGGAGGCCCTGAAAGAGGAGATGGACAAACAGCAGCAGACCTTCTGCCAGACACTGCTGCTCTCCCCAGAGGCCCAGGTAGAATTTGGTGTCCAGCAGGAGATATCCCGGCTGACCAATGAGAATCTGGTGAGTAGCCATTCCTTGTGGATTACTTCCAGAAGTCATGTTCTGGAAGGAAATAGGATCAGAGGTGACTTTTAGCCAGATGGGCAGGGTTTGTGTTCTTAGCTCCATAGTAGGAATGACTGCTGTTGAGAAGTAACTGAAATATCTATCTGTATTTGTAGAAGTTGTGGTTGTTAAGTGCCATCGAGTCGTGTCCGACTCAGTGACCCTCAGGCTTTTCAATGGCTGATTGTTTCAGGATTGCCATGGGAGTGGGTTGCCATGTCCTTCTCCCATTTTTGCGGTGCTAGGAATTGAACCCAGGACCTCAGAGACTGCAGAGTGGCGCTCTACCAATTAAGCTAATTCCCACCTTATAGAACTTAGTAGCTTGAAATAGCCACCACTATTGTGTAGACCAAGAATTCTGGCAGAGCCCAAGGAACCAGCCTCAACTTGATCCTTGTGTTGTTGGCCAGGTTGGGAGATCCAAGACTGCCTCATTCCCATGTCTGGGGCCTTGGTCCTCCTCCCTGAGGTCATGCTGTCTTCCATTCACTGGTCTAGCCTGAGCTGCTGTACCTGGTGCTAGCTTTCAAGAGCAGCAGCTGTGAGGCTCTTAGGACCCAGCCCCAGAACCAACATAGTGTAGCTTCTGCCATGTGCTGTTGGCCAAGATATGCCAGGTGTAGTGGGGGTGGGCCCACCTCATGATGGGAGGAAAAATTGTTAGTGCCCATCTTCATTGAAGTCTGTCCTATGAGAACTTATAGGTCAGTAGAAAAAAAGGCATGTGATAAGAGAAGGAAGATAGTGTTTTAAAAAAAATTTTTAAGTGATTCTGCATGGGGTTATCAGCAAGTATTACAGAAAGAGAAATAATTGGAAGGGAAGCTTTGGGGGAGGCTGAGACATGTGAAGGAGGTGGAAACCAAAGAGACTGGCAGAGAGCAGGGGGAGAGTGTTAGCTTTCTGTCACTGCAACAAAATACCTGACGTAAACAACTTAAAAGTGGAAAGATGTATTTTGGTTTACGGTTTCAGAGGTTTCAGTCCACGATCACTTGGCCCTATCACTTTGGGCCTGAGGCAGAGTGGAACATCATGGCAGGGAGCCTGCTGCAGAGCAAAGCTACTCAACTCATGGTGGCCAGGAAGCAAAGAGAGAGAATGGGAAAGGGGCCGAGGAACAAAATACAGTCTTCAGGTGCTCGCCCCCAGTGACCTACCTCGTCCACTAGTTTCCACCACCTCCCAATAGCACATGAAGCTGCGAATCCATCAATGGATTAATCTGTTGTTGACATTAGCACTCCAATGATCCAATTACCTCCCAAAGGCCCCACTCTGAACACAGCTGCATTGAAGGTCAAGCTTTCAACCCATAAGTTTCTGGAGTACATTTCAGATCCAAGCCATAACAGAGAGGAAGGGTGTGGACAAGGGCACTGGGACAGCAGTGCAGGTGGAGTGGGGGTGGCATGGGAGGGCCACTTAGGAACTGGGTATGCCTATGGGAGAGAGGTAGGTGCTCATACCTGATCAATAGGCCACAGACCAGCAATTCATCCAGTCCTGGAACCCTGCTGGGGCTGCCATTTTGCCTTATAAGCAGGCAACCTGGGGTTAGGTTGATCCCAGGAGGGGAAGTGGGGCCCTGTCCACCAGCTCTCTGAACAGGACTTGTAGACACATAATCCTCCCTACCTGTCCTTCCCATTCTCTCTCTGTCTGTCACTATATGTTGCACATCCATGTGTAAGCAGGGGCTTTATGGAAAGAAAGGTACATATTAAGTTGTTGGCCCAGCTTCTGCCATGTGAAGGAAGCAGTCTAGAAAATGTGTGGTGTGGGTGACCAGCTAGCAAAGAGGGCTCTGTACCATGGAGGTGCTGCGTTCACTCCCAAGGACAGCCTAGGAGACAGAGAATGGAAGGGGGCGGGCAGTCTCACCTTGAGAGATTACTGGGGCCAAAGAAGACAGTAGGATGGGCCCATATGCCAGAGGGTGAACCTTGGGGCTTGAGTGGGAGCCTAGGTTGCTGGGCAGGTGAGGAGAGCTCCAGCTGGTAGCCTGGTGGGATGCTCCACCCAGCACTTGATCTGCCTCATTTACTCAGACAGAGGCTGTGACCCATAAGCAGAGCCAGCCTGCATCAGGTTCCAGAGGCTGTTGGTGCTTTGTGTTCCCGTTCAGCCAATCTTCATTCATACCATGTGCTGGTCAGTGAGGCATGGACATCTATCAGGGAGGAAGATGTGCAAGCAGCACAGCATGCTGGGGAGCCCTAGGGGTCCAGTGTACAGAAATGTAGGAGAAATGGATTCTGGCTGCAGTGGTCAGGGAGGCCACTGGGGCTTTGTAAAGGAGTTGGTAATTGTCCTTGTTGGTAGCAAATCTAAAGTTTAGAGCTGTTCAGGCATGCTCATCTTCAGCGCCAGGATTCCTCTTGGGTTGACCACTGTTCTATAGGCCATCATAATTTTGGCCTCTGTGACTTTGGCCTTCAGCAGCTCCATAGGTTTGCCAACATTGTGTTCCACTTCCTTCATCCTAAGTTTGCTGATTTTGAGCGTCCCAGGTGGTTTTAGCTGGGATTTAGCTCAGTTGGTAGAGCGCTGCACTGCAATCTCTGAGGTCCCAAGTTCAATTCCCAACACCACAAAAATGGAAGAAGGACCTGGCAATCCACTCCCAAGGCAATCCTGAAACAGTCAGCCATTGAAAACCCTATGAGGTCGCTATGAGTCAGATACCAACTCAATGGCACCTAACAACAACAATGTCGTTTCCAGTGTCTGCAAGTTTAAAGGGCACAGCGTTGTATAACCCCACCTAGCACGTTGAGGAAGCCTTCTGGTACTTAGGGGGAAGGGCGTTGGCCTAAAGAGCTGGCAGAGAAAATTCAAGAGTTCAGCAGTGCCAAGCCACCAACAGTGCTATGGGTCCAAAGTCCCCTTCTGTGTGAGTGACTCAGGTGGAGGATTGCATTTCCTGGGCTTGTTCACAGACAGTGACTGGGGCACCAGAGCCCTTGAAGCCAGCCTAGGCGCTGAAGCCTGAGCTGCTGGACTCATCTTTCCTCATTTCTGGTGTTTTCTTAGCTGCAAATGGGTGTTGGAGCATTTGTTGTCTTCCCACCCAGGGTATCAAGTTTTTAAAGCAATCAGGGAAAAAACTCTTTTGTCTTCTAGATTTGGTGATGTTGCATAGAGGCACATGGGGACTGGCGGGTGGTTACAGTACCAGGGTCCTGGCTCTGACTCAGGTTGCAGCACCCTGTGTTCTTCATTCACTGGGTTAGCTGAGTCATTTGTACCCAAGCACCAGTACATCCTTTGTAAGAGTAAGGCCGCCGTTGAAGATTCTGTGCAAGGCAGAGGTTGGGGGTGGAGGCACAGCAAAGCCAACTGGAAGCGGTGATGGATGCCTGAGCATGAGGTGGAGTCTGAGTAGACCTGAGGTTACAGAAGACCTTAGGTGCCTCCTGAGAATCCTGATTAGTTTCCCGGGATGCCGGAGTCCTCTGTACTGACTTTGTACTGACTAGTCCCTCGCAGAGTCCTCTACCAGATCCTTAATCTGGTTTACGTTATGTCACCTCTCCCATTAGTTGAGCTGGACATTTAGATACCTTTCAATTTTAGAATTTTTTTAAAAATTTTACATTATCAGAAAATAAATGAAGTCCCTTATAACTAGATTTGTCATCTTCAGTGGCCACAGCATTGGGATTGAGCTTTTGGCTGACTCTCATCTATAATCCAACCTTACAAACTGTCTTCTGGATTGGAGAAGTAACTCAGCAGTGGAGCGCTTGCCCAGCATGCACAAGGCCTTGAGTTTGATCCCCGGCACCACAAAAAGAAAAATAAATGTCATCCGAGATGTTTTCAGAGGTTCTGAGACAGAATGTTTTCTTCTCTCCTGCCTGACACTCTAGTCACCCAGCCTGGGCTCTAATGATGAGGAAGTGGGGGCTCCCCCTCCCTGGATCACTGCCTGGCTGGATAAGGGTGACATTAATGACAGAAAAATCCTTCCCTGGCAGCTTGCTGTTCTAGGTCCCAATGGGCTGACTTGCTTCCAGTGGCAGTAGTTGCCAGGGACTTGGGCCACAGCCATTGACCTGTGTGTCTTCTGGGCCCCAGGTGATCTGGCTGTCCCTTCCAGCCAAGGACCACAGGCCCAGACGTCAACCTGTCCATTCCCTCCCAGGGCTGTGCCCACCCTTCTGCAGGGTACCCGGACTAGGTGTCCTCTGGGGGTTCAGCATGGCAACCTGAGGCCAGGTAGGCTTGGGGAGCCCTGGGATTCTCCCAGGTGCCAGAGAGCCGGAACGGGAGGAGTTTGCCCTGTCGTTGCTGAGAGAGGCTGTGACTCATCGCCTGCTTCCTGGGCTCTAGAGCAGAGGCAGAGCTGTGTGTGGCGGCCCTCCTGGCTCAGCGCGATCCAGGGCTCCGCAGGTGCTGCCCACAGACCCCTCTGGCCCCTTCCTCCCAGCAGAGGTGTCACCTTCCATCAGAGGGGCAGTTCAAGTCTGTTCTCACACAGCTTCCTTCTGCTTTCAGGACCTTAAAGAGCTGGTGGAAAAGCTGGAAAAGAATGAGAGGAAGCTGAAAAAGCAACTGAAGATTTACATGAAGAAAGCTCAGGACCTAGAAGGTAGTGTGTGAGTGCGCGAGGGTGGGGCAGTGGAGGCGCCTGCCCTTTGGCACACTGTCTGCTTTGCCGATTTCCTGGTGGCTGTGCCTGCCCCAGCCATGTCATAGGAGAATTCAGACCCTGCAAGCTCACACATTCTCAGTGGGCAACATGAAGGAAAGACACAAATCGCACGAGTATTTGGTGCCAGGATCTGTGAGCAGCAGTGGGGTGTAGAAAACATGTCCTGAGGGGTCCTGCCTTCAAAGGGCTCAGAGTTGGAGGCAAAGCTTTCTGGTGTGGAAAAACCACTATGTAACCCACAGACCTCAGCCCCGGGCCCCACCCCTGCCTGGGCGTCAGGATTAAGCTTCTAGTCTGGAGTCTGGCCCAGAGAGGGCAGGCAGAGGTCTCAATCAGTCTTCCACAGCGCTGAGAATGTTCCCTCCTCGGGGGCCTGGTGCGAATGTACTAGTGCCACTCTGTAAGCACATGCCATGCTGCTTGGAGCCCTCTGTGGCCCCTCACCACCCAGACACCCCTCCTCATCCTTCTGCCCTCAGCTCAAGAGCCGCCACCCCAGGGCTTGAGCCCTGTCCCCTGCTGTCTTGGACCACAGCCTGTTGGGCACAGAACTGGTCACAGGTGTCACTTGTGTAGCCGTTTGCTACTCTAGGGGGGCAAGGACCTCTGGGTCCCACCCTAGGCGCGTGCTCTCGTGCAGGCTGGTGTAATCCCTTCCTGGCTTGCAGTCTCCCCCACACCTGCCCGCGGGCCCCTCCGTCTCTGGATTTCTCGTTTTCTCTGGTTGCTCAGGTTCTCCTTTGCCCAGTTTCTTGCCTTCCAGCCTCTCCCTTTCTCTCAGTCCTGGGGACCTATTGCTCCCCTTCCTCCAGTGCTTCTGTGTCCGCCCCTCCCACCCCCATTCCCAGGTGACTTAGCTACCTCTGCTCCCAGTGCTGTCTGTCCTCTGTCCCCTCCTCACAGCCTGCAGAGTGACATGCCAGCTCTGGCCTAGTGCTCCCCTGAACACCACCATGCACAAGTGCACACGGCCTCCAGCCAGTCACGGTGTGGGGAGCACATGCCGCCTGGGTGCTCACTCACTCCGCCCCTCTCCCTTTCACCCGGGGAATTGTGTGAAGTGGGTCTGGTGGTCAGTGGACTGGCCTTGTCCCGCCCAGCTTTCCTCCTACCTCTTCTTATCAGGACTTTCCTGCTCCGGCTGCCATCAGAGCCCAGGGCACACCCTCCTGGCCTGGCACCTGGCCAAGCTGTGTTGTAAAGTATGCAAAAGTACAGACACATCTCCTTAGCTGGACTGGCTGGGGACAAGTTTGGAGACTTCACTGTATCTGTTCCTGTGCTTAGGACAGTGCCTTGAGTGCAGTAGCCACCCCGGTGTGCTGGGGGGAGAATCCGTGGACTCCATCACCCTTCCCTGTGGAGTCAGGCCTAGGGAAGGCCCGACTGAGGGTGGACCAGGCCTGGATAGCTCCAACTGCACCACTGAATTTCGTCCTGAATAATTACCCAACGTAGTTGCTTGGACAGCATTTTTTAGGTTTCACAGCCTGACTCTAATATGTGGGTGCCTAGGACAGTGCTTCTGCCTGGCCAGCAGTATCTTCTCCCCTGCCCAATCTGTGGTTGCACTGTGGCTGTCAAGGCCGCTCTGTGACCACACCCAAGGGACCAAGCAGAGCAGGCCTGGCCAGGGCTCCAGCATCCTCCCAGAAAAACGTTTCCTCTTTTCTTGCAACTTGGTAGGGAGAGAGCAGCAGCTGCCAGGGGTGTGGGTTGAACGCCTTGTTGTTACATACCTTCACAGGTTTGCTCAGGTCCCACACCTGCCCACTGCCCTTTCAGGGCTTCCCCTTGCCTTGTTACCCTCAGCCCATAGGTAGAGCATGGTGCAGCCTTCCGGAACAGACCACACAGCGCGTGGGAGCTCGGGAACCCACAGCACGGGTCCCCAGACCCACCAGAGCAGACCCCCCATGGGCCTTCAGGCTCAGGTCCTCATTCGTTCTTCTTCGTCTCTTTCCCTCTCAGCTGCCCAGGCGCTGGCCCAGAGTGAGAGGAGGCACCATGAGCTCACCAGGCAGGTCACCGTCCAGCGGAAAGAGAAGGACTTCCAGGGCATGCTGGAGTACCACAAGGAGGACGAGGCCCTCCTCATCCGGAACCTGGTGACAGGTCAGGACCTGCTGGGGCCCCCACCATGCCAGCCCTCACTCCCATTGCTGTCCCCAGTATCACCCTCCCATCTCCTGTACAGCCCGCTTTCCTCCCCCGCCATCTCCAACTGCTCATAACAACCACCCCATCCTTTTCTAAGTAAAAGTCCCACCCCAGGAAAGTGCAGCCTCTTATAAACTCTGCTGTGGACAGAGATGAGGGAGCTGCCGGCCTGGATCTTGCCCCCCATCTACTTCTCTCCAGTGGCAGCCGCAGCCTCCCTTTTCCCTGGTGAAGCTCTGTACAGGCAGCAGTGCTTTGGCAACAGTAGCAGCTCAGGCTGTGGGGCACATCCTGCTGTCAGGGACTCTGCCAAACACCTTTGCCTCCTCACCTTGTTTAATTCTCACATCCCTTTACATAGCCACTATGTTATTCTCACTTTGGAGATGCACTTGGGAGGAAGCAGATAGTTCTAGTAACTTGCCCAGGTCACACAGCAGGTAAGCAGTGGATCTAGGATTCAAATATTCAAATGCCTTCTGTTTGTGTAGAACATTACCAGATTGTAGGTGTTGTATAATATAGCACATTCAAGCAGGGCCTCTGGAGTCAGGCAGCCTCTGTACAAATACTCCCCTTTCCTTCCTAGCCATCTGCCAACTGAGCTAAAGACCAGTATTCCCATGTGTAATGTAGAAAAAGGCCTGCAGCCATAGCCCTGTGGCATCTGATCCCATCAGATCTCGGAAGCTAAGCAGGGTCAGGCCTGGTTAGTACTTGGATGGGAGACCACCTGGGAACACCAGATACTGTAGGCTTGGGAGAAGGACCCGGCAACCCACTCCTAAAAATCAATCCCCCATTGACAACCCTATGAACAGCAGGGAAGCATTGACAATAGTGTTTCTCCTGTTGTACATAGGGTCGCTACGAGTCGGATAATGACTCGAGGTCACCTAACAACAACAGATGTAGGAAAGGAGTTTGCGCCAGTAGCACCAAATTGTAAGAATCAAGATTAACAGTTTGTTACTTATAGTGTGGCCCAGCAACATCAGCATCCCCTGGGAAGGTGTTAGAAATGCAGAATCCAGGTTCCACTCCAGCCCTCCTGAAACAGAAAGCACACAGCAAGGAGCCCGTGGTCCCCACGCTCACTGAACCTGAGGAACGCTGAGTTCATGCATGCATCAAGCCTATGATCTCCCTAGCCTTTAATCCAAGGTCCCCTGGGTTGGCCTGTGCCAGCCCTGCATTTGCCTGCAGCTTCTTGTCCAGGCATGAGGCAGGGTCAGGGCTGGCCTGCCTGGGCCCATGTGCTCCCCAGAGTTGCCCGGCAGCTGTGAGAGCCGCCTTGCAGAATTGTTCTCCCTAACGTGGTCCTTGGGACTAAAAGGCTTGCCACCCCACAGAGAAGGGAACCTACTGCCTTCGAGTCACTGTTCTGGGACGCTCAGCAAGGGGGGCTGGGTCCTATCTGCAGGTTGCTCACTTTTGTACCTGGATCTTTTGATCTGGCTAGGAGGGGCTGGGATTTAGCTCAGTTGGTAGAGCACTGCGCTGCAGTCTCTGAGGTCCCGAGTTCAATTCCCAGCACCGCAAAAATGGGAGAAGGACCTGGCAATCTACTCCCAAGGCAATCCCGAAACAGTCAGCCATTGAAAACCCTATGAGGGTTGCTATGAGTTGGATACCGACTTGACGGCACCTAACAACAACAACAAGGAGGGGCTGCTGCCTTCTGGGCTGGCTCACAGGACTTTTGCGAGTCGCTTTCTTCACTGGCCCTGGCCTACTTTGCCAGTCATACCAGCTCCCACCCCTCTGGTCTCAGCCCCATCTTCCTTCAAGAGGCCACCTTCCTGCGCTGCCCAGGCCAGTCCATCAGCTTCCACCAGAGCCAGAAGGAAAAGTCTTAAGGGACAGAGTCCTCCTTGACATCGGGAAGAGTCTCTGGTGGCCACTGGCTCTCTTTGGTGCTGTAGTGTTCCCATCTGTAAAATAGGACCTATCTCTGCTTCCCTGCCCGCATGCGGTCTAACCCCGGTGAAGGAGCTGTGAAAACAGCAGCCTTCTCACAGTGAGGAAGGTAGAGAAGTGGCAGCTTGTTTAAGGTCAAGTTAGAGGTAATTGTTACTTTAGAGGAATTTATTGCCAATCAATGTGGTTTTTCTGTGCTGAGCGCTGTGCCTAGGCCAGAGGGTACAGTATGACTGGAGTGTGGCTTTTGTCTGGAATGGGTTGTCCTTCAGGTTTAAATGTTTTTAGTAACATATGACTATTTTGCCCTTCTATAAAGATTTATTTGACCTACCATTGTCCCACAAAGTGTCACAAGTTCATCTTAAGCGTCCTTAAGGAAGGGTCATCAGTTAGAAACAAATCTTTGCTCTCTGTTGAATGAAAGCCAAAGAGCACAGCATCAGAGTTAACAAGTAAATAAGGTCCCTGTTTAATAAGTTAAATAAGTACAAAACAGGTGGTTCGTGCCTTCTGTCATCACTCACGTGGCTACAGGCAAGGTTACCTCCTGCTGAACTCCCTAAGAAAAGCATCTTGTCATGTGCAAGCCTTTTCAGTCACAATAGACCATTCCAAGGCAGGTCAAGCTGTTTGCAATCTACACATGAGTCAGACTTGAAGCAAGATGTTATGGATTAGAAGTCTGGGACTACAAAACAATATTTTTTCTAGAATGTTATTGGCGTTCTAATTACAGAGTCAAGGGCCAATCCACGGTCATCTGTCAAATGCATAAAATCTCTAAATGTTAACCACATAATTCAGAGTACTGGGGCATTTAACTAGAAGGATGCTTTTGAGAATATGATAGAACCCAAGTAGCAAGTGGTGATGCCCCATCCCTACCCCAGTGAGCCCTGGTAGGAGACTTAAAGATCCTGCCTGTAGGTGGAGGGTATCCAGCCTCCCCTCGCTGCATGTCATGCCTAGTGATGAGACTGAAGCCTGAGGGCTGGGATATAGCCAGGGCCTCTGGTGGACTCTAGGGCTGTTTCTTGCCTTTGCACCAGGCCTTTCCTCCCTCTGCTGTGGGCTCCTGTCATTACTTACTGCTTTGAACCTCGTTCCTGACTCTCCTGACAAGCTCTGGAATAGAAGCAATCTGACAACTTCGCTCTGCCTCTTCAAGGGCTTTAGCAAGGCAGGGCCAAAGGGCTGACTCTGAGCATGTAGGCCATGGGGAGAGTCATGTGGCTCTCACAGTCCAAGGTGGGCAAGGGGAGGCACAAGACAGCAGCCAGAGGAAGTGACAGAGAGCCTGGTTTGCCTGTGGCATCAGGGCAAGTGCTGCCAGGTAATTCATTCCAAAACTGATAGCTGTGTAGGCCACAGGTTTCTCCAGCCCTTCTTGCCCTTGGCAGACTGGCTTTCTTAGGGAACATACGATTTGCCAAATTTTCCTGAGGCCAGCCTTGCCATTCTGGTTGCTGAAGAACCTTCATTGTGCCCAGTAAGAAGTGGGGTGCTGGGGAATAGCAGATCTCATCCTGGTGAGGGAGTCATGTGCTATCTGCATCCTGCCTCTGGCCACAGGCCCCTTCTTGGCCAAGGACCATGGCATCTGCACGTGACATGTGGGGCCTTTTCCTCCATGATGTAAGGGTGAGGTATTAGGAGCCTGTTTCACTGTTGTGTCCAAGCAGGAACGTGCTTTTGCTTTTTTAACCTAGTGACTGTAACTACTGGAGGTCAGATCAGAAGGAGCACACCCTGGGAAGTGTCTCTCCTGCTTCTCTCCTGATCCCTTCCCTCGCGAGAGGCCGATTCCTAGTTGAGCTATAGGAAAATATTGCAAGGTTTTCTGTTTGAGGCAAGGATTCTGCCAGCCAGTGTCCATCGTAGATCTAACTTGTGCTGTCATTGCTGTTAGACCTGAAGCCCCAGATGCTGTCGGGCACGGTGCCCTGCCTCCCGGCCTATATCCTCTACATGTGCCTCAGGCATGCCGATTACACCAACAATGACCTCAAGGTGCACTCCTTGCTCACCTCCACCATCAATGGCATTAAGAAGGTCCTGAAGGTAAGGAACCCATGCAGAAGGCTGCAGTTTGTGGTGGCCCAAATGAAGCCAACACCTCACTGTCGTTTCTGTGTGTCTGGCTTCTACCAAGCCTCAACTGTAGGAGTTGGGAGGCCTGGCAGTTCCCAGAGAAGGGTGCTCAGGCCCGGAAGTAGCAGGATGCCCAGAATTCCAGTGTGGGCCTCCAGCTATGTCTCCGCTGTGCCTCCACGGATGCCTTGTGCTTATGGAAGGCCTGGGTGCCCCTGCCACAGACACTGGGGAGACGTCCGCTGCACGCCAGGGAGGGTGGGCCTCACTCTAATGTGAGTTCAAGGACCCATCTGGAACCCAGGCCCTCTCTTGCCCTTCCATGGAGCTGGGTGTCGGCTGCCCAGGGTGATGGCACAATGAGAGCTATTGGGATTCATCAACTTAGGCAGCCAGAGCTGCTCACAAGGTATTAAAGCAGCTCAGGCACAAGGATCTTCACGAATGAATTGGCAGTTACTATAGTCACAGGCTAGCCTGCAAAGGTGAGGCCTGTCCACAGCGGGGCTGGAGTGGGTGCTGGGAGGGAGCTTAGCCCTCAGAGAGAAGCCTAGTGTTATTGCTTAGAGACTATCTTCACTTCTCCCCACACTGCCACTTCCAGGGCGCAAGCCATCCTCCAAGCACTGAGGCCAGAGCAGTGCTGAGTCCAGTGAGCCTGCATCCCTGCTCTGAGAACACCACGCCAGCCTTAAGCTTCTGGCCGTACACCCCCAGTTGCTGCATTACCTTCCCTGCCATGGGCTCCATACCCCTTGTCACACACACACAGCTGTGAACACGTAGCATCTACATCCGGGTTACTCTCAAACACGTGTCTCTGGCCGTGACCTCTTTTACAAGCTCCAGCTGGAATCTTGTTGTAGTTGGGTCTGACCCATAGTGACCCTATGTTCAACAGAATGAAACACTACCTAACACCATGCAACGCACATGGTCTTTTTATGTTTGAGCCCAGGGTTGCAGCTGGAATCTTAGGCCAGTCTAAGCTTAGGGCTGACTGCAAATATCACTTCCTTAAGGAGGCCTTCCCTTATCCTGAGCTACGTTAGCCTGCTCCAGCCCCCTGGTCAATGTATTTGGTCTCCTTGTTCTATTGTCCTAGCTCATCCCACATTCTGCAATTTCAGTCATGACAACAGTTAGCTCACAGGATGAACTCTGTGAGGTCAGTCACGGAGGTGCAGGACCTGGATCATAGTTGTGTGGGTCGCTGAGCAGCCCTTGTCACTTAGTTATGAGTGCGTCGCTATTGGACAGCTGATCTTCCATAAGTGGGATATCAGAACACTCTGCTGTCATGCTCCCTAACATCCCCTATTTTGGATAGCTGGTCAGCCAGCCCAGGGGCTCCTAGAACCGGGGGATACCAGGGTCAAGCCTTACCTGTGCCACTTGGCTTCACATTCTTCAGCTATGGGAGGCAGCCTGTTCTTCTTATGTGTCCCTGAGCATGCACACCAATGAGGGGACCATAGTGCAGTTCTGTGTACCATCCCAGGTAGTGGAGGAACAGTATTGCTGCCTCTGGGCCCATGGTCACAGATGCTGGAGAATGCTGGGTAAGATGGGGGAACATGGAAAGAGTTACCCAGTAAGCATTGCACCTGAGGGGAACCTCTCACCCTACTGGGGGTTGTGCTTTTCTCCTTCACAGAAGCACAACGATGACTTTGAAATGACGACGTTCTGGTTATCCAACACCTGCCGCCTCCTTCACTGTTTGAAGCAATATAGTGGGGATGAGGTGAGTGGTGGGAGAGACACCCAGAAAATGGCCCTGCTTTGTCCATTTGCAGTGCTGAGGTGTGTTGGGTCCCCTGAGGCAACGTGTGTGAGGGCTGTGGAGATCCCCCTGGGACCTCAGATTGAGGACATGACTTAGCATCCCTGAACACTGGAAGCAAGAGTAGAGACGCCATAGGACACTTGCCTCTAGGTGCCTTCCAAGAGCCCAAGGGCTCCTGAAAAGCATCCCTAACCAAATAAGTAGAAGTGGTAGGGAAGTGAGTTTGCTTACCCTATCCAGTGTCAGCCCCTGAGATTCTCCAGGGACCTTCAGGACCTGGCAGGTCTGAAGCCATCCTACAAGAGCCATGTCAGGGAAGGCTGGAGGAAAGCTTAGTCCAACACACTAGACAACTGCCTCCTCCATTTCAGGATAAGATGGCCCCAAGAAAAGAGACACCCCTAGTCAGAACTACATTTGAACAAATTGACCTTGAGGACAAGCTTCATGCTTCCAACCAAATTTGATTTTGTGGTCTGCAGCCCACACTATCATTTCATGTTCCATTCTGAACCTAGCTTAATCTAGAACTGTTTGATCCCCTAAAGAACCTCTCCATGCTCTACAGTGAGCCCCAAGACCTAGTACCACCAGCATACTTTCCCTCCAGGTTCCCCAGGGAGAGTTTCACTGGGCCAGCCTTGCCCACTCCAGCACCCCGCAGCTCTCCTTGACTTTCCTTTCTCCCTTGCCTTTCACAAGTCACTATCCTTCCCAAGGTCAAGATAGGGCATAAATGAGAGTAGCACAACAATGTTTAAAGGTTTATCCCATCTTTTGTACCAGAACAAATTTTGACACTTTTCTCCCTTGGGTAATAAAAGGATCCACCACCCCAGTCAGTCTTACCTTCGTTGGAATGTGGCCTAACTCTACATCTCTCCCAAGAATCAGAACTTCAGTTTGGTCCCTTGCCTTTTCTATGACAAGGGCAGGTAAAAGGTACAAGTGGCCTTCATTTCAAAGCAGATGCCTTCTGTTATATAGCCATAGAATCCTATATGAGTTCTTTATGCACAGAATGTTTAATGTTATTTCGTTGAGGTTCATCACTTTTCTAACAGAGTTTCATACAAAGCTGGGGCAGGATCAAGGACTCCATGACATTAGGCTGCTCCACATGCTTATGTTCTCAGGGGCAAGACATGAACCACCACATAATCCGGTCTGTAGTCTAAGTAACAAGGAAGAAGGAAAGATTCTCTTAGCAGTCACATTTACTCCTTCCATCTGCTTTAGTTTTATTAAAAATTGCTTTATAATTTGGCACAGTGTGAGAGGCTTTCCTGGGGAGGTTGATAACGCTTTTAAAAGCATTAATCTTTTTGACTACCATTGATTTCCTGTGGCCTGAATAAAAAAGACACTGGAGCCAGATGTGGCACGTATCTGTAATCCCAGAGCCCTCGGCAGGCTGAGGCAAGAGGACTGCAAATTGGAGGCCAGCCTGGACAACATAGCAAGGCCCTATCTAGAAAAAGAAAGTGAAAAGGACACTGGTCACATGAGTTCTTTTGATATTAGCAGTGTTTCTAACTTACATGTTCATCTTGTTAATGCATAATACTAAGAGAACACAGCATTACAGCTATGGGACTGTTTCAGTTCATGTGTTGATTCTGATATCCAGTAATAGAGTCCATATTAAATATGGACTATATTAACTATATTAAATATGGACTATATATGGTTCACTATACAAATATGTAATCTTGCCTGATCATACTCCTTTAGGGGCTCTATCTACACTCACATCTTAAGGTAACCTGAATGGGGATGGCACTGGATGAACAGAAAGCATGGATCTCTTCCTCTTTCTCTGACATGTTGCCAGTCTGAGGTTTGGTACCTTAGAGAACTCATTTCACTTCAGGGATTTAGATTACATGATTTAGACCTTTTTAATTACACAGTTCTGACTTCTATGTCATGTGGAGTTTTTACACCCACTTTATTCAAATTTCGCTGTCGCCATTATTGAGGCCTTAAGAACTGACAGGGTTTTGCACAACATACTAAACATAGAAAAGGTGTGGGTAAGGCCTAACAAATAGGAGATTGCTAAAGTGACCAGAGTCCCAGAAGTGCTGAACCCAAGAGACCATAGGATCCCACTAACACATGCCTCTCCTCTGCAGGGCTTCATGACCCAGAACACTGCAAAGCAGAATGAGCATTGTCTCAAGAACTTTGACCTCACTGAATACCGTCAGGTGCTGAGTGACCTTTCCATTCAGATCTACCAGCAGCTCATTAAAATCGCTGAGGGCTTGTTGCAGCCTATGATCGGTAAGCTGGCACAGGAGCTCTCCAGCTCCTGTCCTGGGGTCTGGAAGGAGGGGTGGCTGTGGTAAGCTCTGCCCACCTTTAGGGAACCATATGTATCAGACATGTCCTCCACAAAGCCAGGGGCATCCTGGGGAATGCGTGAGGCACGTGTATCTTAGCTAAGAAGACCTCTGAAATTCTGAACACTATCCCATAAAAACATACGATGTTAGCACTGTAAGGTGAACTTTCCTTTCTCTCTTTTTCTGGAGTATATTATTTTGTCACACAGCAAATTAATTTCAATAGATAATACATATAAACTTAAAAGGTATAAATGCATACATATACCATGAAGAAATGCCATCCTCCTGCCTGTTATGTACTTCATTTGTTAAAAAAGAAAGTAGTATGTATGTTCTTGTGAAAGAACATAGCAGTTAACACTGAGACAATATTTACTGAACACTCACTTTGTACAAAGCAGTGGGTGTGCTTGTGTGCTAAACATGAAATCAGAGTTGAAAAATAAGGGCAGTTATATCTTAAAAGTGACACATACATGCGGGTCTCACTGTGCTCCATGAACACTGGGAAGTTGAACCTGGACCTGTGTTTAATGCTTTCTCCAGCTTGATATAACAGAAGTAGGTTGTGGGTGAATTCCAAATAGGACCAATCTAGATGTATATCTCTTCATCCCTTGGGATAAAGTTTATTCCAAATCCTTCCCCTGGTCTGGCAGTCTTCTGATGCACCATGTACAGAGAGACTGACATATCAAGCTGAAGATACTTCAGAACCTAGGATAAAGTGACAGTTAATAGCACCAGTTCTGGAGTCAGACCTAGTTCAAATCCCAGTCCTGCCATTTCGTGGCAGCATGCCCAAAGGCAAGTTATTTAACCTCTTTATGCCTCAATGTCCTCATCAATAAAATGGGCAGTACCTCATAGGGTTGTTGGTTAAGAGGTGCTGAATATAAACCAGGTACACAGTTAAATACTGCTCAGTAAGCACGTTGGACCAACCAGCCTAATAGTGGTTGGGCCAGAACTACACCTGGTTGCTCAATTCTTAAACTTTGGACTCTTGACACAGGCAATACAGAATCAAGCTGGGACACATCCTAGCTTAAGTGAAATTTTGCCCCGTAGCTATTTTATTCTGTATGGAAACAAACATATTAGAAATTCTTCACCAAATGTTATAAGTTCCTGAGCATTTCAGCACTGTGTGCCTCTGGATGGTAACATTGTGAAGCCCTGATTATTGTGTGATCTGAATGGCCCAACAACAGTTTGTGGAGATCATGCAAGCTTCTCTAACTATGATTTTGTTTCAGTTTCTGCCATGTTGGAAAATGAGAGCATTCAGGGTCTATCTGGTGTGAAGCCAATGGGCTATCGGAAGCGCTCCTCCAGCATGGTGGACGGGGAGAACTCCTACTGCCTGGAGGCCATCATCCGCCAGATGAACTCCTTTCATACGGTTATGTGTGACCAGGGCCTGGACCCCGAGATCATCTTGCAAGTGTTCAAACAACTCTTCTACATGATCAATGCTGTGACCCTTAACAATCTGCTTTTGCGGAAGGATGTCTGCTCTTGGAGCACAGGCATGCAACTCAGGTGAGAAAGGCACCTCACTCTCGCACGTGGAGAGAGTGCCACACTAGCTGGAGTCAGAATACAAAACTGTTTTCTCTAAAGTGAAATCCCAATGTAATAGTCATTGTCACAGTCAGTATGTGACTCAGGTCCATTATCTTTTTATTGGTAGAATTCATTAAACACTGAAGAGGTGACTGTAAATAAGTGCAAAGCTTAAAGACATTTACACACTGTGGCTATGAGTTGGATCAACTCGACGGCACCTAATAACAACAACAAAGACTAAATACAATGTGGATAGCTCAGAGAAGTCAGTGAATTTTGAGGCAAGAAGGCTCTCAAAGAACTGTAAATATGTTTATGAATGTAAAATATAAATTATTTTAATTCAATTTGATACTTTTCTTCCCCCATTAATTTATATAGACACATTAGGTATTTCATCTTTGCTTGATTTTAAGCACCAATTCATTTATTAATTCTTCATTCAACAAATAGTTATTGAGGGCCAGGCACTTTTTATGCTTTATAGCCACATTTGCTAATGAAGGGAAGGACAGTGATGACACTAGTTGAAATTACCCTACTAAACACAGCAAGTGTTCTTATCCCAATGAATTAGAGCTTAACACAGCTCACTTTTACTTGTGGCTAAGGTACAACATAAGTCAACTTGAAGAGTGGCTTCGGGGAAGGAACCTTCACCAGAGCGGAGCAGTTCAGACCATGGAACCTCTGATCCAGGCAGCCCAACTCCTGCAGTTAAAGAAGAAAACCCATGAGGACGCAGAGGCCATCTGCTCTCTGTGTACCTCGCTCAGCACCCAGCAGGTATTGCCACTCTAGCCGTCTAGCAGCCATCCCAGTGTATTCTTGCCAGTGGTCTGCAGTGCTGCATGTCGAGCCTTGATGATCCAGCTCTGGAGTTGTAGCTTTTAGGGTGGTCCTGATAAGCCAGAGACCTCTTTGGTCCGTGAAAGCAGATGTCACAGCTACTATTTGTCCATAAGTCTTTGATCCCTCTTGCTCACTTAGTAGATAATGTAGTAAACCCACAACATCAAGTTTATATGACAACATCTTTTTAATAATGAATTCTGGATTGTTTTTTACCTAGAAATTTAAATTTCTTCTGAAATTGTCAACATCAGGCATTTGCTTCATTTGATTTCTTTATAAATCATATGCGTTTTTACAATTATAATTTCAATCTGGTCATATTTTCACTTGACTGCATTTATATTATTTTAAATTAAGTCCTTAAGAACCCAGAGGTATTTAAATATTACTTTCCTTTTCTCCCCCAAGATGGTATTTATATTGTAACTTGGCTGCAGGTATTTTACCAGTCTACAAAAAGATACGGTGCATCTTCAAGCAGGCAGACTTTGCCCTCCATCATTGCCTGTTCGGAAATGGCCTACAAAGTAAACATACCTCTCCATACCTCCTCCACTAACTACTAAAAGATGAACTAGCAAACTCTTAAGAAAACTGCTTCCTTCCTTCTGCAAATGTACTGAAGGTTTTCCAACTTTCTCCCCTTTAAATATATTTCGCTTTCCTGAGTTCACTTCTAGGATTCAGCTGGCATTGCATGTGAGCAGGCTACTCCCACCAAACAATTGATAGGCAGACAAGACTATCTCCTGTTTGAATAAGAAGAAAATATCATATATATGAATTTTTTTACAGGGGATAAACAAAGCCTCTGTCACTTAAGGTAAAGTCCCCAGTACTCTTTAGAAGAAACCTGTAAGTTACTAGATGATAAGAGGCTGAGGGATTTAGGCAACAACTTTCTGAACTCCTCATCCAATCTATGTGCTGGCAAACATAGGGGCAGGCAGGGATATAGGGTATAAGAATGCTGTACAAGAGCTCAGATCCACCAGGAGTGGCCATGTATATAAATTCCCAGTGTACATAGTGCAGCTCATCCACCTTGTGGGTCCTATCTACAGCAGATGATACTTTATGCCAATGTGATATATTAAAGTTCAAGATTTGTCTTTTGTTTGTTTAGCTCTGTGCTAAAGTTTGTTTTCATTCCCACAGATTGTTAAAATTTTAAACCTTTATACTCCTCTGAATGAATTTGAAGAACGGGTAACAGTGTCTTTTATACGAACAATCCAGGTGAGTTTTTAAAATACCAATTTTGTAAAGTCCTAGTCTACAAATATAAGGGAAATTGAAATTTTAAGCAGGGGTTTTTCCCCCCACATTGGGGATAGGGTTTCACTAAATAGCCTAGGCTGACCCCAAACTCAGAATGTTCCTGCCTCAGCCTCTTGAGTGCTGGATCATAGGCTTGCATCACCACACCTGGCTTGAAAATTTAGGCTTTAACCTTCTGTTTATTAAAAAAATATCAGTTATGCTATGTGCTAAAAGACCTTATATTCCTAGGATTTCTACTTAAGTAAGCATAAACTCTATTACTCATGAATAACTTAACTATATATATACATACAGGATTGAACTTTTATTATCTGTGACTCAGATTTTAGACATAATCTAAATATCTGATTTGCAACTAATATCTTATTGAATTAAGTCACCAAGTGGATGTAACAAAGAAGCTGAGTATCAACTCAACCCACAAACTAGAAGTGTTCTTTAAGAACACAATGTAAGCCAGGCAGGATGGTGCATGTCTGTAATCCCAGCACTTGGGAGGTGGGTGCAGGAAAATTGTGAGTTCAAAGCCAGCCTGGGCTACATAGCAAAAAAGCTGTTTAGTGAGACCCTGTGTCAAAAAAAAACAAAAACAAAAACAAAAAACAAAAAACAAAAAAAACAACAAAAAAAATTTGGACTATTAGACTTTGTCTCTAATATAAATTAATATAGATATGTTGTTGTTGTTAGGTGCCATCAAGTCAGGTCTGACTCAGTGACCCTATGTACAACAGAATGAAACACTCCCCGACACTGTGCCATGCCCAGCACTATGTCAGTGCTTCTCTGCTATTCATAGGATTTTCAATGGTGGATTATTTTGGGCATGAGCTTGCCAGGTCCTTCTCCCAATATAAATAGAGTATAAGATGAATATTTATGTGAATGTAAATATAAATTAATATATTTGCCCTTTAGGAAAATGCCTGAAAGAAAACATATTAAGCAAATGAGTATTTATATCTGACTTAAGATGGGAATATGAGCTTCCTCAAGATGAACCCAAGGGGATTTTAGCTGAGTCCCTGGCCCTCATATGTGACCATAACTGACAGCATTGGAGTGCTGACTCAGCAAAACAAGGCCTGTTTCTCCCATAGTTACATGCAGGGAACACTTTGGAGAGACACATTATATATAGCAAGTGGCTATAGGTTTATATGCCAACATGAAACAGGGATTAAAGGGGAAGAAGTGATCAGAAGAGAAAAAGTCAGGGAGAAGGGAACCAGAACAGATTTATCAAGGACATTAAAGAACCTTGAGAAATTATGGGCTTTCATATAAGAAATAGTTCTTTTGGAATACTTGGGCTTTTATTCAAAGCCCCTTTGCCATGTTGCAGTGTAGAGATTTAGAGATTTAGAAAGAGTAACCTAGATCTGCAAAGAATAAATGAACTTTAGCCTGGTGTCTGAGAAGTGGCCAAAGGTGAAGGAAAGGTTGCCAAGTCAGACCAAATCACAAGACTGATAGGGAAATGCCAAGGATCAATAGAGATATACAGTCCACAAGAGAAGCAGGCTGACTCACTAACCCAGATGTGGGGGGAGGCGGTGCTGCTTGAAATGATCCTGTTAGGGTACACATATAGCCAACTGAAAGGGAAGGAGGAGATGGATGACAGAACAGAAGCCACGGAGATACCTGACTCTGGGCCTACCACTGATTTTTATGGAAGGTTGATAAATGATACGAGCAAAAGTGCAAGATTAGAAAGTATTTCTTAGTTTTGAATATCTGAGACACACACATTACAGGGAGAACTATAACCAATTTTAAATTGGCAACAGCACTGTTTATCAGAAGAGAATTCAGGCCAAAAGTGGATGAAAGCAAGCCAAATCAGACTACAGATTTAATGGATTAAGGACATAGGAAAAAGAGATAAGGATCAGATATTCTCAGAAAATATGTACAGTCAGATCCTGAGTCTTGCTCAGTAATTGATTTCAGTATCTGGAAAGCCTATCAAATACTTTTTCCAGATACAGTTTTATATTTTGTTTCTCCCTATATAGTGTTCAGAGTAAATGGGGAACAGTCACTCCATCCTCCTACACTTCAGCTCATGCACCATAAATACAAGCTGCTTATTCAGGCATCCCATTGCTTGGATGCTATGTGTAGTACATACTGACCTTTAAAAACAAATTTGAATGTGTCAAAACATCATCTTATCCCATAAATATATACAATTGTTATGTGTCCATTAAAAAATAAACTTAAATTTTTAAATGTAAATTCAAAAGGGTTGTTAAACTCACCAAGAGGATCACAAGATTTCTTTGAAATGATTTACTTTGTGTTTTTTTGTTTTGTCTTTGGTTTTCCCCTGTTTGTATCCCTTTTATTCCTTTCCCTTCTCTCATTGCTATCGCTAGGACTTCAATCACTATATTGAATAAGAGTAGAGAAAGTAGCCAGCCTTGTCTCATTCCTGATTTTAGAAGAAACACTTTTAGTTTTCCCCATTTCATATCCTGTTTGCTATAGCTTTGTTGTGTATAGTCTTGATTATGTTGAGAGTTGTTCCTTCTATTCCTAGTTTCTTCAGGCCTTTTATCATGAAGGGATGTTGAACTTGTCAAAGACCTTTTCTGCATCTATTGAGATGATCATATGATTTCTATCGGAGTCTCTTTATGTGCTATATTTGTGTATGTTTAAACATGTTTGCATCTCTGGTATGAAACCAGCTTTATCATGGTATATGCTCTTTTTCTTGTGCTACTGGATTTGCAAGTATTAAGAACTTTTGCTTCTATGTTCACCAGAGAAATTAGTCTGTGGTATTCTTTGTTGTGTTCTTAATCTTGTTTTGGTATCAGGGTAATATTGGCTTCATGGAATGAGTTTGGAAGTATTATTTTCTACTCTATGGACTAATTTGAGAAGTATAGGTGTTAATCCTTCGTTAAAAGCCTGGTAGAATTCAGCCGTGAATCTGTCTGGTCCTGGGCTTTTCTTCGTTGACTCTTTATTACTGCTTCAATTTCATTGTACATTATAGGTTACTTATATCCTCTTGATTTAGTTTTGGTAGGTCATGTGTGTTGAGGAATTTACCCATTTCTTTTAAATTTTCCATTTTTTGAAATATAAGTTTTCAAAATATTCCCTAATGAAGCTCTGGATTTCATTAGTATCTGTTGTAATGATCCCTTTTTCATCTCTAATTTTATTTATTTGGATCTTCTCTCTCTCTCTCTCTCTCTCTCTCTCTCTCTCTCTCTCTCTCTCTCTCAGCTATTTTGGCTAGGAGTTTGTTGATCTTGTTTATCTTTTCAAAGATAAACTGTTTTATTGATTCTTTGTATTCTTTTGTTGTTATTAGGTGCTATCAAGTCAGTGTCAGACTCATAGCAACCCTGTATACAACAGACAAAACACTATTACCAGTGCTTCTCTGCCATTGATAGGGTTTTCAATGGCTGATTGTTTTGGGGGAGTGGGTTGCTGGGTCCTTCTCCCAAACCTACAGCACTTGGTGTTCCCAGGCACTCTCCCATCCAAATACTAACCAGGTCCGACTCTGCTTAGCTTCCAAGATCTGACGGGATCAGATGCAAGCTTGTATTTTTTTAGTCTCCATTAATTTCTGCCCTGATCTTTATAATTTGTTTCCATTTACTACTTTTAGGTTTGACTTATTCTTGTTTTTCTAGTGCCTTAAGATGCATCATTATCTAAGCTGATTATTTTGATGTAAGCACTCATAGCTATAAATTTCCCTCTTAGATGTGCCTTTACCTTATCCCAGAGGTTCTGGTAGGTTGTATTTTCATTCTCACTAGATCCTAGGATTTTTTAATTCCTTCCTTATTTCTTCAATAACTCACTGATCATTCAAGAGTATGCTGTTCAGTCTCCATGTGTTTGTATAGATTTGTTTCTCTTGCTGTTGAACTCTAGTTTTATCTCATTATGTTCTAATAAGATACAAAGAATGGCTCTAGTTTATTTCTTGAGACTTGCTTTGTGGTCTAAAATGTGGCCATTTTAGAGTAAGTTTCATGACCTGCTGAGAAGATATGTATTCCACAGTTGTTGGATGGAATTATATACATACATATATATATATATATATATATATATATATATATATATATACACACACACACACACACACACATATATACACACATATATGTATATATGTGTGTGTATGTATGTGTATGTATGTATGTATATACATATACATATATGTACACACACACACACATACACACACACACATCTGTTAGGTTATTTTGATCTATGGTATATTTTAACTCTGAGGTTTCTTTGCTGATTTTTTGTTTGAGCAGCCTATGGTGAGAATAGGGTGTTGAGGTCTTCCACTATTATTTTATGTGGCTCTCTCTGTCCCTTTATATAGTGTGTTTATGAAATTAGGTGCATCAATGTTAGTTGCATAAATTTTTATAATTGTTACATAACCTTGGTGGACTGTTCCCTTTAATGGTATGTAGGGACCTTCTTTTTCTCTTTTGACTAATTTGGGCTTAAAGTGTACTTTGTCAGATACCATTATTGTGACACATGCTTTTCTTGGCATCCTTATGCTTGGTAAATCATTTTCTATCCTTTTGTTTTCAATCTGTGTGTGTCTTTTCCAGTGATGTGTGTTTCTTGGAGGCAACAGCTAGTAAGATTATTTATTTCTTTATTTATGCAGTACTAAGGGGTTGAATCCAGAGCCTTCTGAGCTGTACCCCCAACCCACTTTATATTGTTTTGAGACTAGGTCTTGCTAAATTATGCAGGCTACCTATGGGCTTGAACTTGCAATCTTCCCTCCACCTCCCAAATTGCTGGGATTACAAGTGTGTACCACAAAACTCATTTTAGTTGGATCTTTTAATCCAATTAGCAATTCTACATCTGTTAACTGGAGCATTAAGACCATTTACATTAAAGATTATCACTGAGAGGAATTTGGTGTTTCCTGTTAATGTTTTGGTTGTTTTCCTAATTGGTTTGAATGTGAGTTGTTCTTTTCTTCTTCCTTTGTTTATATTAGGTGTTTGCTGGTTTACTAAGTTGGACATACTTGCTTCTATCTAAGCTCACATCTGTACCTGTGTTCTTCTCGTGGGCTTTATTCTTTCCAAAGCTCTCTTATTTGTGTCTGTCTGCCTTCTTCCTCTGTGTGTATCCTTTAAGTATCCTTTGCAATGATGGCTTGTTGTTGTTGTTGTTGTTAGGTGCCATCGAGTCGGGTCCAACTCATAGTTGGCTTAGTGGTCATGAATTGTTTACATCTGTGCTTACCTTGGAAAGTCTTTATTTCTCCATCAGTTATAAAAGACAGCTTTGCTGGATATAATATTCTTAATTTAGCAGTTATTTACTTTCAGGGCTTAAAATATGTCACTCTATGCTTTCTTGCTTTTTAGGGTTACTTATGAGAGTGCTGTTATTCTGATTGGTTTGCCTTTGTATATGAGTTGGTAGTTTTCTCTTGTAGCTTTTAATATTCTTTGTTGTTGTTCTATGCCAAGTAACTTTTGGCATTTTAACTATAAGGTGTTGTGGAGAGGTTCTTTTCTGGTCTATTTGGGATTCTAAATGCTCTTGTGATTGGATGTCCATTTTTCCCCCAGATTTGGAGAGTTTTCTGCTATAATTTCATTAAAAAGGTTTCCTTTTTGTTTTTCTGTTGGTTTGTTTTGCAATGCTTGGGCATTGAACTTTGTAATTTCATTGAAAAGGTTTCCTTTTTGTTTTTCTGTTGGTTCATTTTGCAGTATTCAGGCGTTGAACCGAGGGCCTTGCACAGATTTTGCACATACTCTACTGCTGGGCTGCACCCCTAGCACATTTTTTGTTTTTGAGTCAGGGTTATTCAGGCTGCCTCTGGTCTCAAACTTTGGATCCTCTTGCCTTCACCTCCTGAGTCACTGGGATTACAGGTGTGCACCACTGTGCCCAGCTCATTGAATAGGTTTCCATGTTTTTATTTTTTATCTCAGCTCCTCGTTCAACTTGCTGGATTCTTAGGTTTTGGTCTCTTGATCAGCCCCTGAGTTCTTGGAAATTTGTGTCCTATTCCTTTCTTTCTTTATTGGTATCTGAATTTAGTGTTTCCTCAACTTTGTCTTCCATCCCTGGTATTGTTGTTCTGCTTGATCTGGTCCATTGGTGATGCTTTGCTGTGTTTTTTGTTGTTGTTGTTGTTTGTTTGAGTTCTTCATTTCCAACATTTGTGTGTTTTTGAAAATCTCAATTTCCTTGCTGAATTTCCATCAATTTTGGTGACTCTGTCTTTTGCATTGGTGACTTTCTTATGTAGGTGCTGAATTGATTTCTTCATTCATCTGCTTGCTTGTATCCTCTTTGAAGTCACTAATCATTTTTACAAGTAGACTTTTGAATTCTTTGTCCAACATTGCAACCATTTCAGTATGTTTAGATTTAGTAATTGAAGAGTTATGGTCTTTTGAGGAGGCATGTTGCCTTTTTCATGTTTCTTCTATTTCTGTTTTGTGATTTCCACATCTGTTAGTATGCATATATCTTTCAGTTTTATCTGAGGATCTTCTTAGTAATTGTCTCTTGAGAGCTGAATCACCAGTACACTCAGAAGACAATCACTAGTAGGTATAATACCAGACCAAACCTAATACAGAAATACACCTAAAATCATTGAAAGTAAACTGCTAACACCACTAATGACCATATAACAGAAAATAGAAACAATAATGTAGAGTAAGCTATGACATTATAACTTGTTTGGCGTAAAAGCAAAAATAGTAATTGTCTGAAGTGAAAGGGGGTTGGGGAGAGGAGAAAAAGAAAGAATTAGCAAGGTTAGGTAGCAAGGAAGAATGTTTAGAAGAAGGAGAAGAAAGAGAAAAGATTTTTAAAAATCTGATTGCACAATAAAAAGTATATAAGCAAAATTAGATAAGGATAAAAATAAAAAATAGCCTAAGAGATTTCTTTTGCTGTTAAATTGTAATATGGGTAATATTAAACTTTTTATTTTGTCCTATTTTTGTACTCTAAGTCCTTTGCAATTTCTTCAATCCCTTTAACTAGTAGAGCCTATTGATACACTTAGTATAGAGAAATAAAAGGAGCTGGAGGCAGAAAACCAAAAGGGCAAAACAAGCTCTGTATTTCTCAAGCTTAAGGAAGAGAGGTAAATATTCAAGCCTCGAGTGCCAATAGTGAAAGATTCTGCAGGGAAAAAAAAAAAACGATGCAGGAAACATCAAAAGAAGATGGAAGGAGTACACAGAGTCACTATGCAAAAAGGAATTGCTAAATGACCAACCATTTCAAGAGGATGCATATGAAGAGGAACCAATGGTGTTGAAGGACGAAGTGGAAGCCACCTTGAAAGAACTGGTGAAAACACAAGGCTCCAGGAATTGATGGGGTACCAATAGAGATGTTTCAACAAACAGATGCAGCACTGCAGGGGTTAACATGTTTATGACAACAGATTTGGAAAACAGCTACCTGGCCAACTGACTGGAAGAGATCCATATTTGTGCCTATTCCCAAAAAAGGAGACCCAACTGAATGTGGAAACTACAATATCATTAGTATCACACACAAGCAAAATTTTACTAAAGATCATTCAAAAGCGACTGCAGCAGTATATAGACAGGGAATTGCCGGAAAATCAAGCTGGTTTCAGAAGAGGGTGGGGAACCAGGGACATCATTGCTGATGTTAGGTAGATATTAGCTGAAAGCAGAGAATTTCAGAAAGATGTCTGTCTGTTTTATTGACTATGCAAAGGCATTTGACTGTGTGGATCATAACAAATTATGAATAACACTTTGAAAAATGGGAATACCAGAGCGCTTAATTGTACTCATGAGGAATCTGTATGTGAACCAGGAGGCAGTTGTTCGAGTAGAACAAGGAAACACTGCCTGGTTTAAAGTTGAAAAAGGTATACATTAGGGCTGTATACTTTCACCATATCTCTTCAATTTATATGCTGAGCAAATAATCTGAGAAGCTGTACTTTATGAGGAAGAACGCGGCATCAGGATTGGAGGAAGACTCATTAATAACCCGTGTTATGCAAATGAGACAACTCCACTTGCCGAAAATGAAGAAGATTTAAAACATTTACTGATGAAGATCAAAGAACATAGCCTTCAGTATGAATTGTGACTCAACATCAACAAAACAAAAATACTTACAACTGGGTCAGTATGCAACTTCACAATAAATGGAGATAAGATTGAGGTTGTCCATGATTTTGCTTTGCTTGGCTCTATGATAAACACCCATGGAAGCAGCAGTCAAGAAATCAAAAGACGCATTACTCTGGGAAAAGCTGTGGCAAAAGAACTGATGCTTTTGAATTATGGTGCTGGAGACGTCTATTGAATATACCATGGACTGCCAAAAGAACCAATGGGTCTGTCCTAGAAGAAGTGCAACCAGAGTGCTCCTTGGAAGCAAGGATGGCTAGCCTGCGTCTTACATATTTCGGACATGTAGTCAGGAGAGACCAATCCCCAGAGAAAGACATCATATTTGGGAGAGTGGCAGATCAGGGAAAAAAAGGAAAATTCTCCCCCAGATGTACTCACACAGTGTCTGCATCAATAGGCTTAAACATAAATAAGATCGTGTGCCTGGCACTGAATTGGGAAATGTTTTGATCTGCTGTATGTAGGGTAGCTATGACTCAGACTTGACTTGCCACACCTAACAACCACAACAAGGACTATACAAATTTTTTTTCCAGAGCTTCCTGCCACTTCACATTTTACATGCATTTTCATATTATGTATGGCAGGTTTGTAATAATAAATGCAACAAAGTTCAGAGTGGGCTAGGTGTGAGTACCCAATCCCAGAGAGATCATTCTACCAGGTCACACCAGATCCAGCATTTGGTAACTTGAATTAGTAATGCTGTTTCCTTATTCCTCCCTAAACATCTGTCTCTCTTCTAGACCTTTCTCCCTGTTATTTCCAATCATTTTTTTCAAACTTTTAAAATTACTTTAAAATGTTGACCCATCTTTTAAGAGCCCAAACACATGAGTATTTTGTGATTGACACCTGGAAATTTAAGCAGCACTTCCCACTCATTATTCAGGTAACTAAAGAAAATATGAGCAATTGGAGGTTTTGCTGCAACTGTGAAACCACCTCACAGTCCTGCACTTCAACTGATTTCTTTCTATAGCCTATTCTCAGCACTTTTCAAATGCTACCTCAACCTGTTTCAACCTCTAACAAAAATAGAGATGCCATGAGTGTTAGAGCCAGCTGCAAAAGCTGCTGTTGGAGGAGTTAAGCAGATTAATATCCCTTGCTATATTCAACTCTAGAATTAGGTAAATGATAAAACCTCTAGAAGGTTATATCAAAATATTATCACTATTTGAAGCAATGATGGTGTCTTGTCCTAGGGAGGAAAGAAAAAAAAATAGTGATCGTGCCTCAAGCTGGTATGGGATACCCTGTGTTTTCACAAAATCAGGATATATTGATTTTTGTAGGGAATTATCCAACCCTCATCTTGCCCCCCAAATTGGTAATCAAGGATCTCCCCTTGATTGCCCAAGGAATGACATCTGGTTTCATCCTTTATTTGAAAATACTTGGAAATACTCCCACAGTTCAGTGGCCTTTGTAAAAGTACAGCTCCTGCCTAGAGAACTCGAGGTTAATGGTTAATGTACAGGCAAGAATTTTTTAAAAAGCATATTGCAAGGTTAATCCTAACAAATAGAGCACTTATCATGTTGGTAACTGTAGTTGGTACTTTACACATACTGGCTCTTTTGATCCTGAGAACCTTCTGAGAAGGGGTATCTTTCCATCCTTTGCCTTTTTTCCTTTTTTTTTTTTTTTTTTTTTTTTTTTTTTTTTTTTTTTTTTTTTTTTTTTTTTTTTTTTTTTTTTTTTTTTTTTAATGGTGAGTATGTGACTTTTTAAAAATGTATTCTGCAGTAGTAGGGGATTGAACTCAGGGCCTCACACATGCTAGGCATATGCTCTACCACTGAGCTGTTCTCTGTAACTCCATTTTACTTTTGAGAAAGGGTCTTGCTAAGTTGCTCAGGCTACCTCTGACCTTGCACTCATGATCCTGTTGCCTCAGCCTCCTGAGCCTCCAGGATTACAGGCATGGGCCAAGGTGCTTTTTGTATTGGTTAACTTACTGTGACAAAATATCAACTTAAATGAAGGAAAGGTTTATTTTGGATCACAGTTTCACAGGTTTTCAATCCATGGTCACTCAATCCCGTTGCTTTGGGCCTGTGGTCTCTCAGTTCATCATGGTGGGAATACAAGGCAGAGCAGGTCTTGCACCTCATGGTAGCTAGGAAGCAAAACAAAGGGGAAGGGACTAGGGAACCAATATCCCCTTCAAGGACATGTCCCCAGTGACCTTCCACTAGACACCACCTACTAAAGCTTCCATCAACTCCCAAGAGCACCATAGGCTGGGGACAAAGCATTTAACACATGGGCCTTTAGGGGACATTCCATTTTAATCATTTTTAAGCATGGAATTCAGTGGCATTAAGTACATTCACAATGTTGTGACCATCACTAATTATTTCCAAAATTATTTCTAGAACATTTTCATCATCTTGAACAGAAACTATACCCATTGAGCATAACTTCCTAATTCCCTTTCCTCCAGCTCCTGATTAACCTCTCTTCTCTGTCGCTTATGAATTTGTCCATTCTAGATGTTTTATGCCTGCAGCTGTAGCCCTGTGGCATCCAATCCCATCAGATCTCGGAAGCTAAGCAGGGTCGGGCCTGGTTAGTACCTGGACGGGAGACCACCTGGGAACACCAGAAGCTGTAGGCTTGGGAGAAGGACCTGGCAACCCCCTCCCAAAAGTCAATCTGCCACTGAAAACCCTATGAACAGCAGAGAAGCACTGACAACAGTGTTTCCCCTGTTGTACAGAGGGTTGCTATGAGTTGGATACCGACTTGACGGCACCTAACAACAACAAGAAGATGTTTTATATATGTATGATCATACAATATTTGTTCTGTTGGGCCTGGTTTATTTCACTTACAGTGTTTCCTTTTTTCTGTAGTGTCTTTGGTATTGGTGTAGTGTTTGGTATTGGTATTGGCAGCATAGAATGAATTAGGAAATGCTCCCTCCTCTTCAGTTTTTTGGAAGGATTTAAGAATTAGTGTTAATTCTTTAAATTTTTGTTAAAATTCACCAATGAAGCTAAGTGGTCCTGGCTTTTCTTTGTTGGGAGGTATTTCCTTATTAACTCAATCTCCTTATTTGTTAACAAGTCAGGTAAGGAGAATGACTTGAGTTTTGATATTTTTTTAAACTAGGATTTTGTCCATTTCATCAAAGTTATCCAGTTGATGTAAACTTGTTCATAGCATTCTTTTAATCTTATTTCTGTTATATGATTGTAATGTCCTCACTTTCTAAGTTTAGTGATTTCAATCTTAAATTTACTATTTTGTGACATTTACAATCTATTTTGGGGAATGGTTTATGTACATTAAGAATGTATACTCTGTTCTTGAGTGGGTGTTCTGTATGTTAGGTATAATTGGTTTATAGTGTTGTTCATGGTCTCTATTTTTTGATCCATTATTCAAAGTGAGGTACTTGAAGTATCCAGCTGCTATTTGAGAACTGTTGCTACCTTCAATTCTGTCAATTTTTGCTTCATATATTTTGGGGCTATGTTCCTCAGTGTCTATAATTATTCTTGATGGATTTAGCAAAATGTCCTTCTTCATCACCAGAAATGATTTAATTTCCCCTTCATTCTTGAAGGACAGTTTTACCAGACACAGAATTCTCCTGGGTTTTTCTTTCAGGACTTTGTCATTCACTACCTCTTATCCTCCAAGTGTTCTGATGGAAAATCAGCTATTAATCTCATCATAGGACACCTTGTGACAAATCACTTCTCTCTTGCTGCTATCAAGATTCCTAGATTCCTTATCTTTGGGTTTTTGACAGTTTGACTGTAATATGTCTCTTGTGCATCTCTTTGAGTTTATCCTGCTTAAAGTTCATTGAGTTTCTTGGGTGTACATATGCATATCTTTCGTTAGAGTTGGGATGTTTTCAAGCATTATTCAAATTTTTTGTTGCCCCTTTCTCTCTTTTCCTTCTTAGACTGTGTGTGTTGGTATATAGCTACTTGGTACCTCAAGCTCTGTTCATTTTTAGTTATTATTTTTTGTTTCTTACTCTCACAATGGATCATTCCAAATAATTTATCTTCAAGTTCACTCTTCCTTTCTTCTCCTTGCCAAAGTCTGCTGTTGAACTCCTTTAGCAAATTTTTCATTTGTTGTACTTTTTCTAAAATGTCTGGCTTCAAATAGGGTGAAAGGGAAGAGAATCTGTCCTTTTAATCTGTATCCCAATTGATGCCACCAGGGAAAGCCATCACATTGCAAGAGATGGCCTAAAACAAGGCAGTTATCTGTGCTACATCCCACCAAACCAACCAATGTTCACAATCTCAAAGTTTTGGAGGACAGGGTCCCACTGCAGCCCTGGCCCCAGCCAGCTGCTCCATGAATGTGGTGGAATGTGGCTTCTATCCCCACAGCTGCACTAGGACTAAAGAAGAAGAGCTGATAGCTGGTTCACACACACAGCTTTCTCACAAAGATTGGCATCTCCCTATATCAAGCACACTCCTGGTTGTAATAAGTCACCATGCAGGTTCCAGGGTTCTGAGATAGTTGGTAACAACCACTCTTTCCAACTCAGTAGTTGCTTCAGTGGAAGGACTGCTCCCCAGACTTCCTCCTCGGCCATTTTATGTGATGTTACTCTTCCCTGTTCCATTCTGCAGATGATGAAAATGGGGCAGAGAAAGGTTCAGGAATTAGCCCAGGGCAGTGACATGAGAGCTCAGGCTGTCTGCCTTTAGAAACTATGCCCTTAATTACTTCACTACAGTACCTGTCTACATGATTTGCACCTGAAATCTATTTTTATCTTCTCCCTGAGGTGGAAAAAGTTTAAATAATTCTGTAGTTGGGAGCATGCTTAATCATCTGCTCTCCAACACACCTAAGCCAGGGCTTCTCTCCCTGCTAACTACCTCAGGGACAGGGAGAGCACATTCTCCTGATCCTGAAATTCTCCCTACTTATCTTAGAAATCTTCCCATGTTACATCCCAGCTCATTTTTGTGAATTCACGTAAACTCTTTTCAAGTGTACTAAGTATTTATATGATCTTATTCTTCCCCCAGGCACAACTACAGGAGCGGAATGACCCTCAGCAACTGCTGCTAGACTTCAAACACATGTTTCCTGTTTTGTTTCCATTTAATCCATCTTCTCTCACCATGGACTCAATCCACATCCCAGCATGTCTCAATCTGGAGTTTCTCACTGAAGTCTGAAGATGTGTTTCCAGCATCAGCTTGATTCTCAATGAGAGCAAGAAGGAAGCATATGTAGTCGTGTAAAGTGGAGGATCTGGTAAACCTGGTAAAGATGGATCAAACCAGAGATGGACAGCCTGTGGAAAATGCTGAACTAAAAAGAATAAGACATAGCTCTATCATTATATTTTGTACCTGCTGCTCAGAATTAAAAAAAAAAAAAACACTTGAAATGGAAAAGGGTTTTTTTTAAGGTTTGATTTCAGTCTAAACAAATACAAATAATCTAGAGCCATAAAAGTCTATGTGGCTATAAAAAGGTGCCAGTTCTATAAAATGGAAGCTTCCTGGTTTTGATCTTTGCATATAACTGGAAAATGTCCAAAATAAAATATTAATAATATGACATAAATTGCCTTCATAGGACTTTTAAAAAATAATGGCACTAATAACCATGAAACATGCTGACATTTTCCCAGGTTGACAAATCACATCCATGGATATCAATCAACATGTGAGATGTTGTAAGAACAAAAATTTGGGCCTGGGCCTTCTGAGAAGCTTCCCAAAAGTGTTTGTTAATGGCTAGCAAACTGGAGACAGTAACACAACAGACCTCCATACCAATCATTTTGAGTCTTGGTTTCTGAGGCAAAATTAGAAAACATCGACCCTAACATGCTCAAGCCCTCTTGTATAGTCTTCAGTTTATGGAAGAGTTATGTTAAAAATGCTGTCATCCCAGATATAAAACTTGAGAAAGATGGAATGATATTCCATTTTAGATGCTAGACCATGTACCTACTAAATCCAATAAAGTGTTTACAAAAATGTATATTAGCTGAATATTAGAGAATGACAACTCTTGTTTTATTTATAGATCTAAAGACCAAACAAGTCATTGTGAAAGTTTTTAATCTCTCAATGCCATTAAACCTCTAATAAGAGCATTACATAATAAACTGCTAATTCTAGAGACCCCAAATAGTAAGGAAAACAGAACTTCAGGTTAAGAATCTGATTGAAAAAACTTTTTTTTAAAATAATCTGTGCTCCTTAAGTTATCATCCAAAGGGTTGTTTTTGGAGAGAACAAAATGGCTTAGACCAACTTTCCTTTTTCCGGTTATTAGCATCTTTCAAATTTACCACATAAAAATAATTGTAAATATATCTACTATGAAATAAAGATTTGAAATAGTATTCAGTAATATTATGACATGCTAGGCTTAGATATTTTCTGATCTTAGTTTGTTGTTTGGAGTTTTTGTTTACACTCTTCAAAAGCAGTCGATTAGAAAAGCCTACATATTCTTTCCACCCATTTTTCACTATTCCATATTTCTTAACAGTATGCTGTCCCTATGACAGGAACAGATGGTTTATAAATCATATAAGAGCCTCCATATTACATTGAGATTTCTCCACACTATGGAAATAGAACACACCCCCACACCACACCACACCTGTTACCTTCATGCGCTCAGCAACCCTGCTTAGAAGGCTCTTGGGAACACAGCACACCCCAACCCCTAAACAGTCCGCTGTCTTGTACCCTTAGAATTCACCATCCTCACTCATTCTACTTATCTGCTGAATCCAGAACAAGGTACAACACCTGGGTTAAGACTGCTGACTTTGCTGTTGTACAGTCATGTCCAAATGAGTTGTCAGTGACATTATCCCCTTTATGTCTGCACGAAACATCCCAGATTCTCTTGGGTGTCTCACAGAGCAGTGCCTTCCCTCTGTCATCAGTTACACAGTTCCTGACGCCTGTGACACTTTTCAACCCAGATGCTGTGTTTGGAAAGCCAGTTTAAAACAACTATTTAGCTAGGTGTGGTAGCACACACAAATAATCCCTGCATTCAGAGGCGGAGGCAGGAGGATGGCGAGTTTGGGACGAGCCTGGGATGCATAGTGAGATCCTGTCTCAAAACAAAACAAAAAACCCTGGGTTTGTGGCTACCTCTTTAAAGTTGTTTATGAAGTATAATTTGCTTTTTGATGCACTTTAGTTTGAAACTGACATTAGTGTAAAGACTGTCCTTAATCTTTAAGATAAAGAAAAACGCTTTGTAATTAAAGTGATAAGCAGTTTTGACAAGCACTGATTCCACAAGTACAGCGGGTTATTGTCCTTATATACTATCTTATGCCATCAGTCCCTCCATCTCTTTGGGTTGCTGCTTTCCTGTCACTGGTTAGTCACTAGGTGCCAAGCGTTCCCTAAATAAAAGCTTGGCAATTAGAATGGCAGGCAGAGCTTATTAGTTCTCTACTTAGCCTAAGAAATGGCAGATGTAGTCCTTGCAAAAGACAAAGGTATTTCACTGGAACTGTACTTATACATGTACTTTATACATGACCAAGAAATACAGTAAATGATTACTTAATGTTTAGGTCTGTTCTATTTAACTTCATACTTGGAGGCATCTTTAGGGAAACTTTAATGTTTTGTTAGTGTTCTTATTCTGCATATTTCTTTCTCTTCAAGTGCTGGGGCTCAAACCCAGGGTCTCAGGCATGCTAGGCAAGTGCTCTGTCACTGAGCTACATCCCCCTACTTTCTGGAGCACTGGGCTCTCTGCACTTGGGGAAGTGTTTGAGTTGAACTGACTTTATAATCAGTAATGTCTTTTAATTTAAATGTGACACAACCTTGATCACTGCAATAGATCTTTATTTTTTAATATTTAGAATTTAGTTGACAGGTTTCTCACTATGTGCCTTTAGCAGTTATTGAGATAACTGACTTACCGAGTGTTTCTCTGAAATAAGTGTTGCTGTGGGAAGATTTTCGATGTTCTATGTAACATGGTGGGCTTTTTGACTTTTGAAATAGAAGCATTTTCAAGATTACTTAAAAATGAGTATTTATAGATCAAGCAATTTGTTTTAAGTATTACATGGGAACTATCTGTTTATAGTAAGGGGTGTACTTACTTGCAAATTAATTGTCATTGAAACTAACAAGCATATTACCTGCACACATTCTCCCTGTGCCAAGTTAGCTGCAGTCAGAAGGATGGTCCCTATAAGCCCACCCAGGAAACAGACCCAAAGGTAGACTTTTTCCCTCTTTTCCATGGAGCATGTTAATAGGAATTGCTTCTCTTGATTTTTCCTAAGACAAAAAATGTTAAGGCTTTTGTAAAAATTAGGAGCTATTTTAATATTTAGGAAAAAGTTCTACCATCAATTCATCAAATATTTACTTAGCCTTAATGAATGAATTAAGGGTTGTAGTAACAAATTAGAATCCATTTCTTTTGCATAAAGTAAATTGTTTTCAAACACGTGACCTAATTCAAAGGCAGGAAGGGTATCCTAAATTGAAGCATTTGAATACTGTCCACATAACTAAATGGTTACTAAACTGTGACAGCATGGGGTAGGATCCTTTTGTTTCTCCTGATGGAATATTTGCAATCAGTTTCTAAAGTTAATTTGCTGCATGAGCCAAATAACCATAACTTACTTTTTGTACTCCTTGGTGCCATAATTAAAAATTTATGGGATGTAGAAAATTAGAGGTTAATGGTAATGACATAGTACTGAGTTTTTCTCATAAAGGTCATTAGATACTAAAGATTGTTTTTCCTTTAAAAAAATCATAATGGGAATCAGATGAAATTAAGCTACTTTGTAAAGTGTCACTAACAGAATAAGACAAATTTGGATACAAGAACATTTTGCCATCAACTGAGGTTTAGATGAAGAACTGCCTCTATGAAGGAGTTTATAACATATTCAGGGGTAAATCTGACATAGAAGAAATACTGATAAAAGTATTTTCCCATTTTGGAAAAATCTGTACACCTGTTTATAGAAAAATGCTTGTAATAGTCACTGTAATATTCAGTTGTAGATTAAAAAACTGGAAATAAATACTTTTGAATAAAGTGGTGTGCCAAATTGAAACAAAATTTAAAACTGCAGCTACACATTGGCTAAAAAGTTTATTTTTAATGTTTTCTTGAGAAACTTCATTCTGAGCTCTATATTCAAACATGTACCAATTTAAATCAGAGGTTAGCACATAATGGTATGAAAGTTGGAAGTAGTGGAAGATTTTTCCCTGTAACAAGGTTTACTGGGCAATTACTTTAAAGCTATAGAATTCAAAGCAGGCTGGATGTAGGAAAAGATGAGCAGATCAAGGAAGCAGAACAGACAAACCAGAGTAGACCAAATTGTATGTATTAACATCACATACGGTAAAGATGGCATTAAATCAGTGAGATGCTTACAAGGTCTGCATGGAGGAATTTTTAAATAGAAGTGAAATATGTTAACAAAATAGAGAAATAGTGCTTGGATACAAGGAGTCCATACCACCATGTTCTTAGTTGTCCCTTATACATTAAAACTCAAGATCTCGCCGGGCACGGTGTACATGCCTATAATCCCAGTGATTCGGGAGGCAGAGGCAGGAGGATTGCAAGTTCGAGACCAAAGGCAGTGTATGTAATTTAGCGAGACCCTGTCTCAAAAACTAAAAACAAAAAAAACAAAAAACAAAAAAAAAGGAGGGGGTACAGCTTAGTAGTACAGCACTTGCAAAGCATGCAAGTGCCAGGCCCTGGGTTCAACTCCCAGTCCTGCAAACACACACACACACACTATCTCAATGTCAGAATTTTGTGTGTGAAAATTGACAAGTCCCTCCTAATATTTATACAGAGGCTCAAAGGTCCATGAATAAAGAGAACCCTCCTTGAGGGAATGGGAAGACTTTCCCAAGCGGGTATCAAGACTTATAACTCCGCCTTGTGGCACATGCCTATGATCCTGCACTGGGGAGACTGAAGCAGGAGGATCATGAGTTTGAGGCCTTCCTGGGCTAGCTACACAGTGAGACCCTGCCTCAAGAAAAGGTCTCAAACAGTAATTGATACATAGGATTGGCACAAAGACAGAAAAAGTGGCCAATGGAATAGCTCAGAAACCGCACATCTGTATGGAAACATGGGAATATTATTTAACTAGGAGTATACATCAAAATCACCTGAGAATCTAAAAATTGACCTAACCAGCCCTGCCCAAACTTACAAAACAAAGCATCTCTAGGGATGGTGCTCTTAAATACCCATCATTAGGAACCACTATTGAAGCATATTCACAGTGGGTCAGAAGTGTGCTGGTAGAGCACACAACATGCACCAGGCTCTGGGTTTCATTCCCCCACCACTTTTAAAATATATATACATAGGGTAGTGTTCACAATGTCCCTATGTATATACCCTATGTGTGTGCCCTGTGTATTGTGGAGCCCAAAGACTTGTCCCTACCTCCCAATAGCATTTAATCAAGCGTGAACCCCAGCTTCTTTGGACCCTCTCCAAACCACCTAACCAAAGGCCAAATGCTAACATCACCTTCGTTGAGATGGACACCAGTTCCTTAAGATACATTCATAGTGTGCAAGTCTCTCAAGTTGCACTGACTGTCAAAATGAATGTGTTCAACTATTGCGTTTCTTGAGGTATTTGCCTGCAGGACATCCACACAATGTTGTCCTCTTCTACCAAAGTTAACATTTTACAGAGTAAACTTAGACCTAAGGAGGTGTCAGGGTTTTGCCTTAAGCTAAGCGAAGATTGGAGAAGATGCGATGGGGAGGAGGGTCAATATGGAGGGATAAATGGGGAGTGTAAACAGCACAACTTCATGAGTATATTGGAAAAATTGGGGAATATAATCCAAATAAGCATTTTAATTTTACTACATACAGCCATAAGGCTTCAAAAACTTTGTGGGTTGATGCAAGTGTTGCCAGAAGTGATGTGAAGGACGCATAATGGAAAAAGCCAATGCTGTATTACTTTTGTACCCCATCATCATTTACTAATAAAGGAAAAAAATATTTAAAAAGAGACTAGGAATGCAGTTCAGTGGTAGAGCACTTGCCAAGTATGTGTGAGGACCTAGGTTCAGCCGAGTACTGCAATAAATAAATAAGTTATATTACTACATGAAATGCTAACAGGCTTGTTAAAGATATATTATTGTTGTTAGGTGCTGTTGAGTCGGTGTCCAACTCATAGCGACCCTATATAAAACACTATATGCTTTTCTGCTATTCATAAGGTTTTCAATGGCTGATTGTTTTTTGGGAGTGGGTTGCCAAATCCTCCCAAGCCTACAGCACCTGGTGTTCCCAGGCGGTCTCCCATCCAAGTACTAACCAGGCCTAACCTGCTTAGCTTCTGAGATCTGACGGGATCAGTAGCCACAGCAGTATGGCTGTAGGCTTTCTTGTTATAGAAGACAGTGAAATCAGGAGTACCTGTTGATGCTGACTTGCAGAGTGAATGGGAAATTGTAATGCTTATCTTTTCTTAAATATGTGGAGGGCAGGCCGGGCTCCGTACCACACATCTGTAATCCCAGTGACCTGGGAGGCTGGGGCAGGAGAATCACGAGTTCCAAGCCAGGGGCAGCCTGTGCAACTTAGCGAGATCAAAATTAAAATTAAAAAAAAAAAAAAGGGCTCGGGGTGCTAGCTCAGTGGTATAGCACCTGTCTAGCACGCACAAGGCCCTGGGTTAAACTCCCAGAGCTGGAAAAAACATTTTAAATACGAAATAAAAGATAGTTTGATGGAATGACAGATGGATGGATGTGAAATAGCAAATACCTGAATGTTCACTATACAAGCCTTCCGGCTTTTCTGTATGTTTAAAATATCTCACCATAAAGAGTCAGATTTTTTTAACAAGTGAACACTTCAAGAGGGCCACCAAAGCGTTTAAAAAACAGGATTCTAGGGCAGGCAGTCGCTGACGACTCAGCGATAACAGTGCCATCCAGGGCCTGTTCCCATGCACTCGAACCAAGCCCCAGGCAGCCTGGCAGCCCAGGAGCCCTGGCTCTGCGGACCCCTCCCCCTCTGCTCCGCGAGGTCGCCTCCTGCTCGCCCGGCCTCAGTCTGTCTCAGCACACTCCATCACCTGGTTCCCAGGACTCAGATTGCGCAGTGGTCATGTCATCATCGGCAGGGCTCACAGTTACGACGGCAGGGGCATCCCTAACCCTCCCTCGAGCCTAGCCTCACCCTCTGTCCCTCACCCCTCATTCCCCCGCTCCAGGTCCCCTGGCCCCACTTCGCCAGCCACGTTTTCATAATCCTCTCAGGCTCCAGGCCAGCAGCGCTGAGCACAGGAGGCCTGATCATATAAGGAAAATACTGAGGGCTCACCTGGGGCTGCATCGGTGACCGAAGAGCGCCCTGCCCTACTACACTTGCTGCACCCCATTTTCCAGCCGTCCAAGCCATACGAGCCCCTATACTGTGTTTCCAAGCGATTCAACGCTCTGCCAATAGTCTGCGCAGCCGCAGACCCAACCAATCCCGAGGCCGGCCGCCCCGCCCACTTGACTTCCGGCCACGCCCCCTCGCCCGGGGCCGCCCGGATCCAGGGTTTTCATTCCCCATCACTCTTGGTCCTGGCGCGGGTCCTAGATTCTGCAGTATCTGCGGGCGGGAACTCAGGAGACGGGGGGTTATAGAGGCCAAGGAGGATTCTGGAAACCCTCCCGATGTGGAAACAACAGGAAAGCGCGCGGGAAGCGACGTAACCCTGGCAGGCTGGGGGCGGGGACTGGAGGTTGCGGAACGCCAGGAAGTAGGTGAAAGGGCAGGGGCGCGGCCTTTCGTGGAGCCGCCCAAACTCTTTAAGGCCAGGCATCGGCTGGCGGAATCTAGGCATTGCGGAGAAGAGAGCGTCGCTCCTACCCAGGGAACTGCAGCCATGGCCTTGCTCCGAGGTGAGCGCGGCCGCCTCTGCTCCTCGCTCCTGGAGATCGGACCCCTTCTGCCATACCAGGCTGGCCATTTCTGGGCTTATGGGCAACAAGGGTTAGTGGGATGGAGTTCATTCTCTCTCTTCCCCTGGGAGGTAGGGGTGGAGTTGAGATTGTTTGCATTAAGGAAAAAAAAAGACCTGCCCAGTCTACAAAGGGAGTTCCAGACCAACCAGGACTACATAGCTAGTCTCTGTGTCAAAAACAATAATAATAATAACATAAAAGAAGAAGAAAAGAAAACATGACAGCGATAATTTCGGTGCAATTACCAGCGGACAGATAAGTGACCAAGGTTGGCTTGCTTTTGACTTTGGAGGTCACTCCTTCGCGTACTGGTGATTAACAAGGTCGAGCTCAAAGGCTGGGGAAAATGAGGCGGTGCCAGAAGCGCTGCATGGTCTGGGGCAGAGTAGGTGTGCATAGAAGCTGGGAGACCTGGTTCTGGTGTGTGGGTAGGGCCGGGAGTGGTGGCAGAGGGGATGTTACATAATGGCTACCAAGAAACTTATGCCCATGTGTCCCGATCCCCCAAAATACTCGGTGGTGTTCTAAGACTTGAGTTACTCCCTTATCGCATACATTTCTTTCGTTTGAGCGACTACAGGAAAGTGCAGATACTCAGTACATAACTTCCGGGGTGGTTATTTTAAGAAATTGCGTAAACTCCTTTTTCATGATTAATCACAGTTAATGGAATTTTAAAGGCATGTGTCTGTTGAAGAACATTCCGTTGGAAGAACACATATCAAGGCCCTGAGACAAGAAAAGCCTTGACAGGATGTAGGAACCAAATATTTTGATGTTCCAAGGAGCAGTGGGCTCTGTGAAGGTGAGATTCTGTTGTAAACTCAGTGGAAGACAACAAGGATTTAAAGCAGAGAAAGGACACCATCTGATTTCCACTCTTCCTGGATTTCCACATGACTGTGGGGGATGCTTCTGTTACTTATAAGGATCTATTATTGCAAAAGTTCAAGCAACAGCAAGTGGTGGCTTTGAATGTGTGGGGCCGATGGAGTTGAGGGGAGAGGGGCAGGGATGATCTGATACAGATTTGGAGGTGGATTTGGGTAGAACAGTAGTGATTGGCTGTGATGGGTAAATGGGAAGAAAATGTCAAGATTGGCTAAAGGTGTCTAGCTTGAGAAACTTGTTCATGGTACCACTTAAGAAGTGAGAGAAAGTGGGAGAGAAAGATTCGGAAAGTGAGAATTCAGTCTTAGGCAAAGATGTTTCTGATGCCTGTGAAGCACAAAAGGGATGTCAGGTAGCCACTGACTAGAGGGATCTAGAAGTCAAAAGAGCCAAAATGACATGTGAACAGATCAAGGGGAAAAGTAAGTATTCCAGGACAAAATGCAGTGTACCCAGTTGCCTACAATGTGGATTTCATTTCCCTGTCCTCTTCCCAACTTAGAACTTCCTGCATTTACTTAGTAAAGCAGTATGTTGATTTTTATTTATTTATTTATTTATTTATTTATTTATTTATTTTGCAAAACTGGGGAGTGGGCAGGTGAACCCAGGGCCTACTTTGCAAGCCCTCTACCTCTGGGCAGCAACCCCAGCCCCTTTTTTATGTTTTATCTTGAGACAGGGTCTCTCTAAGTTAAGCAGGCTGCCTCTGGCCTCGAGCTCACAAACCTCCTGGCCTCTACCTCCCAAGTTGCTGGGATCATAGGCATGTGCACCCATGCCCAGCCAGTATATTGATTTTTTATGTGAAAAGAAATTGTGAAACTCAATTCATTTAAATTCAGTTCATTTAAAAGATGCCTTTGTAATAAACTTTCAAAAGGAGATATTTTTATTGATTTCTCATTTTTAGTATTCTCTCAGTGGTTATTTCTTTTTTCTTGTAATACAGAGCCCTTTGAAAATTTGATAAGAACAATGAACCCAGTAAGGGAAAAGACTGCAACACCTGTATTAAGGAAACATAAATTTTATATATTTGCAGTAGTGTGCCAGAATGTTAGAGTGGTAATCATATTTTTTTCTCTTTTCCTTACTATACAGATAAGGACAGATAAGTTTCCTTACTATACAGATAAAGACTGATAAGTTTAGAAAGATAAAGTGGTTTGCACAGGTAGTAAGTGGGTGTAATCAGAATTCTAGCCTTGAGCTTCAAACAGTGATTGTTATGGGCTAGTTGTTAGGTGCATCGGAGTTGGGACCGACTCAGCAACCCTATGTACAACATAATGAAACATTCCCTGACACTGTGCCTGCTATTCATAGGGTTTTCAATGGCTGATTGTTTCGGGAGTGGGCTGCCAGGTCCTTCTCCTGTTTTTGCAGTTCAGGGAATAGAACCCAAGGCCTCAGTGCACAGAGCAGCACTCTACCAACTGAGCTAAATCATAGCATGAGCTAGTTAGAATACATTAAAGATAAAATGCTTTGCTCAAGTTGTGTCCCAACTTACAGGACTGCTGGTGAGAAATAAGAACATGTCACTGATTATTGTAAGGAAAAGGTCACACTGAGTGGAAGCATAATTAACATTGGTAAGGATTGTCATTAACTAAACAAATTTCAAGCAAGAACAACTGATTTCCCCCAGATTTTTTCTTAGCACCCATTCCGGAGCTAGCCAGAAGTTTTCACCCAACAAATACTAGTTCAGTTAATTAGCTTTGTTGGGAAGGTTTGTGCATCCCCTCAACGCAAGCAGGCAGGGCTGTTAAATTACTCCTGAAACAGAAATGGATACTCAGTAGTTTTCCTTAATTTGGCTTGGATGTAATATGTAGTTATATAATGAGGAATGAGGTGATATTTACCTAGCAATGTTGACAGAGTTCATCTTTTTCTCTTAGTGTGTTTTGTCCTGTTTTCAAATGAGCATTCCTTGCTAGGACCTTTCTTGGACTTTCTGATTCACCAGTCTCTGGATTACTGTTTCCTCACTGTCCTAAATTTTTGGAACCTTTAGCATCTGAATTTTTCAGAGTCTATTAAAGTAAATGAGATTTTAGTTTAGTGTTAAAGACTGTTATGTTTTAGACCTTTTATTACCCACATAAATTTGGCATTAGATTAAATAAATGTTGACATGGTATCAAAATGATTTATGAAATAACAAGAAAAAACTGTAAATTGTCTCATCTTTGTATTTGCACACCCCAAGTTATTTTTGAAAAGATATTTAATAGCGTTTTCCCCATTTGAAATAATTGTTTTTAGCTGGATATGGTGGTACACACCTATAATCCCAGCACTCAGAAAGCAGAGGCAGGAGGATCTTGAGTTTGAGACCCGACCTGGACTATATAGTCAGACCCCTTCTCAGGAAAAAAAAAGAAAAAGAAAAGCAAAATTAATTAATTAATTAAATTAGATCATTGTATTCATTCAGATAAGTCCACACTCCAGCTAGCCTGTACCATCTGGGAGCTTCTGGTCAGAAGTGATATGGGTAAAGAGGAAGTAATTGATTTTGTATTTATTTTCCCACTCATACTCTTTCTTGTGTAGATATCACATATTTCAGTACGAGCACTGCCCTTACCAGAGTATTCTTGGATTATGAAGTGTAAGGTAAAAACTCATGAAAGTTTTTTTTTTTTTTTTGCGGTACTAGGGGTTGAACCCAGGGCCTCATGCCTGCATGCTCTGCAAGTGCTGGACCACTGAGTTGTGCCCTAGCCCATTTTCTTTACTTTTTTGAGACAGGGTCTCGCTAAGTTACACAGACTGCCTCTGGTCTTGAACTTGTGATCCTCCTGTCTCCGCCTCCCGAGATGCTGGGATTCCAGGCTTGCGCCACTGTGCCCAACATGAAAGGGATTTTGTGGAGAAACAAAATTAGCCTCCATTGTTTCTGGGAAGTCGTCAATAATCATCCGAACCTTTTTTTTTTTTTTTTTGTGGTACTTGGGGTTGAACCCAGGGCCTCACGCCTGCATGCTCTGCAAGTGCTGGACCACTGAGCTGCGCCCTCAGCCCACTTTTTTACTTTATTTGAGACAGGGTCTCGCTAAGTTAGGCAGACTGCCTCTGGTCTCAGACTTGGGATCCTCCTGCCTCTGCCTCCCAAGCCGCTGGGATTACAGGCGTGCGCCACTGCGCCCGGCTCTCTGAACCATTTTCATGAATGCACTACAGCATTTTTTCTGAATGCTTTCAAGATTTTTGATATCTTTGGATTTCAAAAGTTTCACAGTCATGTGCCAAGGTGTGGAGGGATGGGTGTGGAGGGTATGTTTATTCTATTTGGGGCCTACCAAGCTTGAGTCTGGGGCTCAGATTTAGCTCAGTTGGTAGAGTGCTGCACTGCAGTCTCTGAGGTCCCAAGTTCAATTCTCAGCACCGCAAAAATGAAAGAAGGGCCTGGCAATCCACTCCCAAGGCAATCCCGAAACAGCCATTGAAAACCTTATGAGGGTCGCTATGAATCGGCACCTAACAACAACAACAAGCTTGAGTCTATGTATATCTTATCAGATTTGGCAAACTTTCATTTATTATTTCTTCAAATGTTTTTCTATCCATCTCCCGTCCTCCCTGTGTATGACACCTTCTATGCCTTTATGAACTTTATGTGTCTTTAAGGTTCCACCCTTTTTTGTTTCACTAACTTTTTAAATTAATACTTTTGGTTGAGCAATTTTAGGTTTACGGAAAGTTTGAGCAGAAAGTAGAGCATTATCACACACCCACTCACCCCGAGCTTCCGCTGTTACTAACATCTGTCATTAGTGTGGTACATTTGTTCTAACTGATGAGCTACTTAGCTATTGAAAACCCTATAAGGGTTGCTATGAGTTGGACACAACTTGATGGCACCTAACAACAACAACAACAACAATATTGATACATCATTATTTACTAAAGTCCATCATTTACACCAGGGTTCGCTCTTTGTGGTATAGTTCTATGAGTTTTAATAAACGTATAATGCCATGTATCACTAGTACAGCATCATATGGAATAATTTCTCTGCCCTAAAAATACCCCATGTTCCACCTGTTCACCCTTTCCTCTGAACCCCTAGCAGGCACTCATCTTTTTACGGTCTCCATAGATTTGCTTTTTCCAGATATTATATAATAATAATCGTATGATATGTGGCCTTTTTGGACTGACTTCTTTCACTTAGCAATACTCATAGGATTCCTTCTTTTCATGGCTTGATAGCTCATTTCTTTTTATCATTGAATAGTATGCTATTATATTTACATACTTTATTTATCCACCCAGTGAAGGACATCTTAGTTGCTTCCAAGTTTTGGCAATTATGAATAAACACCCATGGGTAGGTTTTCAGATCATTTGGGTAAATAAAAAGGAACAAGCTTGCTGGATTACATGGTTAGAGTATGTTTCGTTTTGTAAGAAACTGCCGAACTGCCAACGTGGCTGTACTGTTTTGCCTTCCCATCAGCAGTGAATGAATTTCTGTTGCTCAACAGCCTCACCAGAATTTGGCATTGTCAGTGTTTTGGATGTTAGCTGTTCTATTAGTAGTATGCCTGCAGCCATAGCACTGTGACATCAGATCCCCTCAGATCTGGAAGCTAAGCAGGGTAGGGCCTGGTTAGTAGTTGGGTGGGAGACTGCCTGGGAACACTAGGTGCTATTGACTTGGGACAAGGATCTGGCAACCCACTCCCAAAAATCAGTCTGTCATTGAAAACCCTTTTAGTAGCAGAGAACCACTGACAATAATGTTTGACCTGTTGTATGTAGGGTTGATAGGAGTTGGACACTGATTCAATGGCACCCAAGAACAACAAACAGATAGTAGTATAGTGACATCTTATTGTTGTAATTTGCAGTTCCCTAATGACTTAAGGTGCTGGGATTTTGCTCAATTGGTAGAGCACCGCTCTGCAGTCTCTGAGGACCTGGGTTCAAATCCCAGCACCACAAAAATGGGAGAAGGATGTGGCAATCCACTCCTGAGGCAATACCGAAACAATCAGCCATTGAAAACCCTATGAGGGTCGCTATGAGTTGGACACGACTTGATGGCACCTAACAACAACAACAACAACAACAACAACGGTTTAAGATGTTGAACATCTTATATGGTTATTTGCTGTCTGTATATCTTCTTTGATGAAGTACAAGTATCTGTTCAGATCTTTTGCCTCTTTTGTTTTTCTTTTTTGCAGTACGTGCAGGCTTAACCTAGGGCTTTGTGTGTACTTTGCAAGTGCTCCACCATTCAACTGTACCCTCCAAACCCCCTCTTTATTTTTATATTTTATCTTGAGACAGGGTCCCACGAAGTTTCACAGACTACCTCTGGCCTCAAACTTGGCAATCTTCCTACTTCTGCCTCCAGGTCACTGGGATTATAGGCATGTACCACACTCAGCCTTTTGCCCATTTTCAGTCGAGTTTATTTTCTTGTTTTTCTTATTGTTGAGCTTTAAGAGCTCTTGACCATTTTGGATACCGGTCCTTTGCCAGATAAGTGTTTTGCAAATGTTTTTGCTCAGTCTATAGCTTATCTTTTCATACTCTTAACAGCATCATTTGATGATCAGAAGTTTGATTTTTTTGTTTTGTTTTTTGCAGTATTTAGGAGTTGAACCTAGGGCTTCACACATACTTTGCAAGTGCTCTACCACTGAACTGCACCCCCAGCCCAGTTTTTATATTTTTATTTTGAGTCTCCCTAAGTTATGCAGGCTCCTTCTGGCCTCGAACTCGCTGGGTTACTGGTATTACAGATGTGCGTCACTGTGCCTGGTTGGTGAGAAGAAGTTTTTAATGAAGTCCATCTTAATAAATTTTCCTTCATGAATTATGCTTTGGGTATTATATCTAAAAATATATCAGCAAACCTGAAGTCACTTAAATTTTTCTCCTATATTACCTTATATGAGTTACCATTTTGTATTTTATATTTATGCCTATGGTACATTTTTAATTTTTGTGAGAGGTGTAAAGTCTATCTAATTTTTTTTTTTTTTTTTTTTTGGTCCAGTTGTTCCAGCACCATTTGTTGGAATTACTGTCTTTTCTCTAGTTAACTGCCTTTGCTCTGTGGCCACACTCTGTGGTTCTGCCCATCCTTTTGTTTTGTTGTCAGTCTCTTTTCTGCCTGCTCTTTGCATTGGGTGGTATCTATTTATTAATCCTGAAAGTCGCTCAGACTTTCTCCTTTCATTTCCATTTTGCTGTTGTTTATCCTTTTTAAATTTTAGGTATTTTTAAGTTTTAGAATTTGGGAATTTTTTTCTCATAAGTTTCTAGTTCTTGCTGAGATGTCCTATCTTTTATTATGAGTATATTTTCCTTTATATTCCTGAGCATAGTTCTGAAAGACAACTGTTTTTAAATCCTTGTCTGCTAATTCCAGCATCTGGGTCCCTTTGATGTTGGCCTCTGTTGTCTTTTTTCTTAAAGCATTATATTTGCTTGTTTCTTTGTGTATTGGGTTTGTTTGTTTGTTTGTTTGTTTGCAGTACAAAGCCTTGCACCTGTTCAGAAAATGCTCCACTACTGAACCAAACCCCCAGCCTCTTTTTTATTTTATTTTATTATTTTTTTTTTTTGAGACAGGGTCTCACTAAATTGCTGCCTCTGGCATCAAACTTGTGATCCGCCTGTCTTAGCCGCCTCAGTTGCTGGAATTACAGGTGTGCACCATGGCACCTGGCTTGTTGGATTAATTTTTGATTACGTTATGGATGAAGCATTTGAAACATTGTAGAGACTAGGATTCTGCTTTGTTCTTTTGAAGAATGTTGACATTGATTAGGTGACTATTTTTTGCAGGTGGCTCTTTTGGCTGAACTCAAACTATAAACTGTCTATCTCCCTGTACTAGAGAGTAGCTCTAGCTCAAGGCCATTCTTTTTAACCTTGGCTGAGAGGCTTGTGGTCTGATCCACGAGTAATAGTGTAAGGGCAACTAGATATTTGGGCAGAGTTTATATGTAAAATTTGGACTCCACCTCTGTGGTGCTCCTTTTTCCTAGATTCTCTGTCAGTTTGCAGTGGTCACCCTTGCCATGAACTTTGTTCTCTGATTCTTCAAGTCAGTATGACTGTGAGTTTCTGAGTTCCATTCATTCCCATGCAGCATGGGCTGCAAGCCTTCAAGTTAGATGCTATAAATAAGTTGGACAGCCACTCTCTACTGTTCTCCTTCTAAATATCAGCTTTTCTCCCTATCTGCTTAGTTTTGTACATTTCTAAGACCTTTAGGTAGTTTTTCTTCTATATTGTCTGGAGTTCTTCACTGTTGTATATGGGAAATTGAGTCAGATGGGAGCATACTAGGCTATGACCAGAATCAGAGCTAATGAGATTAGGAAGAAGGCATGGAAAGGGTAAAAAAAAACTTAGGCAAAGAAAGCAGATATAAAAATAGGCAGTGACTATTAACTAAGAAGGGTTAGAGGACATTTGCAAAGATTCAGGAAGGTATAGTGGCTCAGAATAACTGAGCCACTACAACAAAAATACTTCTGGTGCGTACCACTTATGGCCCTTTATAAGTATCTGAATATTATATCTGTAAAGAACTGTGTGGATTTGTCTTAAATTATAATTACAGATGCGTTGCTCATATTCCTTTAGATTGTAAATTTCTCAAAGAAGGAATAAAAAGAAGAGATTTTAAAGTTAAGTTTAGTTTGTTTCGTGGAAACAGATAATAAACATAAACTGGAGGGTTGTATTTATATACCAAGAATGGTACAGTGTTTGAATAGTCTCAATTATAGGTCAGTATCTTAGCATATACCCACAGTAAAAGGTCTTATAATTTCTTGATAAGATGTGGAAATGTGAATTCAAATCGTTTGGGGGAGAATCAAGTTATTATATGCAAAGTGCCTCTCTGAAGTTCATTACCATGGTAACTGCCTCCTGTATGCTAGCTACAGTATTTACCTGGCAGAGTTTGGGGGAATATTAGGTATTATATAGCAAGTGGCAAAATGTCCAGTTCTTAGTAGGTGCCTAATGAATGTCAGCGTGATGAAACCACTACAGCTGATGCTACTTACCGATGTGCAGGATTTGCCCTGTGCAACTCTAGTAGTTGCCACTTACACTTATTATACATTTGTATAGTCATAAAAATTTCTGGCATGTGGCAGTAGATACATTGGAAAGGAATGATCTTTATTTATATGTACAAGGACACTGCTTTAACTAATAGTGATCCTGCAAATTTATAGTCTTAGTTTATGTTGACCTTGCGGGGTCAGGGACCTGAAGGCAGGGGCTTATGAGAAAAGAAGAGACAAAGACAGCAGGGCACAGGGGGGCAGGGAGCTGAATCTGTGCCAAGGCACAGAAGTTTATTTCTGCACATGTTTTATACTTGCAGAAGCAGAAAATATACTAAGTTAAAAACAATTCCAGCTAGGTAAATGGTTTATAGTGAGAGCGAGGAGTGTAGTAATTATTCCTAGCAGTTCAGCCCATTTGATCTTGGCAAGTGGCAAGTAGTTTACAGAATAGGGATCTGTAGTCAAGCATGATGTCTCAGGGGTACAAAGAATGGTCACGTCTGTGTGCTCTTCCCAGGAACTACGTTCAGTTCCTCTACTATCAAGTCTTCCTGGCAACTCAGAATTAGGCACATCATGACTGCCACTCTGTCCTGAGACTGCCTGTGCGAGTCTCCATAGTTCCCCCTTTTTTATTTCTTAGCAAATAAAGCAATCATAGCCATAGCAGATTGTTGCACTATAGTTTTGATTGTCTTCTGAGGATACTGTGTCCTATAATAAAAAGAGATAGTACAAACAACAATGTCACTCCAGCACTTCCAACACTGAAACAAACTTTGTAACATTCCTCTAGAATCTAGGCCCTTTAGTGTGTTTGCTGTCAGTTGCCAAATCTTTTCATTGAACTCCAGGCAGATGCTTACTGAAAGTATCAAAGACCTCATTCTGCAGCTGCCCTATGTCCAAGAAAAGGCCAATAAGGGTTGTAATAACACATTCTATGAACCACTTTGATCTGTTTAATAATTCATCAAATACCTGTCCCAAGAGTCCTGTCATAGGCCCCTCTTTCCATGGACGAGTCAAGTTTACTGGTACCCATATCCCAATGTGAGCCTTCAGTACTAGAATGCTATCTTGAGTGTAATTAATGGGAATAGAATGATTTAACGGGTATATAGTTCACAATTTGTATAATCTACACTTTACTGTAAAGTTGTGTCAATTACTAATTTTCCTATACCCTACATAGGGTAATTTCACATACCCAGATGTGTAATGAGAAGAGTTATACATAAACCAATACTCTGACATTGAATACTTCTTCTCAGAAAAGTTACCACTCCAGGTGGAAATGCACTCTGTAGAAGCAGGGAGCCTCCAGAGGTCCCATTGTTCCGGTCCATCTGGAGTCTCATTCTGTCCCACTAATATAGGATGCAGGGGAGCTAAACCTCCCTCCTGCCAAGCCATCAGTCCTTTTTGAAATGATGATGTATAAGTCCTTTTGACATGTTCCAGGCAGTGAAGATGTAATCACAAACTGTAAGATTAATATCATCGCAGAAGCGCAGGCCATTACCGCCATCATAGCTAGGAACAGATTTTCAGGAGTTAATGATGACTGGGTGTTTTTCTTCACCATTTGGGCACTTCCCCCTGTGGGAGATTCAAAAAATTTTAGACAAAGTTATAGCCAACTGTGTCCAGGGATTGTCTCCCCCCTGTTTATTTTTATTTTTTACTTTTTATTTTTTTGGTACTGGGGATTGAACCCAGGGCCTCGCACTTGCATCCTTTGCAAGTGCTGGACCACTGAGCTGCACCCAGCCCTTTTTTTTTTTTTTTTTTTCCGCTTTTTGAGACAGGGTCTTGCTAAATTACGCAGACTACCTCTGGTCTCGAACTTGTGATTCTCCTGCCTCCGTCTCCCGAGCAGATGGGATTACAGGCGTGTGCCACCATGCCCGGCTCCCCCCTAAGAGCTATAACTTCAGAGTTCTTTGGGCCCGCTCCATTGGGGCTTGTCCGTGTAGATTGTAGGGAATGTCTGTACTGTAGTAAATGTTTTGATCTTTACAAAATGCAGCAAACCGTTTGTTGGCATAAGCAGGACCATTGTCAGTCTTCAATATAGTAGGTACACCTATTACTGAAAAACATTCTAAAAGATGGTTAAGAACATCTGAAACTTTTTCACCTGTATGGAGGGGGGTAGCCCATATAAATTTAGATTATGTGTCAATAGTGACATGCAAATAAGAGAACCTTCCAAAAGGTGGGAAATGGGTTGCATCCATTTGCCAAAGCTTATTAGGATGTGGTTTTAATATAAGAAAAGATGGAGACAGCATAAGCAGAATCTGAAATAATCTTCATTAGACCTATAATCAACTGAAAGAAGAAGATAAGTGTATACAATTCCATTTGTTGAGCTAAAGAATAGGAGGGTTTGCTGGGTGCGGTGGCACACGCCTGTAATCCCAGCGGCTTAGGAGGCGGGCGCAGGGGGATCGCAAGTTCGAGACCAGAGGCAGTCTGCGTAACTTAGCGAGACCCTGTCTCAAAAAGTAAAAAAAAATGGGCTGGGGGTGCTGCTCAGTGGTCCAGCACTTGCATAGCATGCAGGTGCGAGGCCCTGGGTTCAACCCACAGTACCAAAAAAAAAAGAAAGAATAGGAGGTTTGAAGAGACTTGGTAATAGAAAAACCCTATGTAGCTGCTTTTCCACTACTAGAGCCATCTACAAAATAAACTGGAACATCAGGAATAGGGGTAGGGACAAGAACTTTGTTAATTACCCATGAGGTGTATTTTATAAATTTTCATAGTTTTCCCAAGGGATAATGGCAGCCAGTAGTTTTGGCATACTCCATCAGTATTTGCAACTTTTTTATATTGCCTTAAAGAAGGTGGGAAAAATCTTGAGAAGAGGTAAAACAATTAAAGAAGTGTCATAGCCTGATAAATGTTGATTGTGTTGTCTACCCTGGGTAAAAACAATCTTTTAAATTAATTACAATCAAAGGTCAATTTTTAGTATCATAGCTGGAGAAGGTAGGTGAGGTTATAAAGCTCTCATTGGAGCCAAAGGAGTATTGACGCTATGGAGGTCAATCAACATCCTCCATTTACCTGATTTCTTTTTTTCATAACAAATACTGGAGAGTTCCATGGGGAATTAGATTCCTTAATATGTTGAAGTGCTAATCATTCTTCCATTATCTGTTCTAAAGCCCCCAACTTTTCCTTAGTAAGGGACCTCTATGGAACCCATACAGGGCAGTCATTTTTATTGTATAGGAACAGGGGGTGGAGTCACAGTGGCCCTTATATAACCTCAGCCCTTGATGCCCTTTATTAGGTGTGGGCTGAGGGAACACAAAGGGGCCCTGTTCATCCTTCCCCAGTGGTGGCCCGAGCTCCCAAAACCTATAATGTAGAGGGTGCCACTGGGCCATACAGTTCTATAGACTTTTTAAATTCCTTTAAAACATTAAGATCAAAACTGTCAAAAGCCAGGACCAGATTCCTTACTATAGGAAATGCCATCACCAAATCTATGTCCCCTGTCTTGTTGTTGTTGTTGTTAGGTGCCGTTGAGTCAGTATCCAACTCATAGTGACCCTCATAGGGTTTTCAAATGGCTGAAAATGGTTTTCAATGGTTTTCAATGGCTGTTTCGGGATTCCCTTGGGAGTGGATTGCCAAGTCCTTCTCCCATTTTTGCATGCTGGGAATTGAACTCCGGACCTCAGAGACTGGAGTGCAGCGCTCTACCAACTGAGCTAAATCCCAGCGTCCCCTGTCTTACTAAGAGCCTTTTCTGGTAGGGAGCTCGGCTGAGTCATAGTTCTAGGCTCCTCCTCCTAGTCAATTGTTTCTACACTCTCTGTGTTAGCTTCACTAGTTTCTAGAGGAGGTGCTGATAGGACAACAGCCACTGCAGGTAATGGAGCTTGAGCCCTCTTTTGTTTAGTCTGAGATTCTTGGCATTGTTTGGCTGAAAATTCAGGTCTGTGTCTTTTTACTTCCAGCTTTAGCTTTCTCAGGGAAAAGCTTTTGACTCTCCGCTTGTACCTTTTCTAAAGTACCATAGTGTCTGCAACAATGGGCTTAAACTATAAATAAGATCATGCGCCTGGCACAGAATAGGGAAGTGTTTTGATCTGCTATACATAGGGTTGCTGTGAGTTGGACTCGACTTGATGGCACCTAACAACAACAACAAAATATCATCATCCAGTTCATATTCATGTAAAGAGGCAGTGGCATCTCAAGTGAGCTCATCCCTTCCTCGAGGGCAGTCATCCTTCATGGGGCTTAAGACTGCCTGTATCAAAGCCCAAATTGGCCAAACATCTATTGGAATCATTTCTCCCTGAAGAAATGCCTTTTGTACATTTTGTTTAACCTTTATCCATGTTTCCTCATCCATGATCCCTTCTTCTGGGAACCATGGGTTGTATTCTATTACAGTTTTTAAGCAAACATCTATTCACAAACGTGAAACCTGAGCCCCACATTCCTTAAGCAGATGATGAAGCAAAGGAGAAAAAACAGCAGTCTGACTACAAGCTTGCCCCATAACCCTGTGTTACAAAGACCTCCTTCTTACCACTTTCCCATAGGGTAAGTCTCTCTGCCGAATCCTCCTGGAATTTCCCTCCAAGGGGTCTTTCAAGTCCCTGTTCAGATGCCACTTGTCGACCTTCAAGGGTTAGGGACCTGAAGGCAGGGGCTTATGAGAAAAGAAGAGACAAAGACAGTGGGGCACAGGGAGCCAGGGAGCTGAATGACTGAGTCCCAAGGCACAGAAGTTGATTTCTACACATATTTCATACTTGTTCAAACAGAAAACGTACTATGTTAAAAACTACTCCAGCTAGGTAAATGATTTATAGTGAGAGCAATAGTAGTGTAGTAATTATTCCTAGAAGTTCAGCCTATTTGATCATGGCAAGTGGCAAGTAGTTTACAGAATAGGGATCTAGAGTCAAGTATGACTTCTCAAGGGTGCAAAATCACATCCCATCACTTGCTGTTCCCAGGAACTACCTTTAGTTCCTCTGCTGCCAAGTCTTCCTGGCAACTCAGAATTTGGCATGTCATGACTTCCACTCTGTCCTGAGACTGCCTGTGCAAGTCTCCATAAGTTTATATTAATAGATTTATAGATAATTCCTCTGTATTCTTTGTGGTTAGGTAAAATGCAGAGTATTTTGTTCTGTTGTGACTGACATATTTCAACAGGATGTTGGCCACGAGAATGTCTTTGGAGGAAAGCAATGAGAGGGAAAAGAGCCATTAGGTCTGGATAGAACAGGGTCAGTGGATAGACTAATTGGTAAGCTGAGTCAGCTCAAGATGGGAAAAAATCACTAGTTTATGTTGTGTATTCCAGGGCATGCTGCTTTATGCAGTAAAGTATGCCTTCTTACTGAAAGTTTTCTAGCAGAAGTTAGAGAGAACCTCTTGGCAAGAATTTTCCAGAAATAGTTCTTTTAAGGTAAGTGATTGACCTCAGACAACCTTAAGGGACCTTCTAGTTTGGAGATTGTTTGGTTCTAATACTAGGCAGTATACTCCAGTATATAGAAGCAGCATTTCAGTTTTGAGCAAATGTTTGTAGCATTGTAAAACACTGGAGGACAAAAACGTTGTCTAAGCAAAATGGATTTACATTGTGCCATGCAATACTTGGGACCTACATGTCGGTATTGATCAAACTGGTAACTCTTTAAAAAGACTCTGCTTCTCCACTTGCAAAGCATGCACTAGACCCCAGGTTCACCCCTCAGTACTGAGAAAGAAGAAAAACCTTTACTTACAAGGGTGTAACTCATTCTATGTACTATTGTGTGACAAAAATTTCCAGATATCTAACTGAAGATCATACTTTGCTATTAGGTTTCACACAAGACTTCAAACCTGCCAAAAAAAAGGGGGGGTTCAGTCTACACATAAGATTTAAACATGAACCAGCACCCAATCCCAAACCTTCTTCATTTTAGTATATTGAACCTGTTTTCATGGTTTTGAAGCCCTGGTTTCACAGTAAGAATATTAAAACATGTTAGGGTCACTGACTAATCTGTGATTGCTTACAAATCTTTCCACATTGCATTAGGTGTGTTTGTTGTTGCTGCTAAGAGAACACCCTTTGGTGCTTATGGAGGTCTTCTGAAAGACTTCACTGCTATCGACTTGACTGAATTTGCTGCCAAGGCTGCCCTGTCTGCTGGCAACGTCCCACCTGAAACTGTTGACAGTGTCATTGTAGGCAATGTCATGCAGGTTAGTAGGGCATGAGGAAGTATTAATTTCTGTTGCTTTCTTTGATTATTTTTTAAAAATAAATTATTTAACATGTCATCACAATGAACATAATAGTTAGAAATATTTGAAATTTGTCATTTGAGTAATTCTGTGACTCCAGAAGCAATGGCATACATGTGTGTGTGTGTGTGTGTGTGTGTGTGTGTGTGTGTTTGGTACTAGGAGTTGAATCCACAGTGTCATACATGCTTTGTAAGTGCTCTTCCACTGAACTATACCCCTAGTCCATTTTTCTAACTTTTTATTTTAGGACAGGGTCTTGCTAAATTTTTCAGGCTGCCTCTGGCCTCGAACCTGTGATCCAGCTGTCTCCACCTTCTGAATGACTGGGATTATAGGCATGCACCACCATGCCTGGCTTTCAATACTTCTTAAAAAGCAGATTGACTTTCTGGATTTATGTGAAGTAAATTGCTTTTCTCTGTATGGCACTTAAGGAAGTGTATGAGTTGGCTTTCTGTCACTGTGACAAAGTACCTGAGATAATCAACTTTAAAAGCAGAAAGGTTTGTTTTGGCCCATGCTTCCAGAGGTTCCAGTCCATTGTCAGTTGCCTGTGTTACTTTGGACCTGTGGCCACACAGCACATCACGGTGGGAGCTTGAGGTGGAAGAGGCCTGTTTACCTCATGGCAGCTAGGAAGCAAAGAGAAAGAAATAACAGGCTGGGGTCCCAGTATCCTCTCTGAGGCATGACCGCAATGACCTAACTTCTCACTGGGCCCTACCTTGTAAAGGTTCTATTACCTTCCAGGAGCACCATGGTCTAAGGACCAGTTCTTTAACACATGGTCCTTTGGGGAACATTCCAGATACAAACTGTAGCAGGAGGAGAGCATATGCAAACAATCCAACATATCTCCCACAATTTCTTACATATTGTAGGAGCTTGGTCAGTATTTATTGTAGGAAATAAGAAGCTTCCTTACCCTTCATCTTGGTATATGTGGTGTGTAAAATAGATCGGTAGTTGAAACCCATATATTACCTCAAAGTGTACAAACATTACAAGCTGGGTACCATGACACATGCCTATAATTCCAGCTGTTTGGGAAGCTGAGGCAAGAGAATCACAAGTTCAAGGCCAGAGACAGCCTGTGCAACTTAGCAAGACCCTATCTCAAAAAGTAAAAAACAGGCTGGGGTGCAGCTCAGTGGTAAAAAAAAAAAAACTTACCTAGCATGCATGTGGCTGTGGGTTTACCCAGTACTGAAAAAAGAAGAAGGAGAAGGAGAAGGAGAAGGAGAAGACAACGATGACGACAAACACTTTGTGGGTACCTAGTAAGAAACTATTTTAGATGTTATGGGAGAGGATGATTAAGTACCCAAAGTAGACCACAATGTGGTTATAGTCTAATTGAGGAGATAAGATACAGAAGGGTAGATAGATTGATTGTTGCTACTGTTGTTGTTAGGTGCTATCGAGTCAGTATCTGACTCATAGCGACCCTATGCACAACACTATTGTGAATGTTTCTCTGCTATTCTTAGGGTTTTCAATGATGGATTGATTTTTGGGAGGGGGTTTCCAGGTCCTTCTCCCAAGCCTACAGTATCTGGTGTTCCCAGGCAGTCTCCCATCGAAGTACTAACCAGGCCCAACCCTCCTTAGCTTCTGCGATCTGACAGGATTGGAGGCCATAGCACTATGTCTGCAGAAGATAGGTAGATAGATACATTATGTTAGACTTTTTGTCACTGTGACAAATACCTTAGAAAAAAACAAACAAGGAAAGATGTATTTTGGCTCCTGGTTTCAGTGGTGGTTGGGTCCATTGCTTTCAAGCCTGTGGCAAGTTGTGCCCTTCAAAGGCATGCCCCCAGTGGCCTGCTTCCTCCAATGAGGCTCCACCTCCTAGAGTTTCCACTGCCTCCCAAAATACCATTGCCAGCTGGGTACCAAGACTTCAACATGTGAACCGATGGAGGAAATTTCATATTCAAACCATAATCAGACAACTCAAATTTTTCACCACTGCACAAGTCACCAAATGACTGAAAAAGTGCTAAGCATGTTGGCACATACCTGTAATCTCAGCATTCAAGAGGCTGAGGCAGGAAGGATCATGAGGGGGGAGGATCCTGAGTTTGAGCCAGCCTGGGCTACAAAAAGGAAAAAGAAAAAAAAAAAACCCTGCAATAATGCTATAAGTATTGTATTTGAGATTACAAGGTAAACTTCAACAAGTTGGTGAATTTGCAAATATGGAATTCATGAATAGTGAGACTCCACTGTATTTGGACTTGCATAGTTACGTCCTGACTGAGTTTGAAAGGTGTTAAAGTTCTAACTGGTATTAACAGTACTGATGTAGTCCATTCTAAGAATTTGTAATACATAAAATAGGTTTATAATAAGGAATGATTAGGAACTCTTTAAAAGACAAGTTCTAAGTAAGATTTATGAATTGTTAAAGAGCCAGAAGCAACTATAGAGATTTTACAGTATTTCAGGCCTGATTTAACTCATGAAGAAACTTCCAGAGAGGTTTCAAAGACTTGAGCTGTTTGACAGGGTAGTCTAGCACAATCCTGCCCTAGAAGGCAGGTTTCCTAATATCTACTTGGTGTTCTTCCTCTTATACCACTTAAAGTCATTTATTGGAGCACTTTAGAGTATATATAATTAGAAAAGGAAAAAAATCAGTTACTTTCCAGAAAACAATGGTTGGGGTAAATAGCATCTGGCTTATATGCATCAGGTAGAACCACATCAAAATACACATACAAGTAAGATAAATGCGATTCTTTTTGTGAAAGTCTTTAGGAACAATTTTTTTGAGTCAGACTCAGATTTAATCTAATCTCAATCAGATTTATTCTACTGCTATTATTTACAAATTAGGTTCTTGCAAAATCCATTTGCAGATGACTCTTCCCAAGTGAGGGAAAGGAGAGTCAGGTAAACCAGAGTTCACTCTACTGGAGAATGGTAGTGTCTGTATTCCACTACAGATCTAACTCTTACCTCACATTATCGCTTGTATTTTTCTAAAAACACATGTTTTACCAATCTAGACATAACAACATTTTATAAGAGAAGTAATTACAAATTAGAGCTTAGGAAAAGAATATCCATTAGCCAAGAATCTTTTGATGACATTAATTTGTAAAATAAGATGATTTCTTCTCAGTCAAGGAATGAAAGCCAGTGGATTAATTGCTGTTTTACTGAGTTCCTTGCACTTCCATCTGACTTCAAAACCACTAACCTATAAATGTGCAAAATCTGTTGAATTTTATTTTGAAAAATTTCACACCTATATACAAAAGTTAAAAGTATAGTACAGCAAACACTCTAAAACTCTTTACCTTGGTGGACCAGTTCTTCACATTTTGTCAAATACGCTTTAGCTTTCTCTATGGTAAAGATTGTCATGATTAGCTCACTCTATGGTAAAAGCTATCATGATTTTTTTTTAAGTCATTTCATCCCTTTTTACTCAATGTGTGGTCCTTGGACTAGCAATGTCCATGTTAGCAGGGAAATGCTTAGAAATGCAGAATCTCAGATAGCCATTGGACTGGAACCTGCATTTTAACAAGATGTCCCAGAATGCATTTTAAAGTTTGGAAGCAGTGGTTTAGTCCCACCTCCCTCTCTGCTGTTCATCTGCCCCTGCCCTAAATTGCACTTCTTAGCCTGTTTCACCATAGAATTATCCAGATGCATTTAAAAGTAACTACTGATGCCCAGCCTCCGCTGCTGCCTTTCTGGTTTAGTTGATTTGGTCTGGAGCTTGCGCATGAGTGTGTTAATAAAACGTGTGTGGTCATTCCAGCCTGCAGCCCAGGTTGAAAACCACCATCTGCATGCTTTCTCTAGTTTTGAGATAGCCTATTCCATTTTTAAACAACTCTTATTGTTATAAATCTCTTACACTGAAGGACTTAATATAAAAAAATTGACTTTGATTGCAAAACATTACAAATGTTTTATATACCACTGAACTAGACTTAAGGGTTAAGAATATAACTTTTATGCTATATGTATTTTACCGTAATTAAAAATGGAAAAAACATTACTCACCAAATTATAGTGTTTATTCAAGTCATAAACACATTAATTAAAATAGGATGTGCTTTTATCCATTGTGTTCTTCCTTAGAGATATATAGTTTCTCATTTTTGATAGATTGCCAACATTTCCATTTCTATTGTGTTTGTTCTTAATGCCTAGATTCATAGAATTTTTTCTTGTCCCTCTGTCTGGTTTAGAGTTCTTCAGATGCTATATACCTGGCAAGGCATGTTGGTTTGCGAGTGGGAATCCCAAAAGAGGTCTCAGCTCTCACTGTTAACAGGCTGTGTGGCTCTGGTTTCCAGTCCATTGTGAGTGGATGTCAGGTATTGGCACTATTTTATTTAATTGTCTAAACATATGTTAATAATTCTTGGAAGAAACACTCCACTTCAATAGAACATGTTAGCTTTTTTATTTTGTAGTGCCCTTTGTTGTGTTGTTGTTGTTGTTGTTGTTGTTGTTGTTGTTGTTGTTGTTAGGTGCCATCAAGTCAAGTCCGACTCATATTGATCTTATGTACAACAGAACAAAAAACACTCCCCAACACTGTGCCATGCCCAGCACTATTGTCAGTGCTTCTCTGCTGTTCATAGAGTTTTCAATGACAGAAATGTCCATTAGGAGAGGGAGGTCAATTTGACTTTTCTTAATAAAATACTCACAGGAAAAATATGGTTTCTTAAAAGTATTAGCTTTCGGGGCTGGGGGTGTGGCTCAGTGGTAGAGTACTTGCCTGGCATTTGTGAGGCCTTGGGTTTGATTCCCAGCACTACAAAAAAGAAAAAAAGAAAAAAGAAAAAAAAAAGAAGAACAAAGAAAAACAACAACAACCCCAGCTGTAGCTTTTAAGAATAATTGAAGTAGAACCTTCAAATAGAATAAGCCTATCACACAAGAGGGGCTGGGATTTAGCTCAGTTGGTAGAGCACTGTGCTGCAGTCTCTGAGGTCCCGAGTTCAATTCCCAGCACCCCAAAAATGGGAGAAGGGCCTGGCAATCCACTCCCAAAGCAATCCTGAAACAGCCATTGAAAACCCTATGAGGTCGCTATGAGTCGGATACCGACTCGACGGCACCTAACAACAACAACAACATCACACAAGAGGACAAATACCATATGATTCTACTTATATGAAGTACCTAGATTAGTCAAATTCATACAGAAACTAGAATGATGATTTCCAGGGGCTCAGGAATGGGAGAAGAGGGATTAGTGTTTAATGGGTATAGAATTTCAGTTTTACAAAATTAAGAGTTTTGGAGATGAATGCTAGTAATGGTTGCACTGCAGTGTGAGTATATTTAATGCCAGTGAACTGAGCACTTTAAAATGGTTAAAATGGTAAACTTTGTGTTATGTTTATGTTGCCACAGTTTAAAAAAAGAAAAGCTAACCATTTTTATTGAGTGTTTTTTGTGTGCCAGGCCCTGTGCTAGATTTACATTCAGTATGTCATTTAATCTTCACAACCATTCTGTGAAGCACTATTATTACTATTCTTATTTTATTGGATGAGGAAACTGGTTGTTAAAAGATATTAAGGTTGCTAAATCATAGAGACAGAATTTGAATGCAGGTCTGAGAGAATTACCTGTGAGGTCATTTGAAATATGGACTGAAGACTGTAAGGCAAGGAGGAAAGTTGGACAACTTAATCCCAGAAAATGTATTTTATGACAAAAGAATTGATAATACTGTGGATAGGAGTGCAGACTAGTATGACCTCTTTAAAGGATAGTTAAGCAAGAATGTTTCTTCCCTTGAGCGTGGGGGAAGAATATAGAGTGAAATCTAATTCTATTTGTAAAAATCTTCTTTCATTGCAAAATAAAGTAATAGACACAGACATGTTATAATGAATACATTGTTCTCATATTTGTTTCTGTACAAACTACCTTATAGAGGTCCTGATTTTCTTAAAATGCCAGGTGTTTGAAGGCTTGTTGTTTGCATTTTTTCTGAGATATGCATTCAGTGGAAAGAGTTGGAAGAATGGAATGGACTCCTTTTTGTGAATCACCTAGATGGACCTAGTTATAAATCTCTGGTCTCCTTCAGGTGCATCCATTACTAGAATAAATTTGATTTTTTTTCTTTTTAACAGGTTTGACCTTTATTATCTCTTGTACATTTATGCCAGATATTAATATCTTTGCAGGTTGCCAAGATTTATATTGAATTAAGAATTACTGTTCTCAGCTAAAATGTCAGTAGGGTGTGTTACTCAGGCACAGATGAATAAAGTCTATTTATTTTTCTTCCCTATACCTTGGGGATGGATACTTTAACATTAGCTTTACAATTACTTTAGCCTTCCCCCACCTTTTTGGCACCAGGGACCGGTTTCACAGAAGACAATTTTTCCAAGGACTGGAGTGGGGTGGGGGTGCAAGATGATCCAAGCACATTACATTTATTGTGTAAATACAGATGAAACTTCACTCACTTCACTCACCTGCTGCTCACCTCCTACTGCATGGCCCAGTTCCTAACAGGCCACAGACTGGTACCAGTTGAGGACCCCTGCTTTGAAAGCATTTTCTTTGAGCCACTGTAAGAGAGGACACCATATTTATTAGAATTACCATTATTTTGTAAAGTCTTTTTGTTTCTGAATATATACTCTGGGTAAAAAGACTTTTTGTTGGTACTGTTGCTTGTTTGTTTCTAAACAGGAAATTTGTACTAAAGATGCCGAAGTTGTCCTGTGTGGAGGAACCGAAAACATGAGCCAGGCTCCCTATTGTATCAGAAACATGCGTTTTGGAACCAGGCTTGGGTCAAATATCCAGGTTGGAGTCATTAAAATTTTTTAAATTATTTGTTATGCTACTATATGAGTAATTTTAATAGCATAACCTTTTAGGAGAGAGAAAACTAACTTTGAAAACAATTTTGTTAATGGAATACTGGCAAGATATGAATGATTGGAAATGTGCAAACTGTTTCAAAACCCTGTTTTAAGCCAAGTGCCGTGGTGCATGTTTGCAACTCGGGACTAAGGCAGGAGAATTGCAAGTTCAAGGCCAGAGGCAGCCTGCTCAATGTAGTGAGATCTGTCTCAAGATAAATTTAAAAGGGGCAAGGGATGCAGCTCAGTGGTAGAGCATTTGCCTAGCATGTGCGAGGCCCTGGGTTCCACTCCTAGCACTGGAAAAAAAAAAAAAATACAAAAACCCTGTTTTGGTTGTTAGTTTTGACGTTTGAACCCATATAGAATTTGACTTAACATGTGGAAGTAGCCACAGGCATGGTAGAGGAAGAGAAAAAGCTGATTAAAAAGAAAAGCAAAGGCTAAATTAATCTCTAGTAAATAATTAATAATCTGTGGAAATCTTTACCATGACTTAAGAAAGTTGCATTTCTGAAGCAGTCTTCTTGGAATAGATTTCTTTTTTGATATATTGTGTTTGAATACAGAGTGTATTATCCAAAATCAGTCAGACAAAAACTGCTCTGTATTCCTTTGAGAGCTGTAACATGAGAATGACTGTCCTGATAAAAAATAGTAGTTTTCTGCCCTTTTTACAGGAAAGGGCTCGTCACATTTTATGTCTGAGCATTTGGAGTAGTAATGATTGACATACACTGTTCATTCAATTTCTCACCTGGCCTTTTTGGATGCTGCAAAGAGTGAAAGTTAGAGAATGAGTATTACATTTTTCATTTTATTTTATTGTATCTCATTTTATTTATTTTGAGACAGAGTCTTACTGTGTAGCCAAGGTTGGCCTCAAATTCATGCCTCTATTTCCCATGTACTGGAATTACAGGCATGTACTACTACACCAGGCAAGAATATGAGTATTGTAGATGTTAAACAAATTTAAGAAACTCTTTACAAAGACAAGCGACTCAAAAGGTGATGAGGCAGCACATAGGACACACTTACCAGAAACTCTGACTACTTAGATGATAATAACCAATCTTTTCTGTTAACTAAGTGACCCTGTTCCGGGTTCTATTCTGCCTAGTAGTAACTGATAGAGCCCGCTATCACGACACTGTCACTGTTGCTTCTGTACCTGTCACTGAAGGCATGGGATGGAAAATTGGCACAGATGTGTTCTTCCTACAGAGCATATAACTGGTTTTCCAAGGTGTCTACAGGAAGACATCACATAATGACTGAATGTCAGGTTTCTTAACAAAATGTAACCTTGCACATTTTTAACTTTTGATTGAAGAATAACTTCAAGGTGACATTCTCACCTTGCACACATTAGTACTGTTGGTTCTCTTTAGAGCTCCACATTTAGAAAGAGTAAAAATATGTGCATTTTATTATGAGACATTGGATGTTTTTAATAATAAGTTTTGCCAGATGCTATGGTGCAGATAATTCTAGCTACTTGAGGGACTGAAGCAGGAGGATCGCAAGTCCGGAGCAACCTGTGAAAAAGGTTGCCAGGGGCAACCTGTGAAAAAACTTAGCAAGACCCTGTATCAAAGTAAAAAAATTTAAAAGGGGGCTATGGGTGAAGCTCAGTGGGATGGCAGTTGCCTAATTCTCCAGTACTGCCAAAAAAATATTGTAAAATCTTTTATAAATACTGGACTTTTGAAAAAAGCTTGAAGCTGAGCACTGAAGCACATAGCTCTAATCCCAGCGACTTGGGAGACAGAGGCAGGAAGATCGAAAATTTGAGGTCAGAGGGAGCCTGTATAATTGTGTGAAACTCTATCTCAAGATAAAAAGCAAAAATTGGGCAGAGGGTGCAGCTCAGTGGTAGAGCGTTTGCCTAGCATGTGCAAGGCCCTGGGTTCAACCTGTAGTACTGCAAAAGAAAAAAAAGAAAAAAGAGAGAAAGAAAAGCTCCAGAACCAAATATGAATGATAATAACAAACATCTATCAGAAAATCTGATTTTACTTTTGCTTATTGGAGCTGTTATTTTAACATAAATTATAATATTACTTCCAAAAGACCACGCTTTAACAAATCACTTTGTTAATGTCTTATTATAGCTGGAAGATACTTTGTGGTCAGGATTAACAGATACACATGTTCAACTCCCTATGGCAATTACTGCAGAGAATCTTGCTGTACAACATAAAATAAGCAGAGAAGAATGTGACAAGTATGCCTTGAAGTCACAGCAGAGGTGGAAAGCAGGTCAGTGGAGCCAGGTAGTATCAGTACCTATAGAAAAAAAAATCTTTATAGGAAAGATTTTCATTTTTAAGAGTAAAATGATCATGCAGTAATATTAATTTAAAACTCATACCTTGAAAATCAGATTTTTTTCATTATTTCCTTTGTTTTTAGATCAGATATACTATTACTATAAAATTAACTGGGAATTTCTCTTTTAAAGTAACTTAGTACTACTTAAAAGGTAGTTTTGTTGTGTGGCCCTATCTGGAAACTTGAGTTTTATCCTGAACTGGACCTCTGGTCAGTACAGCATGTTGAGGCACATGATATACTCCATCAAAGGTGATTGCTCACTGGGGCAACTGGGGCAAAGATGTCCCTTCCCATACTCACAAGGACAAGTGATATGTTTGAGAAGGACCCAAGGGGTATCTTTTTATGCCTCTTTCTTCCATTTTTAATTTAGAATCATTGCACCTGACTCAAGACAGTTAACCAGACCAAGACCCTAGCTGTACTGCCTTGTGAAACACTGCTGTCAAGCCAGTCCAAAATGAGCAATATGATAGCAGTTGACTTATCACTATAGAAGTTTAAGGAGTTTAGTAATCTTCTGGAAAAATATTTTTTAAATTAAATTTTTATATGCAAGTGGAAATGTATACTATTATATGCAAATGGAGCCTGCAGCCATTGTGGCATCTGATCCCATCAGATCCTGGAAGCTAAGCAGAGTCAGACCTGGTTAGTGGTTGGATGGGAGACCTCCTGCAAATACAAAGTGCTGTAGACTTGGGAGAAGGACTCAGCAACCCACTCCCAAAGAACAATCAGCCATTAAAAACCCTATGAATAGCAGAGAAGCACTAACAATGGTGTTTCACCTGTTGTGCATTGGGTCTGTATGAGTTGGACACTGACTTGACAGCATCTAACAACAATGCACGTGGAAGTTTAGGTGTTAAATACTTGAAGTAGTGAGGGTGAAATCCGTTACTTAGCATTTCAAAGGGATAAGTGGAAAGAAGGTGATGCTATCCAGTTTATCTCTGTTTTTTAGTTATTTCTGGTAGAATAGTATTGATCCAGACAGCAAGAATTATTAGTTATATTTCTAGTTCTGCCATGTAGAAGATATCTGACTTAGAGAGCTTCTGTAAGATAGAGATAACAAGGTTACCTGTCCTATTTATCTAATATGGTGGTTGTAAAACCAACTAAGAGCAGATAAGAGAAGTATTTTGCTAACTATAAATTGATATCAAAATTAAGCTGGTATTATTCCTGACTTACCCTATTCCTGAAACTGTAAATTACTGTGGTCCATTCTGGTCCTGGGATTTAGCTCAGTTGGTAGAGCACCGCTCTACAGTCCCTGAGGTCCCAGATTTGATTACCAGCACCGCAACAATGGGAGAAGGACATGGCAATCCACTCCCAACGCAATCCAGAAACAATCAGCCACTGAAAACCCTATAAGAGTTGCTATGAGTCAGATACAACTCGTTGGCACCTAACAACAACAAAATTAAGCCTGCAACCAAAGCCCTATGGCATCTGATCCCGTCAGATCTCAGAAGCTAAGCAGGGTCGGGCCTAGTTATAGTACTTAGATGGGAGACCTCCTGGGAACCCAATACTGTAGGCCTGGGAGAAGTACCCAGCAAGCCACTCCTAAAAAACAATCAACCATTGAAAACCCTAATAATAGAGAGGCACTGACAATAGTGTTTCACCTATTGTATGTAGGGTCACTATGAGTCAGACACCGACTTTACAGCACCTAACAACATTCTGGTTCAGGTTCAAGGCAGATATGACATTTTACATATGATTATATCAGTGATACCTTGTATAATTTCTTCAGATGGTCTGTCACTATTAAATTTCAGTCATCAATTGTATGGTGGTGTAGATAACTTGGTAACTATTTTTTTTTCCAGTCCAAGGGGATTAAACCCAGGGCTTCACACATACTTTGCAAGTGCTCTACCACTGGGCTGCATCCCAGGCCCCTTTTTAATTTTTCATTTTGAAACAGGGTCTCGCTAAGATACACAACCTGCCTCTGGCCTCGAACTTGCTATCCTCCTGCCTCCACTTCCCATCTTGCTGGGATTGCAGGTGTCCACCACCACAACCGGCAACTTGGCAGCTTTTTAATTAATTCTTATCTTACCGAAAGAAGTTAACTCTGTTTAATGCCATTACATATGTAGCTAAGAAACACTGCTAATAGTCTAATCATACCTTGTAAGAAAAAAAATGCAGTTAAAAAAACTAAATGAGGTATTAAATGCAGCCTCTGTGTGATGCAGTAAAACAAAGGAGTTAGGATAGGAAGGGATAGACTCTTTTCCAAAGAAAGAAGATCTGGAGAAGCACAGAAATCACAGAGGAGCTTATGTGATGGTCCCAGGTTGCAGAATGGAGCTGAGCAGCGAGAGGGAATGAGCAGGACACATCTCCTGCCACAGCTTCTCATGTGGGAGGGGAAACCCTCATCCAAAGAGGTAAGCCAGGCAGCCCTGGCCATCAGACTGGCAGTCCTACAGGACAAGCCCACAATCTTTGAAGCCCTTGAACTCTTCCAGGAACTTAATGAGAAAGTGACTCTTCCTGACTGAGGGTTTAACAATGGAGAAGTGACTCCTATTCCCACACTCCATGTCTTGGAGGGCTGTGACCCAACATGGTCTTAAGAAGGAACCTATTGTGTAAGATTGGGCCACTCATGGAGCATGAAGACAAAGAATTATCACTGGTAGAGAGCCTGTGGGTGACCTACCACAGCCCCAGCGTGCTACACAGCCGCAACAGGCAGTTACAGTGAGGGGAAAGATAGAACAATGACACGCTGAGAGGTTCAGGCAGTAAGAAGCTTGGGAAAGTTGTTCAGAAGCAAGCCCCACGACTGGGGAGAAGAGACAGATCCATCTCCTGAGGGGAACTACAGAAACTGTCAACTCTGAGCTGTGGTCAGATAAAAAGGCTCTATCCTTTTTAATTAGAGGCCACAGAAAGAAGCTCTTCCAGCAATTCTTCTTCCTCTTCTTCTTCTGTTTTTTTCTTCCAGCTGTACTGAGGGTTGAACCCAGGGCTTTGCATGGGGTAAGTGTTGTGCTATGGTGTAGTATCCCCAATCTTTTTCTTATTTTTGCTTGGAGATGGGATCACATTGAATTGTACAGGCTATCTCTGGCCTGGGGCTCAAGATCTTCCTGCCTCAGCAACCAGAGACACTGGAGTTGTAGAGGAGCAAATCTGTGTGTGCCTCTTTCCTTTTCATTTTTTCCTTTCCTATCTTCCCTTTCTTCATTGTTAATTTTCATTTCCTCATTTCCCTTTTTCTAATGTAATTTTTATCCTTTTTAGTTTTGTTTTTTTTTTAAATCTTTTTCTGCCTATATTTCCCTCTTTTTCTATTTACTATACTTAAAAATTTTAGGCCTACTACTTCTTATTGCTCTGCTTATGTTTACCTAATTTTGTTTATATGTCTTTTTCATTATCATGCTATCATGGTTTTTTATCTCTAGTTCCTTTCCCTCCCTCTTCCTAACATTCATTTCCTTTCTAGATCTTCTTTTTCCTTTTTTTTTTTACTTCACCCTTGAGGCATCCTTCTATCTCCCCTTTCTCTGTCCTTCCTTCTTCTTCAGGCAAATCCTGTTAATACCTTCACCCTAAATATTTTGTAACTTAATAGCTTATTCTATATTATTATCCCCATTCTTTGTTCTATGGGCATTAGTGACGCATCTGTTGGCACTAAGTGATTTTAAGTATATTTCTATATTGAGTTTGGTCAGAATTATACCTGTTATAGTGGTTTGTCTTCCTCTCTGGGAATGACACTGCAGATTGTGATCTCAATAGAAAGCTGCTCATGAAGAAGACCCCCAAGTAAAACAGGAGATGATATCCACCCCTACAGATACACAAACCACAAATCAAAAGTATAAGAAACATGAAAAAGCATACCTTATATCTCCTTCAAAAGACCATGATTTTGTAACTATTGAAACCAAAGATACTGAAACAATTGAAATGTCAGTCAAAGACTTTAAAACTCTAATTGTGAAAATGATCAATGACTTCAAAGAAGACACAAATAAGCAAATGAATGAATTAATGAAATTAATACAGGACCTATGTCAGAAAGTCGCCAATGTAGACAGCAAGCTCAGTAAAATGAATAAGAAATTCAGCAAGGAAATTGAGATCTTGATTAAAAAAAAGAAATAGAAATGTTGGCAATGAAGAACTCAATAAACCAAATAAAAAAACACAGTGGAAAGCATCATTAGTAGACTAGATGAAGCAGAAGATTGAATATCAGGGATGGAAGACAAAGTGGAGGAAATACTATATCCAGATATCAACAAAGAAAAAAACAAAAGAACATGACTACAAACTTTGGGACATGATCAAGAAACCAAACCTAAGAATCAATGGGATAGAAGAAGGAACTGAGATATAAACTAAATGTATAGAAAACTTATTCAGTGAAGTTATAGTAGAAAATTTCCCAAATCTGGAGAAGGAAATGGACATCCAAACACAAGAGGCATTTAGAACACCAAACAGACATGATCAGAAGAGAACCTCCCCATAACACATAGTAATTAAAATGTCAAGATTACAGAACAAAGAAACAATATTAAAAGCTACAAGAGAAAAACACCAACTCACTTACAAGGGAAACCCCATAAAAATTACATTAGACCTCTCAGGAAAAACCCTAAAATCTAGGAAAGGATGGAATGATATATTTCAAGCTCTGACAGTAAATAATTGCCAACCCAAGATTATTATATCCACTAAAGCTATCATTTAAAATTGATGAAGAAATAAGGACATTCCAAGGGAAGCACACACCAAAGCAAATACATGACCACCAAGCCATCACTGCAGACGATACTTAAAGGAATGCTGCACACACAGGAGGCAGAAAGACAATTTCCACCACAAGAGCACAGGAAAGAATAAACTACGTGGGAGGAACAGAAAAACCAAAGAGAACTAAGAGAGAAATCAGTCATGTATAACTGAAAAAAACAACAAATAAGTGAGAAATAAAAAGAAATAAAAGAATGAATGGGCCAGATGCAGTGGCGCACGCCTGTAATCCCAACTGCTTGGGAGGTGGAGACAAGAGGATTGCAAGTTCGAGACCAGGGGCAGTCTGTGTAATTTAGCGAGACCCTGTCTCAAAAAGTTAAAAAAAAAAAAAATGGGCTGGGGGTGCAGCTTAGTGGTCCAGCACTTGCAGAGTATGCAAGCAAGAGGCCCTGGGTTCAACCCCCAGTACCGCAAAAAAAAAAAAAAAAAAAAAAGGATGAATGGTACATGAATCAACCAGGAAAACACCCAACACAATTTGTAAGAACAAGGAAGCCTCTCTCAAGGATAACCTAAATATAAATGGTCTTAACTCTCCAGTTAAAAGACATAGATTAGCCAGGTATGGTGCCTCACACCTATAATCCCAGTGTCTCAGGAAGCAGAGCTGGGGGGATCATAGGTTCAAGGCCAGAGGCACCTGTGTAACTTAGTGTGACCCTGTCTCAAGATAAAAAATAAAAAATGAGCTGGGGGTGCAGTTCTGTGGTAGAGCACTTGCAAAGCATGTGTGAGGCCATGGGTTCAAATCCCAAGTACCTAAAAAAAAAAGAGAGAGAGAGAGAGAGACAGACAGACAGACAGACAGACATAGATTAGTAGACTGGATTTTAAGATAAGATCTAATAATTTGTTGTTTGCAAGAAATACATCTCACTGGTAAGGATACCCACAGACTGAAAGTGAAAGGATGGAAGTTTGCTAATGGAAGCGAAAAAAGAAGAGGTAGCCATCTTTATATCAGACAAAGTAGACTTCAAGTTAAAACTAATCCAAAGAGACAAAGATCACTACATATTAATAAAGGAAACAATTTAGCAAGAAGATATAATAATTGTAAATATATATGCATAGAACATCAGTGCACCCAACTTCATTAAAAATCACTACTGGACTTAGAGGGACAGATAGATCCAGATACAATAATAGTGGATGACTTCAATATATATCCCACTGTCATCAACAGATAGAACATCCAGACAGAAAATCAACAAAAAAACTTCAGAGTTAAATACCATAGTAGATCAAATGGTCTTAATAGATCACCCAAAAGCTACAGAATACACATTCTCCTCTCCAGCCCATGGAACTTTCTCTAAAATAGGTCACATTTTAGGCCATAAGTCAAGTCTTAATAAATACAGAAAAATAGAAATAATTTCATGTATTGTACAAACCATAATGGAATAAAACTAGAAATGAAATTACAGAAACTAAACAGGAGAAATTACAAGAAAAATTACAGAGAAATTGCAGAAAATATACAAGAGAAATTATACAAACTATACAAATATATGGAGAATGAATAATACACTTTTAAATGATCAATGAGTACTTGAAGAAATCAGAGAGATTTTAAAAATTATTAGACTCAAATGAAAATGAAAATACAATGTACCAGAACCTTTGAGATACAGCAAAAGCCGTTCTAAGAGAGAAGTTTAAAGCTATTAGTGCCTATATTTAAAAAATCAGGGTAGGCTGAAACAAGTAATTTAATTATGTGCCTCAAGCTCTTAGAAGAAGAACAAACAAAACCTCAAACCAGTGAGCGAAAAGAAATAATAAAGATCAGAGAAGAACTTAATGAAACAGAGACTAAAAGAACAATAAAAAGAATTGAAACAAAGAGCTGGTTCTTTGAAAAGATAAGCAATGTCAATAAACCCTGAGCCAAACTAACCAAAGGAAAAAGAGACTACTCAGATTAAGGAAATTAGAAATGAAAAAGGAAACATTACAATAGATAGCAACAAAATCCAGAGAACCATTAGGAAATATTTTTAAAAATTATATTCCAAAAAACTGGAAAACTTAGGTGACATGGATAAATTCCTAGACACATATAACCTGACAAAATTAAGTCAAGAGGATATAAACAACTGAAACAGACCTATAACAAACAGCAAGATCAAAGCAGTAAAGAGTCTACCAACAAAGAAAACCCCAGGATTGGATGGATTCACTGCTGAATTCTACCAGACCTTTAAAGAAGAATTAACACCAGTGTTTCTCAAGCTATTCCACAAAGTACACATGGAAGGAACACTACCACACTCATTCTATGAAGCCAAATTACCTTGATAGTAAAACCAGGTTAGGATACATCAAAAAAAGAAAACTACAGACCAATTTCCCTGATGAACCTAGATGCAAAAATTCTTAATAAAATACTTGCAAATTGACTTCAGCAACACATTAAAAAGATCATACAGTATGATCGAGTTGGTTTCATTCCAGAGATGCCAGGCTAGTTTAGCATATACCAGACAAAGATATAATATGGCATATAAATACACTCAGAAACAGAAATCACATGCTTCTATCATTAGATCCAGAAAAGGACTTCAACAAAGTTCAACATCCTTTTGTGATAAAAGCCTTGAAGAAATTAGGAAGTGAAGGAATGTACCTCAAATTAATAAAGGCAATATATGAAAAACCTATAGCCAACATCATACTAAATGAGGAAAAACTGAAAGCATTTCCTGTAAAATCAGGAACAAGACAAGAGCACCCACTGTCTCCACTGCTATTCAATGTAATAATTGAGCAACTAGCCACAGCAATAAGACAAGTGAAAGAAATAAAAAGGATCCAAATAGGAAAAGGAAAAATCAAATTATCCCTATATGCAGACAATATGATGTTGTAATTAAAAGACCCTAAAGATTCCATCAGAAAACTCTTAGAGTTGATAAGCACTTCCAGCAATGTAGCAGGATACAAAATTAACGTACAAAATTCAGTAACTTTTTTTTATACCACTAACAGATATATCAGAGAAAGAAAACAGGGAGACAGCCCCATTCACAATAGATTCTAAACAAAATACCTCAGAATAAACCTAACCAAGGAAGTAAAAGACCTTTACAATGAAATTTTTAAAACACTGAAGAAAGAAATTGAAGACGACACCAGAAGGTAGAAAGATCTTCCATGCTCATGGATTGGAAGAATTAATATTGTGAAAATGGCTATATTACCAAATGCCATGTACAGATTTAATGTGATCTCCATCAAAATCCCAGTGACATTCTTCACAGAAATAAAGAAAACCGTCCTAAAATGTATATGGAAGCATAAAAGACCCCAAGTCGCTAAAACGATCCTGAGCAGAAAGGACAATGCAGGAGGCATCACAATTCCTGATTTCAAATTATGGTACAAAACCCTATTAACAAAAACTGCCTGGTACTGGCATAAAAACAGACATGTACACCAATGGAACAGAATGGAGGATCCAGAAATAAACCCATGCAGCTACAGCCACTTGATATTTGACAAAGGTGCCAAAAATATTAATTGGAGAAAAGACACCCTCTTCAACAAATGGTGCTGGAAGAACTGGATGTCTCATATCAAAGACTGAAACTTGATCCCTCTCTCATCTAGTATAAAAATCAGTTCAAAATGGATCAAAGGCTTTAATATAAAACCTAAGATTTTGAAACCTAAGACTTTGAAACTTCAAAACATAGGCATATGCAAGGACGTTCTGAATAGGACCCCAAAAGCACAGGAACTAATAGCAACAATTGACAAGTGGGATTGTATTAAATTAAAAAGCTTTTGCACAGCAAAGGACAATTGTCAGAGTGAAGAGACAGCCTACAGAATAGGAAAAAATCTTTACCAGCTATACAGCAGACAGGATTAATATCTAGAATATATAAAGGATTCAAAAAATTAGACACTAAAAAAGCAAAGTATCCAATCAAAAACTGGGCAAAAGAACTGAATAGAGACTTCTCAAAAGAAGAAACACAAATGACCAACATCACATGAAAAAATGTTCAACATCCTTAGCCATCAGGGAACTGCAAATCAAAAGCACATTGAGATACAACCTCACCCCAGTCAAAATGATGAGCATCAACAAAGTAACAACAAATGCTGGTGAGAGTGCAGGCAGAAAGGAACTACTACCTTGTTGGTGGGAATGCAGGTTGGTGCAGCCACTATGGAAATCAGTATGGAGTTTCCTCAAAAAAACTAAAAGTAGAACTGCCGTATACCCAGCTGTCCCACTCCTGGTTATATATCTGAAGGAATATAAGTCAGTATACCGCAGAGATACCTGCTCACCCATGTTTACTGAGGTGCTATTCACAATAGCCAAAATATGGAAACAACTTAGGTGTCCAGCAGATAAGTGGATAAGAAAATTGTTTTTTATAAACATCATGGAGTTTTATTCAGCCATAAAGGAAATCAAAATTATGATATTTTCTAGAAAATGGATGGAACTAGAGATCATTTTAAGTGAAATAAGCCAGATTCAGAAATATAAATATCACATGTTTGTTATGTGGATGTTAGACTTCAACATATATTCAATATTAAAATATTTCGGTGATGAAAGTAGAAGGGACTTATGTAGGGAAAGATAATGGACTAAAGAAAAGAGGGAGGGGTCAAGAAGAAATAGTAATGGGAGAAAAGAAAGGAACTATTACATATGTTGCCCTCCTGGCAAAATTGGGATATACATATATAGATAGATATACTCACAAAAAAGACATGCAAGTAGAAGGGGGACCATTGGTGGGGAAGTAGGGGATGAGGGAGGGGTCATGAGAGCTTGAAGGAGAAAGTGAACATGAGCAAGGTACAATAAAATGCACGTATGGAAATGTCAGAATGAGACCCATGAAGTTGTACACTAAAAATTACCAACAAATTTTTTAAAAATCAAAATGAAGCCAGACATTGCAGTATACATCTGTAATCCCTGTAATTTAGGAGGCTGAGGCAGGAGGATCATGAGTTTGAGTCCAGAGGCAGCCTGCATAACTTAGCAAGACTTTATCTCAAAATAAAAATAAAAAATAAAAAATCATAATTTTTAAAAAGATGCAAAACACATCTGCATAGATGCATGGCGTTAAATAACTGTGGTGGGGAAAGCAATTTGTGTAAATAGCCAAGGGTAGACCAGAAACTAAATTGAAGAATATGTTTGACTTTTCTTGTTTCTCTTCTCTTATTGGTTTGCATTCTTGTGACAGTCTTTCTGCTATTTCAGCTAATGATGCTGGCTACTTTAATGATGAAATGGCACCAATTGAGGTGAAGACAAAGAAAGGAAAACAGACAATGCAAGTGGATGAGCATGCTCGGCCCCAAACCACCCTGGAGCAGCTAAATAAGCTTCCTCCGGTGTTCAAGAAAGAAGGAACCGTCACTGCGGGGAATGCATCGGTTGGTGTTATCACAGATCAGATGCGTTCCTTGCAAAATGGTCATGAAGGTTCTTTTAGATATTTTCACGCTACTGTTCAGTTATTTAGCTTTTTTTAAATTGGTAGTGTTCATATGGTGTTAGTTTGGGTTTTTATAGTTCGACATAAAATATTTTAGCTAGGGGCTCTGGTGCTCTTGATTTCTTAGTCTTTTCAGAGTGTGGAAGGAAATCTTCCTGGCTTAGCTCCCATACTTTTTTCTTTCTCATGTATACAATTCCTCATATTTTTTTTATATCTACCCACATCTGGGTATAAGCTTTTCCTTGACATACTTTCCTGTTGTCCCTTGTACAGTTGTATTCTATGCCTAAAACAATCCCCATAATCCACCTGAGTATCACAGTACCACCAGTTGTACTATGGTATTGCTTTCTATGTACCGCCCTATTCCTAATTCTACTCAGTTAGCAACAAGGTGTCCTTAGTTCAAACCTAGATTAACTGGGTTCCTTTAACAAGGAATCTACTGTTTTTGTTTTGAAGGGGGTATCCGATGGTGCTGGTGCTGTTATCATAGCAAGTGAAGATGCTGTTAAAAAACACAACTTTACACCACTGGCAAGAATTGTGAGCTACTTTGTGTCTGGATGTGATCCATCTATCATGGGTATTGGTAAGTTTATAGTGAAACAAAATTGTTCTATTATATTTCTGGAGATAGAACATTTTGGACGTTCAGCATCCTGGAAAAGTAGCCACATTAAGATTATTTGTGGAGTTGAGTCACTTAAATCATCTTAATGAGAACTGTCCTTGACCCAAAAGAAAACTAACACTTTGCAAACCCCCTATGGACAGCAATCATTTCGTCTTATCTATTTGTGGTGTGTGGTATTTAACAATTAACACAGAAAAAAACAGAGGAGAGGTAGGCTATAGGAGCTATGAGATGGGAGAAATAACGGGGTGGAATAGAGAAGGCTACTTGGATAAAATGGCACCTCAGCTCTCTATACACAGTCACTAAAGGATCTCAGTCTTCTCAGCTCACAGCTCCAGTAAGTGAGACTTCTTTGTGAATGAGGAAATTGAGGCTTAGGGAGGTTGCTGTAGAAGGTTCCAAACCAGAAAGCAATGAAACTAGCATGTGAATCGAGGTCTCTGTAGTTAATGCACTCTTTTCACTATGAGTTAAGCACTTTGTCTCAGGAAGTCAAAGTAATACTCCCTGGCTTAGCTGAGGCTTATTAGCAAAATGAAGAATTATAAACAATTATCTAGATAGCAGTGTACTAGCTGAAGGAAACATGGAATCCCCGACAAACATATGCAGTCTTGGCATGAAAAAAAATACGAAGTAGAGCAAAGAGCTTTGTGCTAGATGCACACATAGGAACTGCAGATGATGTGCATTTTAATAGCTCCTGTCATCTTTTATTGGGGAAACAGGAAATCAGTTAGATGCCTCACTTACAAAAATAGAGTTGGTGCTGTAGAGCTTTGATTTATCCCACCCATGACTTCATACACCAAGGAAAAGCCTGCCCTGGGGAATGGACTTAGAATTCCTGGTAGGACCAAAGATTTTTCTCTGAGCTTGGTTTTTGAGGTGGGTTCCAAGATGGAAGGAGTACAATGTATTGCTGACCTTCCATTTCCAAGGCCTTCAGTGTAAGCCTACAGGGTCCTGCTCAGATAATATCACGTGTGCTGATTGGGGATTAATACTCACCTGCATTTGCCATGCCTTCAGAGAAAACTTATCTCAGGATAGAATTCCTAGGAAAGAAAGCTAGTATCTTCATATCTTATTTTTTTACTATGTGTCTCAAATTTATGCCAGCAAGAACTGCAGGATATTTAGACTTTGCTAAAAGTCATTTCTTTTTGTTATAGTCTTAAAAGCCTATTTAACATTCAGCTACCCACTATTGACAAAATACAGCTTTTCCCTTAGAAGTAGAAGGTAACTTGAAAATGATACACCTGTGTATTGGTGTGGCACTTAACACTTCAGATCTAGAGCATTGGTTCCAACCCTACTTGATCATCAAAATCCATCCACAACCTCCTCCCCCAAGATTTTGGTCCAGTAGGTCTGGAGTGTAGCCCAAGAATATGGTTTTTGTTCCTGTTGGTTTGATTACCTACATGCTTGGATGATCCACCAAATTTATCTGATTCAGCTCAGTAAAGTTGTTTCTCAGTTCAATCTCACTTCATGGATTCCAACAGATGAGCATGAGCTGGTGAGCAAAGAAAATGTGTTTTCCATGCTTTTCATTGCAGGCCTAGATGCTTGCCCTAAAGTACAATGAAGGCCACTGTGGAAAGACTGTCTTCTCCTCAGGGTTTGAACACAGCAATACAGGCCAAGTGTCTCACAGTGCCAGGTGCCTTTATCACCTAGAAGCTCATCTGTCACTTACAGTGTAGGATTAAACAGCATAACTAGATGAAGTACCCTAAATGGGTAAGTAGGGAGAATAGGTTATTGGGTATCTAGTGGGGACTGATATGACAATCCGGTTTGCAATCCTTAGCCTTGCAGAATAGCTGCAGACCAAGAAAAAGGGGGAAGCCAAGACTTGAGGAGAACAGTAATGGCTGGGAGGAAGCACATGATTCTAGAAAAACACTGCTTCCAACAGCTCCTTGGGGGCTGCAAGGGTGGAGGTAGATAGGTAGAACTTCGAGCCTCTTTGAGCTGGAGGAGTTCTAGCTTTATTTTATTGGGCTTCATTTGTAGAAACGATTCTAATGTTTAAAAAGACAAAGGTTGACAACCAATTTGAAGCATTTTTTAAATTGAAGCTTTAAGCATAAAGAAGTGCCCCAAATCACACATCGGTTAGTGGCAAGAGTCAGGACTAGAAATGAGGTCTCTTTTTTAAGAAGTACTAAACCTTCCTGGGGGCTGAGGTTTAGCTTAGTTGGTAGAGTGCTGCGCTATACTCTCTGTGGACCAGGGTTCAATCCCCAGCACTGCAAAAACAAAAGGATGTAGCAATCCACTCCTGAAGCAATCAGCCATTGAAAACCCTGTGAGTGTTGCTATGAATCAAACCCAACTTGACAGCACCTAACTTGAGTCCCAGTAAATAAACAGAGTGGTCTGGGACGGGTCGGGTTATGGACCAGTATATTATTAAAGATATTGAGTTAACATGAGTATATTGAGTCAGGCTTGCTAATGTTTTTGAAAATGAAGAAGTGTGTACAGTGTCTTGGTGCTGTCAGCTTTTCATTTTGTGTTTTCATTTTACCTCTGAAAGATACTTTATCTCTTTTCTCTATAAGGTGATGATCTCAGATATTTCATTACAGTGATGGACTAGCAACCCCTTAACTGTGCTAGATAATTGATGCTTTACTATTTACTCCTCATCTCATTTTCACATTTTGTTTGTTTGTTCATTTGAGACAGGGTCTCACCATGTAGCACAGATTGGCCTTGAACTCTGTAGCCCACACTGGCCTCAAACTCAGAATTCTCCCACCTCTGCATCTGAGTGCTACGATTAGACACTTTTGAGTCACCATGCGCAACTTAGAAAGGGAAGTTTGATACATAAAAAAATAATGGGACATATATTTCTACATAAGACTTTTATTCGTACATAGGTCCTGTCCCTGCTATCAATGGGGCCCTGAAGAAAGCTGGACTGAGTCTTAAGGACATGGATTTGGTAGAGGTGAGTGTTCCCTTTTTGCACCATGAATAAACCACCTACTTTTATTGCATAAATGGCTTTAGTTTGAGGTTTTATAGCATTTTGTTTTAGTACTGTTAACCATTCCAAATGATATGCATCTATATAAGTACTACCCTCATTACATGCTTTGAGCTGGTACAACCCCCACCTGATTAAAATGCTGTACTTACTTTTGAGTAATTCAAACATCCTGATTTCTCCTACTAAAGTGTAAATCCTAGAAACTTCTTAGGACTTCTTAGGACTTTATAGGACTCTGTTACATTTTAGAATATTAATATGCATGTTAAATTGAGTATTATGGAAGATGGGAGATAAATAAGTAACCTTAACCCTGTTTTAAAGATTAAAGTGAAAAATATAGGTAAAAGAATGACCTAATAAAAAAGTAATGTCTAATTCCCAAACAACTTGTTTAGCTCACAAGTACAATTGAGTTTTGCTATTGAGGAAAAGTGAGTACAAAGAGAGTTTAAAGAACATGCACCAAGTCACATAGTAATAAATAATACAGCCAAGCTTTGAACCATCTGTCTGGCTCCAAAACCTATGGGCTTTCTAAGTACCTCACTGCCTGTAGTGCGTATCCATTTATAAGATGGCTAAGGATTGCTTTTCTTTAAGGGATGTGTTTGATTTGAAGTACCATTAACCGATTTTTTTAAAAAAGGTGGTTCCTCCTATGTAGCCCAGGCAGGGCTCAAACCTGGAATCCTCTTGTCTCAGCTTCCTAAGTAGCTGGGATTACAGGCTTGTGCCACTGCACCCAATTACTTTCGCTATCTGCCTCTCTCCCTCTTTTACTCTCTCTCTCTCTCTCTCTCTCTCTCTCTCTCTCTCTCTCTCTGGAAAATTTAATATCTTTGCATGGAATGATTGAAGATAAACTCGAATAATATTGTGAGGTAATTTAAATAGGAAGAAATAGCAGAATTAGCTATTGAGTGTACTGGACCATTTGATTAAAAATCCATTTGTGAATAAGGGTTTTTATGAGTGTTACCTTTTTTCTAAGGTGAATGAAGCTTTTGCTCCCCAGTATTTGGCTGTTGAGAAGAGTTTGGGTCTTGACCCAAATAAAACCAATGTGAATGGAGGAGCCATTGCTTTGGGTCACCCATTGGGAGGATCTGGATCAAGAATTACTGCACACCTGGTTCATGAATTAAGGTATTTGCTAGAAATTGCTGCACTTCAGATGTGCTGTTCGTAATAGGAATGAGTGAATTTAGGTTTCCTCAGAACAATCCAACATTTTTCCTTCTTCCCCCTGTCTCCTGCACTGTTCTGAACAGGAACAAGTTGTTTGGGCAGGGCTTTGCAGCTGGCCTTCCAGATCAGTCAATTTGTTAGTGGCTTCACATGTGGGATGTGAGCTCATCCTCATGTTAGCTCTGTGCCAGCACATAACATTTGCTCAGGAAGCAGTGCATATCTGGCCTGTCCTTGGTGATAGTCACCAGCAGTGAGCAGACAGCAAGGTACTCGCTCTCATGGCACTTGCATTTTCTTGCCTTTTTCAATACTAAGACGAATTCACTTAAGAAAACAATAGTCCATACATGATGGCACACACTTAAAATCTTTACAACTCAGGAGGACCATAAACTCAAGGCCAGGGGCAGCCTGTGTAACTTAACAAAACTGTGTCTCAAAATAATTAAAAAATGGGCTGGGGTTTCAGCCCATTGGTAGAGTATTTGCAAAGTATGTGCAAGGCCTTGAGTTCCACCCCTAAGTACCAGAAAAAAAAAAAAATACTGAGTAGGTACTGATCTAGATGCCATCATTTAAGCAACCTAAGCAACTGGCAGTTTGGATCTAAGCTGTTTTTCCTTCACTGTGTCCAGGCCACTAAGGTGTTTAATATTCTCCAGTTTTGATAGAAGATGCCTGCTGTGGCCCTGTGTATTTTGGGCTATTGTGCTCTGTTAGTAGGAAAATTGCAAATGAAGCAAATACATGAGGCTGAAAAAATCACTGCGGCTTTTTGTTAGGCTAGAATAAAGGGACAAGTTTCACTTAGTGATTCATTTGTTTGAGATGAATGATTGATACGTACAAAAGTAACTCCTGGATAATTTTATCACCATCACCATATCAGGAGTGAGAAATGAGGAGACTAATATTTATGAAAGGAACATGAACTCTTTCTAAATTATCTACTTTTTCATATGGACAAATAATTAATTACATTTATTCTAGAATGCTGTAAAAATAAAGTCTCCTACTGTGATGATAAGCCAAAATGGAGGATTAAGGAAAAGACTGAGAAGATGAGCTAAATGCCAAGACTAATGCAGATATGACTGATACTAATTCTGTTAAATTAATTAATGTTTCACTCTTTATGAGAGTAGATTTCAGCCACTGTTTTCTTTCTTAGGCGTCGAGGTGGGAAATACGCTGTTGGGTCAGCTTGCATCGGAGGTGGCCAAGGCATTGCAGTCATCATTCAGAGCACAGCCTGAGGAGAACAAGGACCCCACTATGTTCCCCTCTTACTCTGCTTGGCCAGGGCACAGGAAAACAGGCGACCTTCAGAGCAGCTGCCACTCTGGCTACGCCCTGATTGAGCTTCATTAAATCTCGGTGAGACAGAATGCATTATCATGAATAAGAGCCCAGGCCAGAGCAGGTCCTCCCAGATCTGCATGAGTCTTAATACTAACTAAAATCAACCATAGGAGGCCTTATGTCAAAAAACTACCATTTGTGCCTTAAATAATATGATTACAAAGAAATTGAATAAATGCTGCCTTGACCTCACTGATCTTTTCCTGTCATATTTTTTAAACATTTTCCATTGTGGTAAATGCGTATTATATAGAGTTTATTTTAACCATTTTAAAGGGTGTGTTTCAGTGGCATTAATGACATTCACATTGTTGTGCAAATATCAGCAGCATCCATCTCCAGAACTGTTTATCCTGTAGAATGGAAAGCGTGTGCTCATCAGACAGTGACTCCCCATTTCCCTCTCCTCACAGCCCAGGTCACCCACCATTCTGCTTTCTGTCTCTGTGTATTTCACTGCTCTAGATACCTCAGATAAGTGAAATCTAACAGTATTTGTCCCTTTGTGACTGGCTTCCTTCACTTAGCATAATGTCCTCAAGATTTATCCATGTTGCATGTGTCAGAATTTCCTTCTTTAAAAAGGCTGGATAATACTCCCATGTGTGTGTATGCCTTATTTTGCTTATCCATTTGTCTATTGATAGACATTTCGGTTGCTTCCACCTTTTGGCTTTTGAGCTTAACATCCAAGGTGGAAAACTAATGAACTTAGTGGTTTTTTGGTAGCCCAAGCTGGCCTTCAACACATGGCAAAATCCTCCTGCCCCAGCTTCCAGTGATGTGTTGTTGTTAGGGGCCATCAAGTCAGGTCTGACTCATAGCAATCCTCACAGGGTTTTCAATAGCTGACTATTTGGGGATTGCCTTGGGAATGGATTGCTGTGTCCTCCCATTTTTATGGTGCTGGGAATCGAACACAGGGCCTCAGAGAGTGCAGAAAAGCACCCTACCTGCTGAACTAAATCTAAGCCCCACTGGCTTCCCAAGGGCTAGGATTCAAGCATTTGCCACCCCGCCCAGCTGTGAACTTAGTCTTGATATTGATAATATGATGTCATATTAGGTGGTTTTCCCTTGAATGAGGAAAGTATTGATTATTATCTCAACTCTTTAAGTACACTTGAATGAAAACATAGGTTCCTTAGGGAAGATTTACATTCATTTCAGGGGGCCTATTTCTAAATAGGAAATTTAGGACTAGTAGAAGGCTAGAAGTTTATGTCTAAGGAGAAGACATGTGGCACTCCTCTCTCACCATGAGTGCTTTCTGGCATTGGGAAAGGAAAGTTGCCATTAATCTAGGTCTATGGCTAACTAAGGCCTGCAGCTGTAGCACTGTGGCTTCTGATCCCAGTCAGATCTCGGAAGCTAAACGGGGTTGGGCCTGGTTAATACCTGGATGGGAGACAGCTGGGGAACACCAAATACTGTAGGTTTGGGAGGAGGACCTGGAAACCCACTCCCAAAAATCAATCCACCATTGAAAACCCCATAAATAGCAGAGAAGCACTGACAATAGTGTTTCGCCTGTTGTATATACGGTCGCTATGAGTCGGTCACTGACTCGACGGCACCTAACAACAACACAACATGGCTAACTAAAGGGAAAATTTGAGACAGTGGAAGTAGCTGTCCCAGATCTCTGAGCTTACACTAAAATTTAGGAAAGACTAATTGAATACCATTGAAATGGGCCACAAACTGAAGAGATGAAAACATTTTGCCTGGGTTCCATCCCCCTTCTTCAGTTCCCTGTTTATCCAAGTTACATCCTGTCCTCACGCCACTCCTACAGCTCACTTCTAACCCAGTGATCCTCATCAGGGAGCGGTTTTCTCCCTAGGAGACACTTGGGCTATCTGGGGAAATGTTTGGATGTCACAACTAGGGAGGGGTTGCTGTTGGAACAAACTGTGTAGAAGCCAGGGATGCTGCTAAACTTCCCATAGTAACTCCCATATCAGAGTAAGGCAGTTCCCCTCTATTCCTGGTTTTACTAAGGACTTTTTAAAAAAGTTCATTCTTCCAACTACTCCAATCTATCTTTGCTGCCCCCACATCACTCATGTTACTGATCACGTTTAAGTTGCCAAATCTCCTCAAGGTTCTTCTGTCTTCATCTTACCTGACTTCCTCAAAGCCTGTGAGGCAGTTACCCACTCCCATCCCTTGAACTGACTTGGCTTCTCTCTGGTTTGTCCCCTGCCCCTCCGACTCCTTTTCCTCTACCGGACCTCTGCTTGTGAGTTTCTCAGGATTGGTGTTTGGGCTTATAATGAGCTCTTCCCTAATCCTGTGGCACTAAATGTCATCACATTTACATTCCAGCACTAGCTGTCCTCTAGCTGCAGATCCCTACATCCACCTGGCCCCTGACCTTCCTCACAAACATCTTCTAGGCAAGAGCCTCTGTCCTACCCCACTAAACCAGCTCCTTCAAGTGCTTCTCTTCGCAGATCAAGTAGTGCAAGTCCGAAGTCAAGGGATTTGCCTTGATTCTACCCTTTCCTTCACCCATGAGTAAGTTTTATCATATCTTCTTTCAGGATAAATCTCAAACCCATCAGCCACCAGAACCTCCTGCCTGGACTTCTTACCCTGACAGCCTTTAAAGACTCCTCCTTCCATCCTGGGCCGTCTTTAGTCACTGTCTAAGAAGCCACCAGGGGTGTCTTTTTAAAAACACTTACTGGTCACTTGCCTCCTTAAAACCCTGAAACAGCTTTCTACCAGCTTGGACTAAATGCAGACTCCTACCTACAGTGGCCTCCATATGGCATCCCACAGTCCCTGAAGTGCTGTGGGCCCCGCATCTCTCTAAGCTGACACTAGTCCATCCCTCCAGTTCCCTGTGCTTCAGATACGTTCCCTTTCTTCAAGCTGCTCATGCGCCATGCTCATTCAGTCCTTTGCAGATTTTCTTTGTACTGCCTGTGATGCTGTTTCCAGTGTCCTGCCAGGCCAGGGTCCCGCTCATCCTTCAAGTCTCAGACACTCCCTCCCTGGCCAGGTTCTCTGTTCACCCTAAGTTCCTCTTCCCAGGACTCTCTGTTGTAGGATGCTGATCATTATGGAACTCCTTTGAGTTGATATTCCCCTAGTGGTCTGTTCATTGTCTAGAGTTAGACCGTTTGCTGCTGTGAGCAGAGACTTCATATGCCTAGCATAGCGCCTGACACATGGAAGATGCGGAGTGATGCTGAGGTATGTGCCGTGTGCTGGGACACGGACATGACACCACCAGATCCATGCATGTGCTCCCACCACTGCCAAAAGACCATGAAGTTCCCTTCCCCAAAGGGATCAAAGCCTCCTGGGAAAAGCCCTGCCATGATGACATGTAGGACACCAGAGAGTCACCTGCGGTGCCTGGGCCATGTGAGTCAGAGAAGGAAAAGGTCACGTCAAGCTGAGAAACCAGGACTGTGCTTCATTTGGTTTCTAACTTTTTTTGCTTGTGAAGAGTTTTGCACAGGAGGTAGCTCTGAGATGGGCCTCAAGGGCCAGCAGGCCTCCTGATGCCCATGGCCACTCCTTGTTTCTATCCTGGCTGGGCTCCAAGGCCCAATGCTACAGCTGCTGCCATGCACTCCAGGGAGCAGGGCTGAGCATCTCCCCACAGTCCCTGGATGTCACCAAGGTGGTGCCCTAAACTGCTCCATCTGCAAAAGGTGTGGACAGTGCAGAGCCACCTCCCCACTGCAGGCCAGGGGACACACCCCAAGACCTTGTCTTCCACCCAACAGCTGGCTGAGTACCTGCCCTAGGAAGCACCAGAGGAAGAGACAGAACCCTCCGGAACACACAGGCTGAGGATGGAAGACCAGTGCCCATGGTGGGCACCCAGCCCTGCTCAGTCCAAGCCGTTTTCTCCATCACTGAATGTAACCCTTCCGGTCCTGAGTGTCCTGCCAGGCTGCATTCCCCACAAACTCAGAGAGCGCCTTGGAGTAGCAGTAACTGTTAGGGAGCTAGCTTAGGCATTATCAGACAGTATGGAGAAAAAGGGGATTGAAAATGGCTCCTACCGTACCACCATGATGAAGACACGTGCGCCTCTGAGAACATTGGAAGGATGTTTTCAGTTGGGTCCCACACCATACCCAAGCCATTCAGCCATTTACAAAACAAAGACCCTAGACCTATGTCACCCTAGGTGCCCAGAGCTGGGCACCCAGGGCTGATGTCACACTGTGTGTTCCCTAGTTTGAATAAAACTATAGGGAGAATGCACCCACTCTCTCTTCTTCCACTAGTGCTCACTCGCTCTCTTTCTTCCTTTCTCTTCTCTCTCCAACAACCACGTGCAAGCCTCTCCTTTTGGGCTCATCATCTTCTCTACTTATCCAATGCACCTTTCCTTCTAAAAGCCTAACTCTCCTGTTCTCTGACTTCGTTACCTTCCCCTGGGGAACAGAAATCTCCTTATGCCAGGCCTCCCAAGGAACACAGGTTTTTCCAGTTTCTTTCCAGGTTTACCTAAGCTTCTCCAAGTGCCTCAGTTTTCCTTGTAATTATTCGTTAAAAGTGTTCTATCTTTAGTAAACCTATTCTATATAATCTCTGTATCTTGTATAAATTCTTTTATATAGGGAAACACAGACAAATCTAGGTGTCTGAGGCCAGACAGGGGAAGTTAATTGTTGCTGCCCAGGAAGGACCTGCCTGCCTCCAGACCCGCACTCCTGAAAGCACTTCCTTCTCCAAAACCCATCGACGTGCTCCCCACACATTTCCCTGATAACTGTAAAGAAGAGGGGAAGGGAAATTGCAGCCTCATTCATAAGTATGTGGCTAATCTGAAGGAAGGGAATAGTGAGCTTTGGCGCAGAGGCTGTGGCTGAGAAGGAGAGGCCATTAGAGAGTACTCTTCTTTAAGCAAAGGTAAAAATCCTGAATCTACCTCTGTCCCATGGCCCTTCCTTATCCAGTCCACTGTACACCTGAGTGTGAATTCAAGAAAAATTTGAAGTGATGTTTTGGCTACTAATAATTCTGGAAGAGGGAAGTGATACTCAATTGAATCAATGAGCATTTGATTTTTAAGTGAAAATTCCAAAACCATGAGAAATCTCTATTAAATTATTCAGCCTGTTTAATAAATGCTCTAATCTTAGAATATGGGTGGGCAAAGAAACTTTTGATTTTATAACTGTTCTTGAATTAGGAATTTCTAATCGTAACTTACTTTAAATATAACTTAGGACTAGTATTTCCAACATAACATGAAGAAAACTTTCCAAAAAGAACATTCTGGAGAGTATACATTTTTAGAATAGACATTTGAGGTTTAGAAAATAAGAAAATCAAGTGGATGTGAAGGCTTTGTTAGGAGGGTAAGCCATTTTACTGTGGGAAGTATAAAACATAGTGTGGCTTATCAGGTAACACCCTGTGCAATTTGCTAACAGTCCACCGCTATCTTTCTCTGGTATTTTGGAAGGATTTCTCTTGCTACAACTTTGAAAACAGATTGCAAATCTGCACCTGTGCCTTTCTGGCCTCTCTGAGGGGACTGATTCCTCAGTGACAGGCCAGGAGTGACTGCTCCATCCCTCCCCACCCAGGGTCTGCACTTTAAAATAAAAGCAGAGGACAAAGCTCTTGTGAAGATTTCTGAAAACCACTTGTGCCATGGACACATTTTCCCAGTGAGGCTGACATAGGAAAGATCTCCTCTTTTACACATATAGCTAAAAATTAATAATGATGACAGTAATGATAATAACTAATCACCCGGGGAGAGGGTTAAGTGACCTTGTTCAAACATTTCAGTTTTGTGATTTATTATTTTTTAAAATAAAATCAACCTCAGTATTCATCCTGTGATCTTATAAGAATGCCTGCCTTAAGCACAGATCTGAATGGGGAACGTGAAACAGTAACTCTAAAATTATTAACAATATCAGGACAAAGCATTTATATTGTGTTTTGACAAAAATAAAAGTGCTTTGTAGTGTTTGGCTTTAGCCTCAAAATATTCCTATGAATAATGTAGCACAGATGTTCTTATCCCCATTTTACAGACAATGAAACTCAGGCACAAAAAGGCTAATTGACTTTCTCTAATTATTGCTGTTTTCAGTGTAGCAATGAGTAGAAAGCAGATCTCGAGACCAACAACTGAATGTTCCTTTATTGTAAAAAATATATAAATAAATAAATAAATAATAAAAAAATTAATAGGCCAGTATGCTGTGTTTTAGTAGAAAGAACAAAGCTCTTCAGCTGAAGTTGTGTTATCAAAAATATTCATCCCAGGGTTGTGTGCAAAACGTTACAAAGTGATGAACACTTTTTCCTTTTGAAAGTCAACCCAACAGGAGCCAGTAGAAGGTAACTTTACAACACAAAGTATAAATGTGTTGCTAATCTATTAGAAGGGCTGGGATTTAGTTCAGTGGGTAGAGCGCTGCGCTGCAGTCTCTGAGGCCCCGAGTTCAAATCCCAGTACCACAAAAATGGGAGAAGGGCCTGGCAATCTACTCCCAAGGCAATCCCGAAGCACTCAGCCATTGAAAACCCTATGAGGGTCGCTATGAGTCAGATACCGACTCAACAGCACCTAACAACAACAACAATCTATTCAAAAGCCTAGTCTATAGAGTAGATAAATAACACCTACATTTTAGGAGTTTCCTTTTCTTTGTGAAAATTGTCTAATGACCAACTTTTGGAAATCTTTTAACAAATTACTTGAAAAAGTTACTCTTGAATGAATGTATGGTTGTGCCTCAAAATATTTGATGGTGGAGTATTTACTGGGCTATATATTGTCAGGATTTCATCACTATCCCCTTAGCTCAGGTTATTAGATATTATAAAAGTAATGTAAATTATTTTTAATCCACCACTGCTAATTTTTACTGATATTTAATTTACCTCCATGCCCAGTACTGTACACCTTTGGTTTTGAACAACCTAAATACCTGAGTCACTTTTAAGAGTCTTTGCCAGAATATGACTCAATCTTTACGTTTTTCTTAAAAAAATTTATAAAGCTAAAGGATATCATTTTAGAAGGTCACTCATTTACATATCCTATTGGCTGAAGCATGATCTCATGAGATATTAATTTTTTAATATTTATAAAATCAAATATGAAAAACCCATCTAGAATGTTCATAAATTTATTCTGATTTAATCTTGTTTTAAGGGGCAAGGGAGTTTAGCTCCCTGTATAGCACATGCCTAGCATGCTTGAGTCTCTGGGTTTGATCTGAGGTGGGATAGGCAGGACATTTTAATCTTTGAAAGAAATTAATCCCCACTGACTTTGGCTAAACTATCTTTGTTTTTCTTTATCTCTGTTTATGAACACTTGTGAGTGGACTGTTTCCAAAATATTTATTCATATTGATTTCCTGATATGAATTTTGTGTGGATTTTAGATGCTAGCAAGAGAGAAAAGATTGTTATCTTACAGATTGCTATATGAATAAGTATGTCCAGGGCCAAGAAAAGAAAATTTTTCTGAAGAGAGAATTAGTGGCCAAAACATACTGGAAGCTTGATGACTGGAGGGTATAACATTATGAGACTTTAAAATTTGCCCACTGGCATCTTGTTCTTTACTTATCTATAGTCTATGTGGCATTTTTTTTTTTTTTGTCCTATGATTGTGGAGCCTTCTGAATCATGAAGTTCTTGTTTTAGTCATCATTATTTGAATTTTCATTTCAGATGTTCACGCTGTCTCCCATATTCAAATATTACATAAAGTTCCTTTTAATTTTTCAAATTAAAAAATTATGTGTGCATTAATTGCCTTAAAAATATTTTTTTTCCTGTAGAATTTTCAGGATTTCAACTACATATGTGTTCAGCTCACACTTCACTGGACACATAATAGGTTTCCTTTACTAGTCAGAGGATAGGTCTGTTTAAAGACAGTCTCTCCCAGCCTGAGTTCAGATAACCTCTATAGGACATCTGTGTTAACATGGTGGTAGACCATAGAGAGTGGCAGACGGACATTCTAGAGACTCCAGCAAAACAAAAGCATGGTGTAAGCATGCTGTACCAGTAGGTTGACTGCAATCTGGGTACACTTTGAGTTGAGGATTTAGCTCAGTTGGTTTAGCTCAGTGGATTTAGCTCATTGCTCTGCAGTCTCTGAGGTCCTGAGTTCAATTCCCAGCACTGCAAAAATGGGAGAAGGATGTGGCAATCCACCCCCAAGGCAATCCCGAAACAGCCATTGTAAATCCTGTAAGGGTCTATATGAGTTGGACATGACTCGACAGCACCTAACAACAACAACAACAACAGATTTATACATTTATCTGGCCTATGTGCTGTGACTAACCAAAATCTGAACTGACTGATCTGCCTGGTAACTTGATTTAGTGTCAACTGCTCTTTCCCCTTGCTGATGAAGAAAATAATCATATAAGTGGAACTATTCTCATTGATGTGTGTTTCTTCTTGAATATTCCTTCTCTTTTCTATTTTGGAAGCTCTCAAATGGATCTTCTAGATTATAATGTCAAATATTTTTGTATTAGATTTTGCCTATAATGGGAGAGCTCTAATACCTGTTTTGTGTGTGCTAAACACATTTTTACAATTTAGCAGACATGGAGACATGGTATCATATTAATAATGTAATATGTACCTTGCTGGTTAATATATTTAAGATTTTGCGTATTTGAGTTTGGTATCTTTTTTATTTTAGTGCATGATAGATAAGGCTTTTACCAAGTAAACAATTATAACTTTCAGGTGCCACAGAAAATTAGAATGCTTGTTGTCATGGATTGTATAAATCAATTATTTGCTGAATTTGCACTTTTATGTATCTGCTAACTAAAATTAAAGGACAGTGATTTTCTCATTTTTAAAACACATGCAGGGGCCGGGCACGGTGGTGTGCGCCAGTAATCCCAGCGGCTTGGGAGGCAGAGTCAAGAGGACCACAAGTTCCAGACCAGAGGCAGTCTGTGTCACTTAGCAAGACCCTGTCTCAAAAAGTAAAAAAAAAAAAGGGGGCTGGGGGTGCAGCTCAGTGGTCCAGCACTTGCAAAACATGCAAGCACGAGGCCCTGGGTTCAACACCCGGTACTGAAAAAAAAAAAAAAAAAAAAAAAAAAAAACATGCAGGCACACACACACACATTTCCTTTGCTGAGTAATATTTTCCAGTTGATTTATTAAGCAAATCGTGATGACAGGTACTCAAACATGGCTTTCTACCTGTGAAGACATACATTCGGGCCATCATGATGTATTGTTTTGGTTTCTGTAGGTAGTATATTTTGTAGAAAGAAAATTGTTAAACCCAGATCATCGCAAGAAAATATATAATATAGGAGGATAATTTAGAAGCTCAGGAGAGAAAAGGCCAATGGGAGCAAGAGAATGGAAAGTTGTCTCATAGCAGATGTGGCACCTCTTCAGCCAAATGTGCAAAAATGTCCAAGAGCACAGCCTAACTGGCGTGTGTGTGTGTGTGTGTGTGTGTGTGTGTGTGTGTGTGTGTGTGTAATAAAAAGGTAAGTGCTGAGCACTATCTCCTTATTGGCTTGGGGATGCTGAAGAAACAATTATAACCCAGGTGACCTCTGCATAACACTTAATTGCTCTTCCCAGGGGCCAGTGGTTCTCAATTTTCATACTTTACAGATTAGCCCTCTTCTCAGAGGTTATGATTCAGCAGGTTCTAGATAGGACTTGGGAAAACAGTTTTAACAAGCTCCTAGGATGACTACACCTGCAGCCTTAGCACTGTGGCATCTGATCCCATCAGATCTCAGAAGCTAAGCAGGGTCAAGCCTGGTTGGTAGTTGTATGGGAGACCGCCTAGGAATACCAGGTGCTTCAGGCTTGGGAGAAAGATCCGCCAACCCACTCCCAAAAATCAAATCACTATTGAAAATCCTATGACTAGTAGAGACGCAATAACACTACTGTTTCACCAGTTGTACACAGGGTTGCTATGAGTTGGATACCTACTCAATGGCACCTAACAACAACAACAACGAGGATGAATACAATGCAAGTGGTCTGGAGCAAAGAAATAATGCCAAGGCACCATCTTTTCTTACCTACTTACTAAATCTGAAAGAAGAGTCAAATGGTCAGAATTATATAGCCAGGATATCTCCCTTATAGGATGTGTTATCTTCCAATCATTAACGAAATGTTCCTACCCCACAGACTTCTTAAATAGATGTCTAAGCTGAGTTTTTAAAGGTAAGAAGGATGTAGTGAGTTGAAAACAATGGTTGGAGGGGCCTCCTGGGTGTTGGACATGATGAGCAAAAGCAGAGGTGATAAACACTGTGTGTGCTCAAGAATTAGTTGGGTGAGAAAAAGATGGTGACAGAAGAGGCACATACAGACCACATCACGAACTTTGGACTTCCAAAGGGTAAGGATTTGGGATGTGGGGAAAGGGACAGTGGAAAACAAGGTAGATTTGCATTTTATTTAGAGCACTAGTAACCAAAATGGAGATGAACACAAAGACAAGAAAACTGTGACACCACCACAAATCATTAGAAGTTCAAGAAATCAAAACAGCAGGTGGGTAATGGTTTGAAAATTCTTGGTTAAATGTTTTCATTGTAACAATTTCCATTTCCGCACGACTCAGAAGAACATCCTTAAAGAAATCAAGACAGATACCCTTCTGAATTACAGGTATTTCTGTATCATATCTAACACTTAATAGGTCTTCATGATGATCTACCAAGATTTGGGCACACAGCCATAAACAACGTATCTAAATGTTTGTACTTACACCATTGACATTTAAATGTATTAAAAGCCAAATCATCAGAAATCTTGAGAGCTAATCTTACTTTTATTTATGCCACACCAGCAGGGTTGGAAGCAAGTGATAAGGATGAAACATGTACCATCCGCAGACCTATCAGAGTATTTCTTCCTTTAAATATGTTATCTTCACAAGAAGAGAGAGCTTATCTGACAGGTAATGAGTATTCAGTAATAATTAGCAAATGGATTAATTGCCCTAGAAAATGCAGTCTGTAACCTGCACATTGCCTTCGATTGCAAAGTGCTCTAGAAGCCTTCATTTGTCCCGAATTAAAATATTATTTTTGTCAGATACATGCCCTGATGATGTTATTTTAACGGTTGATTTGCAGTAGTTTTGTTGCTTTTCAAACATCTGAAGGATTACAATGAAGGCTTCATAGAATCTGATAATCATGATTATGATGTTATTTAATGCTCAGCACAAATACACAAGCATAAATGGGTGAAAGAGACTGGGTATTTTTAAACGAAGCAACGCTTCTTTATTTTTAGAGACAAGGTCTGTGTAATCCAGCACGTCCTGAAACTATCTTTTTAGCCTAGTCTGGCCTCTAACTCAAGACCTACCTGCCTCAGCCTCCCGAGAGCTAGGATTAAAAGCATACGCCTCACTGGGCGCAACGTTTCAGTTTGGTACAACTGAGTTGAAGGTACTCCTTGACTTGTACCCTACTGCTTGACAGTGGTATGATCTGGTGGGAAAGATTGTGCCTCATCCTAATGATGGAGAAACGAGAAGTTTCAGGATTAATGCCACATTCAATCCCACAGGCGAGCTTCTCAAGAGGAAAAGTGCTGTGTTGTGTGTAGGCAGTCATATCCTTTATATGAAAGTTCGTAAAGGTGATAGAGAGTAATACATGAGTAAGGAGTCGGGTGTTGAAAGAGGAGGCAGCAACAGCAAGACAGAACTGTCATAAATCTATTTCTCTTTCCTTATTTTAGATCGCGCGAACAAGGGTGGAGGGACAATTACGCAGACCTATTCCTGACCCTATCTAAGGAAGTGCCGTTCGCCTGTGCGTGTTGAGATCTTTAGAAATGGCCCAAAACGCCTCTCTAGAGCTGCCAGTTCGGCCTTTGTTCTTTTCCACTCCCCTCTCGCTGTGGCGGCCGTGGCCCCGCCTCCTTCCACGTTGTCCGGAGCCTCCCTCTAGGGGGCGGGGCTTTGTGACGCAAGACTAGAGGAGGTTATAAATACCCCGGCCGGCCTCCCACTTCGTTACAGCAGCCACCAACCAGGGGGAAGCTAGGAGGCTCTTTAGCAATGTAGCCGGAGAGAAGACGGTCGGGTGGGTCTGAAGAGGCCCTACTGGCTCCTCGGAGGCAGTTGGACCCTCGGGGCGTTTCGCGTGAGGGGAGCGCGGCTGACCGAGCCTTAAATATCGGGGAAGGCGGAGCTTCCCGGAGTGGGAGAGGCCGACCCGCACCTGCGTGTGTGGCCCAGCTGCGGATTGTGGAGGCGCCACCGCCTGGCCCTCGGGTCGACTGGAAATCGGAACGCCAGGCCCTCCAGGTTTCCCTGCTCTGGACCCCAAACGTAACCACAGGGCCAGACACACACCGACTCCGCTGAGGTCTTTCCACAGGGAGTGGGGTGTGCGCCCTTGGCATTTTCTGTGGCTCTCAAGTGCCCCCTGGCGCCCTTGGCCAGAGGTTCATCATTTCTGCCCAAAGCGCCACACCTGTGGCTGTAGGGAAGTGGAAGTTTAACACGGGGGTGAGAGGGCTCTTAAGTTTTGTGTTCGCTTTTGGCAAGTACTCTTGAAAGGAGACATCTGGGAAGACTTACTAAGCTATGACTTTTAAACAATCCTAGTTATCTGTGTTGCCTGCTGCCGTAGCCCTGGGGCATCTGATCCCTCGGGAGCTAAGCAGGGTCGGGCCTGGTTAGTACTTGGATGGGAGACCGCCTGGAAACACCAGGTGCTGTAGCTTGGAGGACGGACCAGGCAAACCACTCCCCAAAATCAATTTGCCATTGAAAACCCTGTGAATGACAGAGAAGCACTGACAATAGTGTTTCACCTGTTGTATGTAGGGTCACTATGAGTGGGATATCCTCGCCATGGCACCTAACAACAACAAAAACAACAGTTATCTGTGTTGGTGACTATTTTGCCCCTGGCTTGGTTACTTTTGGTGCTTGTACGGGTTTCTCAATTTGCTTAGGACAGTTCTTGTGGGACATTGAGCATCCCTCGTGCCCACACGTTCCCCAAGGAGGATGAGGTGTGAAAACTAGCAGATCCTGGTGTGGGGGAGGCCAAATACTTCATGGCTTTCAGCATAGTTGGTATTACTATCTGCTAATTGTGGAAGGATTGCTTTGTTAGCTCTATTCTGCCCATTTTCCAAACTTCTTATGTGCTCACATTGGGGTACTTCTAAAAATTATGTAAAGAATATATGGATGGAGACATAGATTACAGGTATCTATGTACACAAGGGCTGGGGTTTAGCACAGTTGGTAGAGTGCTACTCTGTGCTCTCTGAAGCCCTGGATTTGATCCCCAGCACTGCAAAAATGGGAGGAGGATGTGGCAGCCCACTCCCGAAACAATCCTGAAAACAGCCATTGAAAAACCTGATGAGTAGCACAGAAACACACTGCTGGGTATGGCACAGTTTCAGGGAGTGTTTTGTTCTGTTGTACATAGGGTTGCTATGAGTTGGACCTGACTCGACAGTACCTAGCAACAACAACATGCATGAATTCCCACTTCCTTTGTCCTTAAACATTAACATGTAGGCCTGCCAAAACCACACTACTGTTTTTCTTGTAAGGTGTTTAATTCAGTAAATCTCTTGATGAATGATACTCTAATAGTATGTTTTCATTAAGGAATCTAATACACTTGATACGAACCAAAGGATTTCCTTTGGTCAATACAGATTCATTTTTGTCCTGACGTTTGGAAAGATGAAACGTGCTTTGAAATATTCAATAGTTTGCTAAGACATGTTGTGGTCAGGTGCAGTCCAGTCAGGTCTGACTTATATAGACCTTATGTACAACAGATGAAAAATTACTGGACACTGCCATGCCCAGTACTTTTCTGCTATTCATAAGGTTTTCAATGGCTGATTGTTTTTTGGGGAGTGGGCTGCCAGGTTCTTCTCCCAAGCCTACAGCACCTGGTATTCCCAGGTAATCTCCCTATCCAAGGACTAACCAGACCCGACCCTGCTTAGCTTCTGAGTTCTGATGGGATCTGATGCCATGGCTACAGGCTATGACATGTTTTTGGCTTTTTATTAGAATGTGACATCTGATATAAGCGTTGTAACTAAATTGTGTCACTTGTTGTTAGGTGCCATCAAGTCGAGTCTGACTCAGAGAAACCCTCATAGGATTTTCAATGGCTAATTGTTTTGGGATTGCATTGGGAGTGGATTGCCACATCCTTCTCTCATTTTTGTGGTGCTGGGAATCAACCAGGGACCCCAGAGACTGCAAAGTGGTGCTCTACCAACTGAGCTAAATCCAAGCCAAACTGTGTCTCTTAGCCCCATGAAACTCCTTATTTTATGTACTGTAAGGATGTTAAAGACATAGTTCATTATGTCACAATATTCCCCTCTTTATAAGAACCCATGGGAGAAATTTGTCCTGGGTCTCAGTGTCCAGAACAGCTATGATTTCCCCCAAGCAATTGATTTGGCTTTTTATTTTAGAAAACCTGAATTATTTAACCACCCCTTCCTATTTTGTGGTGGCTACTTAGTATCTCAGGAACTGATTTGATGGCCATAGCTGTCAAACTGAAGGTCCTGTGGTTTGTATCAGGGTGTTAACCTCATCTGTAGCTTCATCTATTTTTTTTTCCTTTACTACTGGACAGATTAGTGTGTGTGTGTGTGTGTGTGTGTGTGTGTGTGTGTGTGTATTTCCACAAGCCTTCATAAATCTTTGTGGTACCTCACACATACTTTGCAAGTGCTCTATCACTGGGCCGCACACACAGTCAATTTTTTGTTTTTATTTTTTGAGTCAGGGTCTCGCCAAGTTACAGAGGCTGCCTCTGGCCTTAAACTTGCAATCCTCCTGCCTCTGCCTCCCAAGTCACTGGGATTACAGGTGTGCATCTTCTGCTCAGCCTAATTTTTTTAGAATGAGACCAAAGACACAGTGACACACAGGTTAGGATAGACAACCTCTGCCTCTCTGAGATTACAAGTTAGACCATGTAATATCCTGGGTACCACTTAAAGCCAGAAAGCCAGGAGAAAGGGGAGATGGGAAATTAGGGCAGAAATCTAGGGGAGGATATGAGGAAAAGGTGTATATGATTGTGGGTGGCACAATACTACCATGGAGAACTTGTATCTGCTCTGATTTATGTTAAAAATGAAATTAAGGCACTAAAGCAAAAGGCTTGAGATGTAGCTCAGTGGTAGAGTGCTAGCCTAGCATCTGCACTGTCTTGGGTTCAATCACCAGCACCATCAAAAATAAAAAATAAATATATACTTAAATATGAACAATATGTCTGGGGATATAGTTAGAAAAATGTTAGTTTCTTGGAGAAACACCATTTTCTAACACTCTGAATGTCCAAAAAAGGCAGTGCCTATGTGGACATTTTTGGAAGCACAGGTGAACTTAATTTATCTTTCTTTCTTGAAATGTTACTTTACAAAGTATTAACTGGATTTTACAAACATAGTATTGTTTGGCTGGTTATTTGTTCCTTGTTTTTAATACCATCCTGGGTGTCCTGGCAGGGCTTTTCCTATTGATTTCTTTAATAGTAATAGATGGCTTATCTGCACATAGTAAGCGATTGGTTAGGGGGCTTATAGTTTCTTGGGTTTTTCCCCCCCTACTTTCAAGAATTATATCCAGCCAGGCTCGGTGGTGCATGCCTGTAATCCCAGCAGCTTGAGAGGCAGAGGCAGGAGGATCACAAGCTTGAGACCAGAGGCAGTCTTTGTAACTTAGTAAGACCCTGTCTCAAAAAAAGTAAAAAAATGGGTTTGAGATGCAGCTCAGTGGTCCAGCACTTACAGAGCATGCAAGCTCAAGGCCCTGGGTTCAACCTCCAGTACCACAAATAAAAAGTAATAATAATAATAATAATAAAGAATTATATCCCATTTTAGTAGGAAAAATACTTGAGAATTAGAACCAAAGCTAATGATTTTAATACAAGATAGATTTGATTTTAGAAACAATAGATAAGTCATTAATATTTTAGTTAAAAAAAATCTAGTGTACTAGGTATAACACTTTGTTTTTCTCCATCACAGCTGAATTTACAGACATCCTGCCAAAATGATTTCTTCAAAGCCCAGACTTGTCATACCCTATGGCTTCAAGACTCTGCTTGAGGGAGTGAGCAGAGCCATCTTCAAAACCAAACCACTTGATGTCACCCAGTTTGCAGCATTTTATTTTAATGAACTTATTGTATTTAGAGAAGGTTTGTTACTGATTTAGATGACATATTTGTTGCTTTGAAAAAACATTTTAAATTGGGGAATTTGTATATCTATATTTGATTTCCTGTATTTATTCCTTCAGGGAATACTTCTCTGGATATAAAAGATCTGGTTAAACAATTTCATCAGATTAAAGGTAAGTGCCACAAATGGTGATAGTTTTAATAATGTTGGTTATAAGTTAGGGTATAATTGCTAGCATACATTCTCAAGAATGATGCCAACAGATATTTTCTGTTTAAATAATAACTCTAATGTTTCATTTATAAATAATCACATTGGTGCTTTTTTATTAAATCAGTTTTTTAAAAACAAATCCTAGGGACTGACATTTTAGATGAGTATAATGTGTTTCTTTTTTTCTTTCTTTTTTTTTTTTTTTTTTTGTGGTACTGGGGTTTGAACCCAGGGCCTCGCACTTCCATGCTTTGTAAGTGCTGTACCAATGAGCTGCACCTCAGCCCATTTTTTAACTTTTTGAGACGGGGTCTCACTAGGTTACACAGACTGCCTCTGGTCTTGAACTTCTGATCCTCCTGCCTCTGTTTCTCAAGTCACTGGGATTATAGGTGTGCACCAATGCGCCCGGCTGTGATTATAAATCTTAAGAAGAAATAAAAGAAAAACCAGCTTTTGCAAACCACTTGCCATGGTGCATGTATATGAGTGCCTAGAACAACGTGTATAAGCCATGACTCAGACTCCTTCCAGTGTGCCCACCTGGAGGGAAGTAGGGTGAAATGTAAAATATATGCATTGTATAGTAATGACTTGAATTATAGTGAGTCATTTTATTTAAGTTATAGACTTTAAGTATCGCTAATCTGAAAATCTGAAACACAAAGTGCTCCAAATCCAAAATGAGCACTGACACAATAGACAAAAAGTTTCAAATTTAGAGCATTTCAAATTTGAGATTTTCATATTAGGGATTCTCAAAGGATAAAGTGTATGCAAATATTCCCAAATCCCCAAACTCTGAAATCTGAAACACATCAAAATAAAGGATACTGGGCTTGTATAACACTCCACTTGGAAGACCACTTTTTAAAAAAAAAAAAAAAAAAAAAACCACCTGTCTACCCCCACCCCCATCCTGCCAGAGTTACCTGCAGTCCAGTCTTCAGGAGATCAATTAGATGTTTCTGAGGATACTTTCTGTGGCAAGAATGTTTATGTATGGATAGAAAAGTTTTCATAGAACCGTGGTCTCCTTCTGCATATCCTGGACACTGGGACAAAGTGGCATATATCTGCTTAGAAGAAACTTGCGCTTTGTGTGTGTGTGTGTGTGTGTGTGTGTGTGTGTGTGTGTGTGTGTATACATGTCTAATGTGAATATGACAGCATGAAATGGAATTGACAGAGGAGCAGTGCAAAAGTCGGGGAGGAGACATAAGAAAAGGCAGTTTACATGGTGAAAATTTGTTAAGGTTATTATAAGCAAGAAAAGGATTTAATGGCCAAATTCCAAAGATAGGCATGCATGTCAGAAAGAATTCCAAGAGGAAGTTTCTCGCAGAATTTTGTGAAGAGGTAAAATGAGCACTTCTGGCCAATGTGGGAAATAAGTAAATAGTTCTTACCTTATTGGCTGACCAACATGTTAGAACAATTGTAGAGAATGAACAGGATTCTGTGAGTTATCAGTCATGTTTATACTCTGTCACTTTTGTGATGTTAATAGGTAAATAACCATTAGAAATTAAGCAAATGTGAAGTCCTTGAGGGTTTGGATCTTCAGTGAGACACCTAAAACAGAAAAGATTAAGAATAGCAAAAGTCAACACTTTGTGGGACAAAGAATGAAGAGCCATGGTTCAGGAATATTTTGTCTACTCTGATTGCTTCCTTGCTGGGACCTGACAGTATTCTCAGCTCACCATGGGAAACAGATCTGGGACTTGCTTACCATTAGCAGCATATAGAGACAAATACAAGAACATTAACTATCCATCCCCTCCCCACGAACCTGGTGTTCAAGATAGACAAGGTTATTGTCTTTAAAAGTACTGAGGTGTACAGGCCTACTATGCTCAAAAATGGTGAGAAAGTCAGGGAATCTTTATGATTGAAGTAGTTAATTGGTAGCTTTTGAGTTTAATTCATTTACTGAAGAATTTAACCACCATTCAGTTTAGCAAGTGGACTTAAAGTGGATTTTGGTCCAGGTAGATTAATGTCATTGAATCTCAGGATGGAAAATTAACAAACTAATGAAATTAATGGAGTAGCCATACTGCAGATGAGAGTATGGGGTAGTAGCTACTGATGCTTTTCTCTTCAGATAACTAAAGATACTAAGAAGATAGCCACAGCATACAGATGCTCCTGATAGCAATCTCACTGTATAATTGTGGAAACAGGTTGCTCTTTATGTTGTTGTTGTTGTTGTTGTTAGGTGCCATTAAGTCGGTATCCAACTCATAGCAACCCTCATAGGGTTTTCAATGGCTGACTGTTCCGGATTGCCTTGGGAGTGGATTGCCAGGCCCTTCTCCCATTATGTAGTAGAGCAGAAATACCACCATGATGTCCAGTCTTGTCAGATCTCAGAAGCTAATCTAAGTACTTGGATGAGAGATTGCCTGGGAACACCAGGTCCTGTAGACTTGGGAGAAGGTCCTGGCAGCCCACTCCTGAAACAATTAGCCATTGGAAACCCTAAGAATAGCAGAGAAGCACTGACAATAATGACAATAGTGCCAGGAATGGCACACTGTCCAGTAGTGTTTCATTCTATTGTACGTAGGGTTGCTATGTATGGGACCCAACTTGATGGCACCTATCAACAACAAAAGATACCAAGAAGATAGCCATAGCATGCAGGTACTCCTGAAAGCACACTCATAGTATAGTTGTAGAAACAGATTGCTCTTTTGGCAGTGGAACAGAAATGAACATTGCTGTTCTAGTTTACTGGGGACAGAGTAAGAGAACATGAAGCTATGACCAGGATATAGAGAGTTCAGGGTTTCTGTCTAATATCTGTCTGTCTCATTTGTCTGTCTTTTATTGCCACCCCAAATCATTTCTTACTGCACAAAGAGTACCATTAACTTAGGTCCTATCATAGAGACTTCATGAGTCCACCTATACCCAAGAAAAATTACTCTGGCCTAAAGAAGTACTGTGTATATTGTTGTTGTTGTTAAGTGCTGTTGAGTCGGTATCCAACTCATAGCGACCCTCATAGGGTTTTCAATGGCTGACTGTTTTGGGATTGCCTTGGGAGTGGATTGCTAGGTCCTTCTCCCATTTTGTGGTGCTGGGAATTGAACTTGGGACCTCAGAGACTGCAGCGCAGCACTCTACCAACTGAGCTAAATCCCTGTCTGTCACTGTGTATATTAGGGAATCATAAATTTCCTACTTGATAGGGCATTTCCTCCCTTGAGTGACATCCTCCTTCATCTCCTGGTTTAATCCCCCAATTGCTGTTCTTTTGGGAGCACTGAGTATATTTGGCTGCATGGTGACTCAGTTCTCCACAATAAAAATGTAGGTACAACAGCTGGCATCGTCTCTTTCATCCAAATAGAACTTTGTTTTTGTGCATCCCAGTTTTTAATGTGGAGATGGCACCTATGGTACTCTACATGCTCTGTCTGTTGATCTCAAGGATGGAGGCCCTCCCAGGCTTTCAGTGATTTTCATGTTGTGAAAACCAACCATTCTTTGAAGACTAAGTCAACTGACCCTTCTTCTAGACTTTCAGTCTCTTCAGCATGAGGCAAGATCAACATAAAGACAGCACCAGGTATTAGAAGTTGGTGATGTAAGCAAGAGCTAATTGCCATTCCCTAGTTCACTGATGCCCACCCACCTTGCAGATATCACAGAGGCATGTTTCATAACAATGCTCAGTGAGGATCTTGTGTTGTCCAAAGCTATTCCCTGTGGTTAGCTTGCTGCACACAACATTACTCCATGCTCTCTGTATGCACGGAAAGCCTGGAGATAGGAACATCCCTGTGCATATCATTTGTTTTAGTTGAACTTTTCTTTCTGGGATGGTTTTCTAGGAAGAACACTGTTTTCTGTAGGCCTCATCATAGGGCCGCAAATGTTTATTTATCTCCCCGGTGGCTTCAAATTTTCATGTAATGAAGTAATGGAGGAGGGAGGAGGAAAAGAACTGGGCATTGGAGCAAACTTGTCATTTCTGTCATCCATCATCTTTCCCTATGTTTCTAGACTCTAGTGATTTTAGGATGGTCCCTGGTTCTATCCAGAGCTATCATTGTGCCATTTCACCCATGTGCGCCCAGTTCCACCACCGATCTCCTATTTGATTAAATAGATCTCCCACTTCTCAATCTTCTCAGGAGAGTTTCTTCATAATCTAAATCATTAATTGATGGTATTTAAAACTCAGATGCTATTTTAAAGCAAAAGAGTCATTCCCTCCTTTAAATTCCTTTGCTTAGCACATGCTAGAAAAAGAAGGAAGAAAGGAGTGGAATTAATACTTATTGGACAACTGTTTTATTCTAGGCATTTTGTCAATTCAGCCAACCTTATGAGAAGGTAACATCATTGCAACTTTACTTGAGAAATCTGGGGCTTGGGAGTGATAGCTTCTAAGTTTCTAAATATTAAGAAGTTGGTAGAAAAAAAAGAATGAGAGGAAAACACAAGCCTACCTGGATACTCAATTGTTTTATGCTATTACCTTTTCTAATTGATCCTGGATATTTTTGGATTCTTGGTTTGGTCATCTAGTAGTAATTAAACTTATGAACTCCTGGTGATCAGTGAGCACAATCTCAGTTCCTGTGCAGCACCATAGCAATTGTGCATAGAATTAAGTATTATCTCGAGCTATATATTCATAGTAAGTATTCATAATGAATGTTTTCTTGAGCTTAATTCTTTTTGGTGGTGCTGGAGTAGTCATAAAGAAGAGCATAGAAAGCAATACAGGCAAAATGAAGCAAAATGAAGGTGTTTATGCGCAGACCATTGGGCTATTAAACAGCAGACGCATCTTGGCACAGTCTCTGTTATAGGGCCCAGGACCCACAATCTGGTCTCCACTTTGTAGAACTAAACTTAGTAGTTACTGGCTCCAGATAACCCAAACATACCAAACATGAGCTAGGCAATAGAAAGTTAGTTAATATAATTGGATATATACTTGAATATATTTTGAAGTAACATACTGGCAATGCACTAAGAAGGGATGAAGAATACATTTTTCACAAGTGCTTGTGGGACAGAGAATCTGAGCTTTTTATGGCTCCTAATTAAGACACCACAGGTATTGCTGGAGACTGTTGGAATTTGCCAGTTTTTCTCCCTGAACACTGTATCTGCTGGTGTCTCTTTTTGAATAGATCCTATAATAACTTTCATAGCACTTAAAGTCCCTTTTTAGATCCAGTCTACCTCTTGTCATGTGCTAAGGGCTTGTGCTAAGGGCCAAAAGTGGTTGATAACTGTTCTAGTAAGGGAGATCAGAATTGACAAGGCTGGCTGAGACCTACATTGCTGCATAGGGGCTATACTGGCACCTTGTATGGGAATGTCCCATGTGTTACGGGATATCTAGCATCCTTGGTCCTGGGTTTTAAATAGCAGTAGTGCCTCTGAGACATTGAGAGGACTAAAAATGCTCCCTTTACCTTTATAAATTGGGACTGGGGTTTAGCTCAGTGGGTAGAGTGCTGTTCTGTCCTCTCTGAGGCCCTAGGTTCAATCTCCAGCACCACAAAATGAGAGAAGGATGTGGCAATCCATTCCCGAAGCATTTCCAAAACAATCAGCCATTGAAAACTCTATGAGCATTGCTAGGAGTTGCACACAACTTGAGGGTACCTAACAACAACAACAACAACCTTTATAAATACTTTGGGGGGATACCACTGCCCCTTGGGAAACATTATGCTACTAGTTGTTTATCACATCGGGCTGGAATCGTTGATGCTTGAAACCTACTTAGGATGCCCTTAGGAAAGAATATGGAGAAATCTCAGCTATTGCACTTGGTTTAATTCTTGTCCTTAAATGAAGTTGGGAGAGAAGAGGTTTGGGTAGAAATGTGTGAGTAATGATGGTGGGGAGATGTATAGGATGACAGGAATAGGGGGACAGGAAGGAAAAGGATAGAAATAGACCCAGAGGAGGAAGTGAGGGAAGGAATAAACCAAAGAGAAGCCAGAGTGCATTTGGTGTTGCTCCATGTGGCCTAGATATATTTGGTAGGGTTGGAGAACCACCAGAAAAGAAAAGGCAAATGGACATGGCCTGGGACAAGTTACCTAGGGTAGGCCTAACAGCTATGTCCCCTAAACTGGCCATTCGGTCTTCTGCTCTCAACCTCCCATGGTCCAAATTGCTAGCACCTTTCACACCTGCCCCTTCTCCTTTTCAAGGTTTAACAAAAATGACCTAAAAGCCATGGTACCTCAGAGTGTTTCAGCAATTGCACTGACCACATTGTCATATAATCACCTGCGTAGGTACTTCTATCCTTAACCAGACTTCGCTCTTCAGGTCTTACTCATGTTTGATGCCTCACTATCACAAAGTTGAAGTGCAATTAATAACAACTGGATAAAGACTAGATGG